>OZ057400.1:74498420-74960489 GCA_964056695.1 Melieria picta
CTGTGCCACGTCCCGGCTCTGCAGGAACGCCGACTCGCACATTGGGGTCAAGATTCCTGATAGACCTGGCTTGCGCGAAAGTTG
Source organism: Melieria picta (assembly GCA_964056695.1). Taxonomy (NCBI): domain Eukaryota; kingdom Metazoa; phylum Arthropoda; class Insecta; order Diptera; family Ulidiidae; genus Melieria; species Melieria picta. Next base: position 74,498,505 of record OZ057400.1, read on the forward strand.
AAATCTCAAATCTGCTCTCCTTCATTAAGAGGTCGAACTGGTTTCCCCCTGACTGAGACTGTTGGTTAGTTTTAGAAAACCATAAGAAGCAATTCACAATGGGCCATTTTGGCCTCCAAGTGGAAGTGCGGTCCTGCCGCAAACACCCTTCCCTATCTAACCTAACCATGGACTTGCCCTTAGTGTAAGTGAAAAAATGTTGTCCGTTTGGCTGTCGAAAAAGAACTGAACTTTATTTTTTAAGAAGTCTTAATTCTAAGTGCAAAGAAAGAAAGAATTAAAGTATAATTTCATTACAATTGTTTTGGTTTTATTATCTAACGGCTGCAGATACTGCCTACGTCAGCGTCTGGTTTGGAAGCTATGCGCAAGAGTGGATTGCGCACAGTGGGTTAACTTATACACATGCTGAAGTCCCGAGATTTTGTTAGGATCAATTGTCTGACGATTTCAGATTCAGATAATTTAGTAGATGTTAGCCCTTTTTAGTGTATTTATAATATTTATAATGTTGGGCTTGTTAATGTTGCTAAGCATATTTATTAGTGTCTTGGTTTGCGTATTATGGCTTTTAAGAATGTCGCATTCTTCGAGCAGTTGTTTCATGGAGATTGTGTGCCTACTACAGAGGGGACATGGGGGTGGAGTGGAGTTTTCCATTAAGTGCCCTCAGAGCTGACAACGCGCGTGTGCTCTCTGTGTTGAACTCTTTGCAAGATGAAAAAAAGCTTCTAGCCGAAAAACTCGAAAGCCTGCAAAAAGAGCTTCATTCAGTTCAATGCAAGTTAAGTGACAATGATACTGTCCCTAAATTATCTGTCCTAACTAACGATGTCAAAGTCATTGGAAATAACATCTGCGATCTTCTGGATAAGAGAGCCACTTTGGGCTCTGACATTCGTACTTTCTCCAACAATAATGCTGCGTCCTTGGATGCCCGTCGCTCTGGTGTCGTTGAGCACACTCAACCCGTCGTTTCCGCCCTTTCCAATGCGCATTGTCCGCCTGCTGCTGCTGCCTCATCGATTCGTGCTGACCGTTCTCTTCCTGCTCTTTCTACTGGCCACTCAAAGCTTCCTTACTCTTATGCTGCCACTGCTGCCACCGCTACCGCTGCCTCCGCTGATTCTGCTGCTGCTCTGCCTTCTGCCGACTCCGCTGCCGTCCGTCGTGAAGTCTCCTCGCCTCCCAGACAGCCCACTACACCAGGCTGGGTTGTTGCTGGGAAGAAAAACAACAGACTTAAACAAATGCGTGTTGTTGGATCTAATGACAACTCCGAACTTGGCGTTGCTGTTCGTCATAAGTGGCTGCACCTTTCTTCTTTCTTTCCCACTGTCACTCCTGATAACATCATCGAGTATGTTAAGAAGCATGCCAACATCGAGAAGAGCGTAATTTGGTGCTACAGTCTTGTTAAAAAAGACACCTCTGTGGAATCTTTAAGACGAATAAACTTTAAGCTGGGTGTTCCTGAAAACTCAATTGAAAAACTGCTTAGTCCTGAATTGTGGCCGGCAAATGTGACCGTGCGCCCTTTTCAGTTTTTTCTAAAGCAAGGGCAACAACCGGCAACAGGATAGTTTAATCGTCTACGGCTGGTCCTGTGCGCAATGGAGTTAAGCTGTATTTTCAAAATTGTTCTGAACTTAGAACTAAAGCTGAATATTTTCGAAAATTTAGCACACAATCCGACCACGACATTTATGTCATTGTGGAGACTTGGCTGACTGCGAACTTCTTTGACTCGGAATATTTTGATCCTAATTTATTTGACGTCTTTCGCAAAGACCGAGATGCTACTATGACTGGGTGTAGTAGAGGTGGTGGTGTATTGATCGCTGTTCGTCGTAAACTTCGGGCGACTTTCATCCCACTCGCTAATGATAACACTATCCAGGATCAACTCTGTGTACGCTTGCAAGGTTCGTCTGGCTTGCTGTTCCTGTGCTGCTCCTATATCCCACCTGCAGCTAATGAATCGCTCTGCAAATCGCACGTGGACAATGTGCTGGCGCTACACAATCTTGTCGGTGATAACCAACTGTGTGTTCTGGGTGATTTTAATCTAAGCGGTATCTGTTGGTCTCATTTGGATAATGGCTTTTCTCTCACACCGTCTAATGTCAATACGCCGTTCGAAACATTTGTTATTGATAATCTGTTAAGTATTGACCTGTCTCAGATTAACGGCTTTGTGAATAACTTCAATCGTATTTTAGATTTAATTTTTATTAGCAATAACGTAAATTTTAAGTTGTCTCGTAGTTCCTCTGCAATTTTCCCGTCGAACTTGCATCATTTTCCTTTAACTTTAGACCTCGAGTTTTATAAATTTTGTGAAGTGCCTTCTGCCACCAGGAAAATTTCTTTCACTTTCAATTTGTGTAACTTCGCTTCTCTTGATTCTTTTTTTCTTAATACCGACTGGGTCGCCCTTTTTTTGAATGCTGATGTCTCCAAATGTTATAGCAAATGTAAATCTTTGGTCTTCGATATTTGCTTAGCTAATATCACCATTTTTGCTACTCGAACTTATAAGCTTCCATGGTACTCAAAAGAATTAATGCATCTTAAGAATCTGAAAAATAAGTTTCACAAAAAGTTCAAACTAACAAAGAACCTTGTTTTCTATGACAAATATCTTCATTACCTTAATGAATTCAGAAACCTGGATGAAATGCTATATAATAATTACATACAGAGTTTCGAACGTAATATCAAACGCAGTCCAAAGAATTTTTCGAGCTTTATAAAATCTAAAAAAACGTGCTCCAATATTCCATCCTCTGTTTCCCTTTTAGGGAAATCAGCTGACTCATTAGAGAATGCTGCAAACCTCTTTGCGGAATTTTTTCGTTCTAATTTTTGTTACTGATGACGCGTTCGAAGTCAGTGAGTCCATTAATACTAAGGCATCTCTTGACTTTGGCTCTTTGGTCTTAACTTCAGATGATGTAGCAAAGGGTATTCGCGATGTAAAACTTTCGTCGCAAACTGATATTGATGGTCTCTCTTCTGTCCTGCTAAAAAACTGTCCTTCCCTTGTGGAACCTTTGAAAATTATCTTCAATAAGGCTCTTTTTTCTGGAGTATTTATCGATGATTGGAAAAAGCCTCAATTACCCCAATTTTCAAAAGTGGCAACAAAAATGATGTGTCCAATTATTGACCAATCTCAAAGTTATCCACGGTTTCTAAACTTTTTGAAACCATCATTAAAGATAAGGTTTATTTTGCGGTTAAAAATATAATTAGCCCTAATCAACATGGTTTTTGTATCTGGTCGGTCCACCGTAACCAACCTTGCGGTTTTTCTGAGTACTGCATCTCGGCTTTTCAGAAAGGGTTACAAATTGATACTATTTATACTGACTTTTCTAAAGCATTTGATAGAGTCTCTCATAAAATTTTACTTGCCAAGCTTTCTAGTCTTGGTTTTCATTCTGTGTTTCTGGAATGGTTAAAATCCTATCTTAGTGAACGTCTCTGTGTTGTGTCATTTGACAACACCTCTTCCCAGCCTTTTATGACAACCTCCGGTGTTCCCTAGGGTAGTATTTTAGGTCCGCTATTATTTGTGCTCTTTATTAACGATATTTGTACGTGCTTTTCAACCTCCAAATTTCTATTGTATGAAGACGACCCCTGAGGATTCCTCTGCGCTTCAATCTGAGCTTAACATCTTAAATGATTGGTGTGCCCGAAATCGTCTCTTCCTTAACACCAACAAATGTTTCCAACTGACTTTCGCTAAAAAACGTATTTATTTTCCTGCCTCCTACTTTATTTCTAACTCGGGGCTTAAAGCGGTCAATGTGATCAAAGACCTAGGTGTCTTCTTCGATTCTAATTTCTCTTTTTCTTCACATATCGACTCTATCATCTCCAAATCGTATTCTATGTTAGCCTTTATTCGTCGCAACTGTTCTCCCTTCTCTGACCCTTATACTTTCAAGTTACTTTATTCCGCTTTTGTTCGTTCCAGGCTAGAATATGCAGCCGTCATTTTGGAGGCCATATTATGCCTTAAGTATAAATCGGCTTGAACGAGTGCAAAAGGTCTTTATTCGCTTTGCCCTTCGTTCCTTGAATTTTGCAGACCCGATTCCCTCCTATGACGCACGTTGTCAGCTTCTAAACTTGAAATCGCTACTTAATAGAAGATGTTTTCTCTCATTGAAATTTTTATATAATATTGTGAATGGACTTATTGACTACTCATCTCTTCTTGAAAAAATTAATTTTAATATTCCTGCCAGATTTCTTCGGCGGTCTGAGCTTTTTAATGTTGGCTTTAACAAGACCAATTATGCCAAAAATGAATTTAATAGCCTCTCAAATTCTATGGATATTGATCTCGCGTTACCTTCAAGCGTATTTTGCACCATGTTATCTAATTATAAGTATCTTTAAGTATATTTTTCGAATTTGTTTGAATTTACACCCTCATTTCTCAAAGTCTGTAATTTGATTAGACTTAATTTAATAAACAAATAAACAAATATATAATTCAGTAGGCGTTTAGACGCAATTGATTACACAGTGAAATATAGTCTAAAAGAACTAAAAAAAGAAATGGCAATTAAGTAACCGTTCTGCCAATTTATTTATTGTTTTCATAAAAATTGCACAATTTGAGGTGGCAATTCACATAAACTCAGTACATACAAAAATATAAAATTGCATAGAGTAAAGATGTTTTCATAGCTTAAGGTAGTCTAAATAGTTTTTTAAAATAATTTGTCCATTGCCCATTACGGTTTAAATATTTTAGGTACAAACAAAATAAGATTCTGAAGGGTTTGTGCCGGTATGCGAGCTCCAAACTATTTAGTCGCTTTTTTAAGGTCAATCTTTGAATAAAACTGTCGTTCTTTTGCGTAATTCCTCGAGCAAGAACCCAAAGGTGCTCGATGTGATTTAAGTCAATAATTCGAACTGGCCAATCAAAAACTTGAATATTTTTGTCCTTGAAAAGGTTCATTGCTTTTCTAGAACTGTGAATCGCAGCATTTTCCTGCTGAAAAATAAATTCAGGTCCATAAAATTCTTCTGATTATTATTATTATTATAAAAAGTTTATTTATGAAATAAATTCTGTAAACAAACTATAAACTAGGCATTAATTACTATGGTCTTCAGCCTATCGGGTTATCGAAACTCAGATAATTTAGTAGATGTTAGCCCTTTTTAGTGTATTTATAATGTAACGATAAGACAGTTTGTCGCTGTGCAAAGCAACCCTGTCGCTACGCGCCGTGCTATAATTCGACCTGGCAATGATGGCAACTTCTAGTCCAACCTGGCAATGATGGCAACTTTTAGTCCAATCTGGCAATGATGGTCGCGATCATCATGGAAACCTTTAGTCCACTCCGGAATGTGCGAGAACGATCTGCGCGATGGCCGGGTAGGTATAAAAGACAGCCGGGTGCGGCGCAGCGAGTCAGTCGGATTTTGACTAGTGAAGGTGCCACACGGAGTAATTGAGCAAATACTTAAGTGTAAAGACAAACAAGTGTAAATTAGTAAATAAAGTGGTTGTTGGTTTATTTTATTGACTGCGTTTGAGAAACTAAGTGTGTTTTATTTTCAAATTACGCAATCCAGAGATACGTATTAGCCCACTGGAACTAGCATTCGTAACATTTGGTGTCAGAAGTGGGATTGTGTTACTGAAAGTAAAAAAAAATAAAAATTAATTATAAAACGCAGACATGGTTAGACTGGAGCAACTGAAGGTGGACCAGCTGAAGAAGGAGCTGGCCGCTTGGAATTTGCCGACTGCTGGCGGAAAGGTGGAGTTGCAGCTGCGCTTGCGAGAGGCGTGTGAATCACGAGGCATTGATTGGACTGCGCACGAGTTCGGGACGCAGGAGCTAGATTCGTCGGCCAAAGTGGAGGAATCGCCTGCGGGTGCTGCGTCGATGCAAAGTACGGCTGCAGCGGCTGCGCCACCACAAGCATTGGACATGAGCCAGCTAATGGTTGCACTTAAAGGCATGTTCGAGACTTCCAACCGTGAAATGGCAGCCAAAATGGAAAATGAAAATCGCGAAATGTCGGCGCAGATGGCAGCGAAAATGGAAACTGCGAATCAAGAGATGGCAGCGAAGCTGGAAACTACGAATCTCGAAATTTCGGCAAAAGTCGAGACTGCAAATCGAGAAATGGCGGGTAATTCTGCGCGCATAGAGCAGAAGGTGGAGGAAATTTCCGATAGGCTGAACGTGAAAGTTGAGCATCTCGAGACGCGAATGGTCAATTGGGACAAACGAGTTGAAGAAATGGGTGAATCCCTGAACAGACGAGTTGACAACCTGGATGAGTCCTTGAACAAACGAGTTGACAGTCTGGAAGATTCGATGCACAGAAAAATGGACGAGCGGCTTAGGGAGGTACAGCCGCGAGAATGGTTGCCGCCGGTTCCGGAAAGTGTTGCCAGCCGAGCAGAAGTGCCTACTTATGATGGGACTGCGCCGTTCGATACATTCAAGCTGCAATTCGACCTGGCTGCTCTGGAAAATCAGTGGACCGATGTAAGGAAAGGTCGGAGATTGGCGCTGGCTCTTAAAGGTGCTGCGGCTGAGGTAATAAAATCAGTTCCAGAATGTTTACGAAGTGAGTACGAGACCGTCATAAGGGCGCTGGCAGCCAAATACAGCGACGAGCACAACAGAACGCTGTACTACTGTGAGCTGAAGAATCGCAGGCAAAGGGCCAACGAGGCGCTGCAGGCATATGCAGCAGACATTGAGCGGCTCGTACAGCTGTGCTACCCGTCCTTCGGCGCTGATGATCTCGAGAGGATGAAGATTGAGGCGTTTATTGAAGGTCTTCATGATCCGGAGACACGTCGCAGTGCGTTGATGATGGGTAAGCCGACATTTAGGGAGACGGTGACCAGCGCGATGACATACGAGGCGACATGGATTGGGAGCACTCGGTATGCACCTGCAAGGATACGCCAGATCCAGCCGGACAACGACATTGCGATCCAGGCAACAAGCTCTGAGCCACCGGGCAGGCCACGGGTGGTCTCCTCTAAAGTTGTTTGCTGGGTATGTGGCAAGCAGGGCCACATATCACGAGACTGCCGCCAACGAAAGAGGCGTTCCCGTTCTCGATCGCAATCGCCTGAAGCGAGGAATACTGACAATCGAGGCTCAGCCAACAATCGCAGGGCTGAGGACGGCGAGTCGTTAAACTAAAACGGGTCAGCCCAAAGGGGCGTGAGCTGATCCCCACAATCTGCCGCCCCACCGTCCTTGTCTCACAGCTGAAACGACAGCCCAGCAGCTTGACAATTGAAGGAAGGATAGATGGAAAGTTGTTCGTGTTGACACTGGATACTGAAGCGTCATATTCGATCATAAAAAGGAAGCTGCTGAAGAACTGGGAACCGCTGCATGGCATACAGCTGCGGACTGCGACTGGCGAGCGCGCGCCGGTAAGAGGGAAAGTTACAAAAACGATTACTATCGGCACCAGCAGCCTGGAACATAAGTTCATCGTCGCGGATATAATGGACGACGTGATTATCGGCGTGGATATCATGATTAGGCACGGTTTTACGCTGGACCTGAAAGAACATGTGCTGAGATATGCCAACGTTGAATTCCCGTTGCACACCGGCTATGAGCGAAGCGTGGCGGTAAGGAAAGTTGTCTCGTGTCAACTCCGGAGGATACCAGCGAATTCCGAGGCGGTTGTGTGGGCAAAGGTGGACGAGGACGATGGGACAAGTCGGCTGTTGGTCGTAGAAGCACCGAAACAAGGACACGACAACATCATCATCGGACGTACATTAGTGGAACCTAAGAATGGCAGAATACCAGTCAGAATACTGAACCCCCTGAATGCAACCAGATATGTCGGGAAAGATGAGGTAATTGGCGAGTGTAGGGAAGCCGTAACAGTGGTCAATTGCGAGAGTAGCCCACCCGGAGGAAATAAGAAGAGCGGTTTTAACATGGACGTCATACCGCAGGAGAATCAGTGGAACAGCGAACTGACGGCCAATCAGAAACAGAAGGCGAGGTCACTCCTGCAGCACTATGGGTCAATATTTGCGGCAGAAGCAGGCGGAAGAACAGCCATAGTGAAGCACAACATCGACACCGGAAGCGCAAAACCGATCCGCCAACCGCCAAGACGAGTTCCTCTGGCCAAGAGGGAGGAGGTCACAAAGTTGATCGAAAACATGCGGAAAGAAAAGGTCATAGAGCCTTCTTCGGGCCCCTGGTGCTCGCCGGTCGTGCTGGTCAAGAAAAAGGATGGCAGTACCCGGTTTTGTGTGGACTATCGGAAACTCAACGATGTGACCAAGAAGGACAGTTATCCACTACCTCGGATCGATGACACCCTGGACACACTGTCAGGCACGCAGTGGTTCTCCACGCTCGACTTACGCAGCGGCTATTGGCAGGTAGAGCTTGCAGACAAAGACAAGGAGAAAACGGCTTTCAGTGTTGGCGATGGTTTGTGGTAGTTCACCGTCATGCCGTTTGGACTCTGCAACGCCCTAGCAACATTCGAGCGGCTAATGGAACGGGTGCTAAAAGGGCTGCATTGGCGGACGTGTCTGGTGTACCTCGACGACATAATCGTGATGGGTAATAGCTTCGACGACCACCTGGGAAAGCTAAAGGAGGTATTCGAGCGGATACAAAAAGCCGGGCTTAAACTCAACCCAAAGAAGTGCTCGCTGTTCCAAAAAGAGGTCAAGTATCTGGGTCATACGGTTTCCGCCCGCGGAGTACATACGGATGAAGGCAAAATCACGGCGGTGAAGGAGTGGCCCCGGCCACGCAATCTACACGAACTCCGCAGTTTCCTGGGCCTGTGCACATACTACCGCCGATTTGTTCCGGGATTCGCGAACATAGCCAGCAGCTTGCACAAACTGACGAAAAAGAGCCAAGCTTTCGAGTGGAACGAAGAGCAGGAGCAGGCTTTTGCACGTATGAAGGAAAAACTATGCACTGCTCCAATTCTGGCCTTCCCCGTGCCTGGAGAGATGTTTGTGCTGGATACGGATGCGAGCGGGCATAGTATTGGCGGTGTGCTATCACAGATAATAGACGGCCAAGAACAAGTGATAGCATACTACAGTAGGATTCTGTCGAAACCGGAACGCAACTACTGTGTGACACGGAGAGAACTGCTGGCGGTATTGGACTGCGTAAAACACTTCCACAAATATCTGTATGGACAAAGGTTTCGCCTGCGCACAGATCATGCGGCATTGAGATGGCTCCTGAACTTTAAGGATTCTGAAGGGCAATTGGCGCGGTGGATCGAGCATCGGAAGGGCAGTAGCCATGGCAATGCCGATGCCTTGTCACGCCGTCCGTGCCGTCCAAAGAACAGATAGTGGACGTCCGGTTGGTGAGCGTTATGCCAGAGGAAGAGTGGTCTGCGGAGAGGCTACAAAAGGACCAGCGTGAGGATGCGGATCTTGCAAAAATCGTCGAAGGCAAAGAGCAAGGCGCACGTCCAGACTGGCAGGAGATGGCCGGTGAAAGCCCGATCGCCAAGGCTTACTGGGCACAGTGGAAAAGTCTGCGGCTGAAGGAAGGATGCCTGTACCGCGAATGGGAGAGCGCGGATGGTCGGACCAGCAACTCCCTAATGGTAGTGCCGAAATGCAGAATCAACGAGGTCATCCAGGCATACCATAACGACTCCAGTGGAGGGCACCTAGGCATCACCAAAACCGTCGCCAAAATAAAAAGACGATTCTACTGGGTAGGATGTCAGGAGTCTGTAGCAGAGTGGATTAAGAGCTGCGACCGATGTTCAGCAGCGAAAGGGCCAACAAGAAGATCTCGAGGCCGCATGCAGCAGTACAACGTGGGAGCGCCCTTCGAGCGGATTGCTATGGACGTCGCCGGCCCATTCCCAACTAGTACTCAAGGCAACAAATATGTGCTGGTGGTAGTGGATTACTTCAGCAAATGGCCCGAAGTGTACCCAATTCCTAACCAGGAGGCCACTACGATCTCGGAAAAGCTGGTAAACAACTGGGTAGCCAGGTTCGGAGTTCCGTTGGAGTTGCACTCAGATCAAGGCCGGAATTTCGAGTCTGCGGTATCAAGGAAGTGTGTGAGCTGCTGGGGATAAAGAAAACGCGTACCACCCACAGTCCGACGGCATGGTGGAACGCTTTAACCGGACACTAGAGGAATACCTGCGGAAAGTGGTAGGCAGGAATCAAAAGGATTGGGACACGCATATCCCCTTGTTCCTAATGGCGTATAGGTCAGCCCCGCACGACACGACATCACTCACTCCAGCCCGAGCAGTATTCGGCACAGAATTGCGGTTACCCGCTGACTTGAAGTTCGTGGTAGTCAGCACGACGGGAGGCGCTAAGACGGACTACGTGGCCAATAAGCGGGCGGAACTGGAGGAGATTCACCAGTTTATAAGGAGCCGCACCAAACTGGTCAGCGATAAGGCGAAAGCCAGATATGATCTACGGGCCAACTCAGCAGGGTTCCAAGAAGGCGATCTGGTAATGCTCTACAACCCGCAGCGGAGGAAAGGTTTGTCTCCGAAACTTCAAGCGTCATGGGAAGGACCTTACGAAGTCGTGACTAGGATAAACGACGTGGTATACAGGATTCAACGTTGCAGCAATAAAGGCGCTAAGCTGAAGGTAGTCCATTTGCAGCGCCTGGCGCCTTATCACAGCGGAACCTCGGCACTTGTTCGGGACGAACAAGTCTAAGTGGTGGGCAGTGTAACGATAAGACAGTTTGTCGCTGTGCAAAGCAACCCTGTCGCTACGCGCCGTGCTATAATTCGACCTGGCAATGATGGCAACTTCCAGTCCAACCTGGCAATGATGGCAACTTTTAGTCCAATCTGGCAATGATGGTCGCGATGATCATGGAAACCTTTAGTCCACTCCGGAATGTGCGAGAACGATCTGCGCGATGGCCGGGTAGGTATAAAAGACAGCCGGGTGCGGCGCAGCGAGTCAGTCGGATTTTGACTAGTGAAGGTGCCACACGGAGTAATTGAGCAAATACTTAAGTGTAAAGACAAACAAGTGTAAATTAGTAAATAAAGTGGTTGTTGGTTTATTTTATTGACTGCGTTTGAGAAACTAAGTGTGTTTTATTTTCAAATTACGCAATCCAGAGATACGTACTAGCCCACTGGAACTAGCATTCGTAACAATAATATTTATAATGTTGGGCTTGTTAATGTTGCTAAGCATATTTATTAGTGTCTTGGTTTGCGTATTATGGCTTTTAAGAATGTCGCATTCTTCGAGCAGTTGTTTCATGGAGATTGTGTGCCTACTACAGAGGGGACATGGGGGTGGAGTGGAGTTTTCCATTAAGTGCCCTCAGAGCTGACAACGCGCGTGTGCTCTCTGTGTTGAACTCTTTTCAAGATGAAAAAAAGCTTCTAGCCGAAAAACTCGAAAGCCTGCAAAAAGAGCTTCATTCAGTTCAATGCAAGTTAAGTGACAATGATACTGTCCCTAAATTATCTGTCCTAACTAACGATGTCAAAGTCATTGGAAATAACATCTGCGATCTTCTGGATAAGAGAGCCACTTTGGGCTCTGACACTCGTACTTTCTCCAACAATAATGCTGCGTCCTTGGATGCCCGTCGCTCTGGTGTCGTTGAGCACACTCAACCCGTCGTTTCCGCCCTTTCCAATGCGCATTGTCCGCCTGCTGCTGCTGCCTCATCGATTCGTGCTGACCGTTCTCTTCCTGCTCTTTCTACTGGCCACTCAAAGCTTCCTTACTCTTATGCTGCCACTGCTGCCGCCGCTACCGCTGCCTCCGCTGATTCTGCTGCTGCTCTGCCTTCTGCCGACTCCGCTGCCGTCCGTCGTGAAGTCTCCTCGCCTCCCAGACAGCCCACTACACCAGGCTGGGTTGTTGCTGGGAAGAAAAACAACAGACTTAAACAAATGCGTGTTGTTGGATCTAATGACAACTCCGAACTTGGCGTTGCTGTTCCTCATAAGTGGCTGCACCTTTCTTCTTTCTTTCCCACTGTCACTCCTGATAACATCATCGAGTATGTTAAGAAGCATGCCAACATCGAGAAGAGCGTAATTTGGTGCTACAGTCTTGTTAAAAAAGACACCTCTGTGGAATCTTTAAGACGAATAAACTTTAAGCTGGGTGTTCCTGAAAACTCAATTGAAAAACTGCTTAGTCCTGAATTGTGGCCGGCAAATGTGACCGTGCGCCCTTTTCAGTTTTTTCTAAAGCAAGGGCAACAACCGGCAACAGGATAGTTTCATCGTCTACGGCTGGTCCTGTGCGCAATGGAGTTAAGCTGTATTTTCAAAATTGTTCTGGACTTAGAACTAAAGCTGAATATTTTCGAAAATTTAGCACACAATCCGACCACGGCATTTATGTCATTGTGGAGACTTGGCTGACTGCGAACTTCTTTGACTCGGAATATTTTGATCCTAATTTATTTGACGTCTTTCGCAAAGACCGAGATGCTACTATGACTGGGTGTAGTAGAGGTGGTGGTGTATTGATCGCTGTTCGTCGTAAACTTCGGGCGACTTTCATCCCACTCGCTAATGATAACACTATCCAGGATCAACTCTGTGTACGCTTGCAAGGTTCGTCTGGCTTGCTGTTCCTGTGCTGCTCCTATATCCCACCTGCAGCTAATGAATCGCTCTGCAAATCGCACGTGGACAATGTGCTGGCGCTACAGAATCTTGTCGGTGATAACCAACTGTGTGTTCTGGGTGATTTTAATCTAAGCGGTATCTGTTGGTCTCATTTGGATAATGACTTTTCTCTCACACCGTCTAATGTCAATAGGCCGTTCGAAACATTTGTTATTGATAATCGGTTAAGTATTGACCTGGCTCAGATTAACGGCTTTGTGAATAACTTCAATCGTATTTTAGATTTAATTTTTATTAGCAATAACGTAAATTTTAAGTTGTCTCGTAGTTCCTCTGCAATTTTCCCGTCGAACTTGCATCATTTTCCTTTAACTTTAGACCTCGAGTTTTATAAATTTTGTGAAGTGCGTTCTGCCACTAGGAAAATTTCTTTCAATTTCAATTTGTGTAACTTCGCTTCTCTTGATTCTTTTTTTCTTAATACCGACTGGGTCGCCCTTTTTTTGAATGCTGATGTCTCCAAATGTTATAGCAAATGTAAATCTTTGGTCTTCGATATTAGCTTAGCTAATATCCCCATTTTTGCTACTCGAACTTATAAGCTTCCATGGTACTCAAAAGAATTAATGCATCTTAAGAATCTGAGAAATAAGTTTCACAAAAAGTTCAAACTAACAAAGAACCTTGTTTTCTATGACAAATATCTTCATTACCTTAATGAATTCAGAAACCTGGATGAAATGCTATATAATAATTACATACAGAGTTTCGAACGTAATATCAAACGCAATCCAAAGAATTTTTCGAGCTTTATAAAATCTAAAAAAACGTGCTCCAATATTCCATCCTCTGTTTCCCTTTTAGGGAAATCAGCTGACTCATTGGAGAATGCTGCAAACCTCTATGCGGAATTTTTTCGTTCTAATTTTATTACTGATGACGCGTTCGAAGTCAGTGAGTCCATTAATACTAAGGCATCTCTTGACTTTGGCTCTTTGGTCTTAACTTCAGATGATGTAGCAAAGGGTATTCGCGATGTAAAACTTTCGTCGCAAACTGATATTGATGGTCTCTCTTCTGTCCTGCTAAAAAACTGTCCTTCCCTTGTGGAACCTTTGAAAATTATCTTCAATAAGGCTCTTTTTTCTGGAGTATTTATCGATGATTGGAAAAAAGCCTCAATTACCCCAATTTTCAAAAGTGGCAACAAAAATGATGTGTCCAATTATTGACCAATCCCAAAATTATCCACGGTTTCTAAACTTTTTGAAACCATCATTAAAGATAAGGTTTATTTTGCGGTTAAAAATATAATTAGCCCAAATCAACATGGTTTTTGTATCTGGTCGGTCCACCGTAACCAACCTTGCGGTTTTTCTGAGTACTGCATCTCGGCTTTTCAGAAAGGGTTACAAATTGATACTATTTATACTGACTTTTCTAAAGCATTTGATAGAGTCTCTCATAAAATTTTACTTGCCAAGCTTTCTAGTCTTGGTTTTCATTCTGTGTTTCTGGAATGGTTAAAATCCTATCTTAGTGAACGTCTCTGTGTTGTGTCATTTGACAACACCTGTTTCCAAGCTTTTTATGGCAACCTCCGGTGTTCCCTAGGGTAGTATTTTAGGTCCGCTATTATTTGTGCTCTTTATTAACGATATTTGTACGTGCTTTTCAACCTCCAAATTTCCATTGTATGAAGACGACCTTAAAATTTACTCTGAGATTAGAACCCCTGAGGACTCCTCTGCGCTTCAATCTGGGGTCGAATCGAGCTATCCGTGAACGTACAGCTCGTCACGTAAAAGTTATGATTTCGTATTACGCCATACGTGAACGAGTACTCGCTAACGTAATTCGGTATGATGCCTTCCGCAAGTGCGTACGTTAACGAGTATTTTCTTACGAACTGTCATTCGATCAAAAAATTGTGTTCGTAAACGACAAGAAAAGAAAAATAATATAAGAAATAAAAAAAAAATTATGAATACCCAATTATATTGCTAAAAGGATTATTTTAGGACAAATACAAATAAAATAAATGCGACACAAAAGGAGCTAATTGCAGTATTTATGTTCCATTCCAATCAAATAGTCGCAACCAACTGAATGTTGGTAACCACCACTTACTAGAAGAGCATGGTCTGCTACTATATAGTTGCAGCGTTGTTTGAGCCGCTGTAGACTGCTGCGGATCAAAACTCAACTTCTCTAAGACATATTTAAATGCTTCTTTAGTCTCTTCTTCTTCTCTTTAGTCAAGCGAAATCTTTTTACAAATCTGTAAGAGAACTTTGTACAATGTAAGTTTCTTCTTATATTTTTTTATTTAACTTACGCCGCGCTTGGTAAATCTAATGGGTTGCTTTGGTCCCTTAATCGCCTTCGCACAATTCTTTCGTCACCATCACTTTCATCGGATGATAAAAAAAGAGTAAGGCGCCGTCCATAATCTAACTTTTGTTCAAAAATGTCACAAAATAATAAAAATTCTGCATAGGAAATTTTAAATTTAAGATTTGAATGAAAGCTGTCACTGTCAAAATTGTAAAAGATGACAACAAATCTATTACACTTTGAAATAATTACGATCCGTTCGCTTTCGTATGCCATCATCCCATTTATTTGACACGATTAACGTATCACGGAATTTTCTTTCGTACGATTGCCGATACGTTCACGGATCGCTCGATTCGACCCCTGAGCTTAACATCTTAAATGATTGGTGTGTCCGAAATCGTCTCTTCCTTAACACCAACAAATGTTTCCAACTGACTTTCGCTAAAAAACGTATTTATTTTCCTGCCTCCTACTTTATTTCTAACTCAGGGCTTAAAGCGGTCAATGTGATCAAAGACCTAGGTGTCTTCTTCGATTCTAATTTCTCTTTTTCTTCACATATCGACTCTATCATCTCCAAATCGTATTCTATGTTAGCCTTTATTCGTCGCAACTGTTCTCCCTTCTCTGACCCTTATACTTTCAAGTTACTTTATTCCGCTTTTGTTCGTTCCAGGCTAGAAAATGCAGCCGTCATTTGGAGGCCATATTATGCCTTAAGTATAAATCGGCTTGAACGAGTGCAAAAGGTCTTTATTCGCTTTGCCGTTCGTTCCTTGAATTTTGCAGACCCGATTCCCTCCTATGACGCACGTTGTCAGCTTCTAAACTTGAAATCGCTACTTAATAGAAGATGTTTTCTCTCATTGAAATTTTTATATAATATTGTGAATGGACTTATTGACTACTCGTCTCTTCTTGAAAAAATTAATTTTAATATTCCTGCCAGATTTCTTCGGCGGTCTGAGCTTTTTAATGTTGGCTTTAACAAGACCAATTATGCCAAAAATGAATTTAATAGCCTCTCAAATTCTATGGATATTGATCTCGCGTTACCTTCAAGCGTATTTTGCACCATGTTATCTAATTATAAGTATCTTTAAGTATATTTTTCGAATTTGTTTGAATTTACACCCTCATTTCTCAAAGTCTGTAATTTGATTAGACTTAATTTAATAAACAAATAAACAAATATATAATTCAGTAGGCGTTTAGACGCAATTGATTACACAGTGAAATATAGTCTAAAAGAACTAAAAAAAGAAATGGCAATTAAGTAACCGTTCTGCCAATTTATTTATTGTTTTCATAAAAATTGCACAATTTGAGGTGGCAATTCACATAAACTCAGTACATACAAAAATATAAAATTGCATAGAGTAAAGATGTTTTCATAGCTTAAGGTAGTCTAAATAGTTTTTTAAAATAATTTGTCCATTGCCCATTACGGTTTAAATATTTTAGGCACAAACAAAATAAGATTCTGAAGGGTTTGTGCCGGTATGCGAGCTCCAAACTATTTAGTCGCTTTTTTAAGGTCAATCTTTGAATAAAACTGTCGTTCTTTTGCGTAATTCCTCGAGCAAGAACCCAAAGGTGCTCGATGTGATTTAAGTCAATAATTCGAACTGGCCAATCAAAAACTTGAATATTTTGTCCTTGAAAAGGTTCATTGCTTTTCTAGAACTGTGAATCGCAGCATTTTCCTGCTGAAAAATAAATTCAGGTCCATAAAATTCTTCTGATTATTATTATTATTATAAAAAGTTTATTTATGAAATAAATTCTGTAAACAAACTATAAACTAGGCATTAATTACTATGGTCTTCAGCCTATCGGGTTAACGAAATTCAGATAATTTAGTAGATGTTAGCCCTTTTTAGTGTATTTATAATATTTATAATGTTGGGCTTGTTAATGTTGCTAAGCATATTTATTAGTGTCTTGGTTTGCGTATTATGGCTGTTAAGAATGTCGCATTCTTCGAGCAGTTGTTTCATGGAGATTGTGTGCCTACTACAGAGGGGACATGGGGGTGGAGTGGAGTTTTCCATTAAGTGCCCTCAGAGCTGACAACGCGCGTGTGCTCTCTGTGTTGAACTCTTTGCAAGATGAAAAAAAGCTTCTAGCCGAAAAACTTGAAAGCCTGCAAAAAGAGCTTCATTCAGTTCAATGCAAGTTAAGTGACAATGATACTGTCCCTAAATTATCTGTCCTAACTAACGATGTCAAAGTCATTGGAAATAACATCTGCGATCTTCTGGATAAGAGAGCCACTTTGGGCTCTGACACTCATACTTTCTCCAACAATAATGCTGCGTCCTTGGATGCCCGTCGCTCTGGTGTCGTTGAGCACACTCAACCCGTCGTTTCCGCCCTTTCCAATGCGCATTGTCCGCCTGCTGCTGCTGCCTCATCGATTCGTGCTGACCGTTCTCTTCCTGCTCTTTCTACTGGCCACTCAAAGCTTCCTTACTCTTATGCTGCCACTGCTGCCGCCGCTACCGCTGCCTCCGCTGATTCTGCTGCTGCTCTGCCTTCTGCCGACTCCGCTGCCGTCCGTCGTGAAGTCTCCTCGCCTCCCAGACAGCCCACTACACCAGGCTGGGTTGTTGCTGGGAAGAAAAACAACAGACTTAAACAAATGCGTGTTGTTGGATCTAATGACAACTCCGAACTTGGCGTTGCTGTTCGTCATAAGTGGCTGCACCTTTCTTCTTTCTTGCCCACTGTCACTCCTGATAACATCATCGAGTATGTTAAGAAGCATGCCAACATCGAGAAGAGCGTAATTTGGTGCTACAGTCTTGTTAAAAAAGACACCTCTGTGGAATCTTTAAGACGAATAAACTTTAAGCTGGGTGTTCCTGAAAACTCAATTGAAAAACTGCTTAGTCCTGAATTGTGGCCGGCAAATGTGACCGTGCGCCCTTTTCAGTTTTTTCTAAAGCAAGGGCAACAACCGGCAACAGGATAGTTTCATCGTCTACGGCTGGTCCTGTGCGCAATGGAGTTAAGCTGTATTTTCAAAATTGTTCTGGACTTAGAACTAAAGCTGAATATTTTCGAAAATTTAGTCCACAATCCGACCACGACATTTATGTCATTGTGGAGACTTGGCTGACTGCGAACTTCTTTGACTCGGAATATTTTGATCCTAATTTATTTGACGTCTTTCGCAAAGACCGAGATGCTACTATGACTGGGTGTAGTAGAGGTGGTGGTGTATTGATCGCTGTTCGTCGTAAACTTCGGGCGACTTTCATCCCACTCGCTAATGATAACACTATCCAGGATCAACTCTGTGTACGCTTGCAAGGTTCGTCTGGCTTGCTGTTCCTGTGCTGCTCCTATATCCCACCTGCAGCTAATGAATCGCTCTGCAAATCGCACGTGGACAATGTGCTGGCGCTACAGAATCTTGTCGGTGATAACCAACTGTGTGTTCTGGGTGATTTTAATCTAAGCGGTATCTGTTGGTCTCATTTGGATAATGGCTTTTCTCTCACACCGTCTAATGTCAATACGCCGTTCGAAACATTTGTTATTGATAATCTGTTAAGTATTGACCTGGCTCAGATTAACGAATTTTTGTGAATAACTTCAATCGTATTTTAGATTTAATTTTTATTAGCAATAACGTAAATTTTAAGTTGTCTCGTAGTTCCTCTGCAATTTTCCCGTCGAACTTGCATCATTTTCTTTTAACTTTAGACCTCGAGTTTTATAAATTTTTTGAAGTGCCTTCTGCCACCAGGAAAATTTCTTTCAATTTCAATTTGTGTAACTTCGCTTCTCTTGATTCTTTTTTTCTTAATACCGACGCACAGTGCTTCGAGAGTGGACAAAAATAAGAAAAAAAATTATCGCGGATTTTGACAAAGGTAGTATCATGTTAAAGGTAATTATTTAATTAGTCTGGATCCGAAATACTTTCTCGAAAAATTGTCGTGATTAGGAGATATAGCTTGTCAAATTCGGATATATTTTTACAAAAATTTATGAATGGAAAAATGAAATTTAGGTGCTTGTATAAAAAAATTGTAGAAAATGTGTTGTTATAGATAGGCTACTAATTTCTTTTGAAATTAAAACTACATTGATAGAAGCGAGACCACTGATCGGTTTTTTTTGTTTAGCATAAATAATTTTTTTTGTACGAATTTTCAAAAATGAATGTTTTTTAACCAATGAAAATAAAAAAATAACCAAATTTAGAAAGGCTACTTAAATCGAATGGCGTGAACTGGCGTAAATCCTTTTTATGACCTTTTTTATATGGACTTTTTTCTCTTAAGTCCGCAAAAAAAATTCTGCGTCTTTTTGCGTCTTTGGAAAATATTCAATTTTTTCGAAACTACTAGTGTTGATTTTTTTACAGAAATCGCTTGAGTTAAAATTGCGACCAAAATGTGTAACCAAGCCACGCCTATTTAACCCATTATGAGCCATATTATCCAATTTTTTCATTATTATGGAATTTGTTTGCTAAAATGTGATTTAACGCTAATATATTCTAAAAAAAGGAGCAATGTCTAATTTTGAAGAAGGTCTAATTTTGAAGAATAATAGTCTCGCCGTTATAAATTGAGCTGCATTGCATATTCATCTGTCTCATCTCCGTGTTAAGCTCTACGGATATCAAATAAACAAAAAATATATCCTTTAAGCAACTTTACCGCCCTCTTTCCACCCTTTAAATTAGAATTTAGAAAAACGCTAAAAAAGTCTTTTGTTATTGCTTTTATATATATATACATATACACAATTTTAAACAATCCGACCAAAAAACAATGTTCGTCCATATAAGCTTCACCACCCCTTTTCCGCCCTTTCAAGGTCGACGTTTTTGAAATCGCTTCTTTTTAAGGGTTGACTTTCTAAAATACAACTTTTGACCAAATTTCATCATTATAGCTCCAGCGGTTTGGGCTCGGTGATGATAAAATAATGTATAACCATATATATCCGATTTTTTTAACTATATATTTTTTTTTTGGAAACAAACACTAATTTTGAAGTCAGCAGCCCAAAATGACTTAGACTGCAAATTTTCAGCGAATTTCACGCACTCCTTCTATTTTTGCCGCAATTTTGTATGGAGTCGAAGCACTGTGCGACGGGTCGCCCTTTTTTTGAATGCTGATGTCTCCAAATGTTATAGAATGGAATAGAAATGGAATTTTTTCGTTCTAATTTTGTTACTGATGACGCGTTCGAAGTCAGTGAGTCCATTAATACTAAGGCATCTCTTGACTTTGGCTCTTTGGTCTTAACTTCAGATGATGTAGCAAAGGGTATTCGCGATGTAAAACTTTCGTCGCAAACTGATATTGATGGTCTCTCTTCTGTCCTGCTAAAAAACTGTCCTTCCCTTGTGGAACCTTTGAAAATTATCTTCAATAAGGCTCTTTTTTCTGGAGTATTTATCGATGATTGGAAAAAAGCCTCAATTACCCCAATTTTCAAAAGTGGCAACAAAAATGATGTGTCCAATTATTGACCAATCCCAAAATTATCCACGGTTTCTAAACTTTTTGAAACCATCATTAAAGATAAGGTTTATTTTGCGGTTAAAAATATAATTAGCCCAAATCAACATGGTTTTTGTATCTGGTCGGTCCACCGTAACCAACCTTGCGGTTTTTCTGAGTACTGCATCTCGGCTTTTCAGAAAGGGTTACAAATTGATACTATTTATACTGACTTTTCTAAAGCATCTGATAGAGTCATAAAATTTTACTTGCCAAGCTTTCTAGTCTTGGTTTTCATTCTGTGTTTCTGGAATGGTTAAAATCCTATCTTAGTGAACGTCTCTGTGTTGTGTCATTTGACAACACCTCTTCCCAGCCTTTTATGACAACCTCCGGTGTTCCCTAGGGTAGTATTTTAGGTCCGCTATTATTTGTGCTCTTTATTAACGATATTTGTACGTGCTTTTCAACCTCAAAATTTCTATTGTATGAAGACGACCTTAAAATTTACTTTGAGATTAGAACCCCTGAGGACTCCTCTGCGCTTCAATCTGAGCTTAACATCTTAAATGATTGGTGTGTCCGAAATCGTCTCTTCCTTAACACCAACAAATGTTTCCAACTGACTTTCGCTAAAAAACGTATTTATTTTCCTGCCTCCTACTTTATTTCTAACTCGGGGCTTAAAGCGGTCAATGTGATCAAAGACCTAGGTGTCTTCTTCGATTCTAATTTCTCTTTTTCTTCACATATCGACTCTATCATCTCCAAATCGTATTCTATGTTAGCCTTTATTCGTCGCAACTGTTCTCCCTTCTCTGAGCCTTATACTTTCAAGTTACTTTATTCCGCTTTTGTTCGTTCCAGGCTAGAATATGCAGCCGTCATTTGGAGGCCATATTATGCCTTAAGTATAAATCGGCTTGAACGAGTGCAAAAGGTCTTTATTCGCTTTGCCCTTCGTTCCTTGAATTTTGCAGACCCGATTCCCTCCTATGACGCACGTTGTCAGCTTCTAAACTTGAAATCGCTACTTAATAGAAGATGTTTTCTCTCATTGAAATTTTTATATAATATTGTAACGAAGACAGTTTGTCGCTGTGCAAAGCAACCCTGTCGCTACGCGCCGTGCTATCTCAATCTGGCAACGACGGCCGCGACAATGATGGCAACTTTTAGTCCAATCTGGCAATGATGGTCGCGATCATCATGGAAACCTTTAGTCCACTCCGGAATGTGCGAGAACGATCTGCGCGATGGCCGGACAGGTATAAAAGACAGCCGGGTGCGGCGCAGCGGGTCAGTCTGATTTTGACTAGTGAAGGTGCCACACGGAGTAATTGAGCGAATAATTAAGTGTAAAGACAGTAAAGTGTAAACCTGTGAAATAAAGTGATTGTTGGTTTATTTTATTGACTGCGGTTGAGGAACTAAGTGTGTTTTATTTTCAAATTACGCAATCCAGAGATACGTATTAGCCCACTAAAACTCATATTCGTAACATTTGGTGTCAGAAGTGGGATTGTGTTACTGAAAGTAAAAAAAATAAAAATTAATTATAAAACGCAGACATGGTTAGACCGGAGCAACTGAAGGTGGACCAGCTGAAGAAGGAGCTGGCCGCTTGGAATTTGCCGACTGCTGGCGGAAAGGTGGAGTTGCAGCTGCGCTTGCGAGAGGCGTGTGAATCACTAGGCATTGATTGGACTGCGCACGAGTTCGGGACGCAGGAGCTAGATTCGTCGGCCAAAGTGGAGGAATCGCCTGCGGGTGCTGCGTCGATGCAAAGTACGGCTGCAGCGGCTGCGCCACCACAAGCATTGGACATGAGCCAGCTAATGGTTGCACTTAAAGGCATGTTCGAGACTTCCAGCCAAGAGATGGCAGCGAAGCTGGAAACTACGAATCAGGAAATTTCGGCAAAAGTCGAAACGACAAATCAGGAAATAGCTACAATGGAAACGGCGAACCGAGAAATGTCAGAAAAACTTGAAAATGCAAATCGGGAGTTGTCCAGCAAGCTTCAGGAAAATTCTGCGCGCTTGGAGCAAAAGGTGGAGGAAATTTCAGACAGGATTAATGTGAAAGTCGAGCACCTGGAGACGCGAGTAGAACATTTAGACAAACGAGTCGACGATCTTGATGATTCCCTGAACAAACGAGTTGATAGTCTGGAGGACTCGATGAACAGAAAAATGGACGAGCGGCTTAGGGAGGTACAGCCGCGAGAATGGTTGCCGCCGGTTCCGGAAAGTGTTGCCACCCGAGCAGAAGTGCCTACTTATGATGGGACTACGCCGTTCGATACATTCAAGCTACAATTCGACCTGGCTGCTCTGGAAAATCAGTGGACCGATGTAAGGA
Organism: Melieria picta; assembly: GCA_964056695.1. Lineage (NCBI taxonomy): Eukaryota > Metazoa > Arthropoda > Insecta > Diptera > Ulidiidae > Melieria > Melieria picta. The sequence continues at coordinate 74,521,319 of OZ057400.1, forward strand.
AAGGTCGGAGATTGGCGCTGGCTCTAAAAGGTGCTGCGGCTGAGGTAATAAAATCAGTTCCAGAATGCTTAAGAAGTGAATACGAGACCGTCATAAGGGCGTTGGCAGCGAAGTACAGCGACGAGCACAACAAAACGCTGTACTACTGTGAGCTGAAGAACCGCAGGCAAAGAGCCAACGAGGCGCTGCAGACATATGCAGCAGACATTGAGCGGCTCGCACAGTTGTGCTACCCAAAATTCGGCGCTGAGGATCTCGAGAGGATGAAGATCGAGGCGTTTATTGAAGGTCTTCATGATCCGGAAACACGTCGCAGTGCGTTGATGATGGGCAAGCCGACATTTAAGGAGACGGTGACCAGCGCGATGACATATGAGGCGACATGGATCGGGGCCACTCGGTATGCACCTGCAAGGATACGCCAAATCCAGCCAGACAGCGACATTCCGATCCAGGCCATAAGCTCTGAGACACCGGGCAGGCCACGGGTGGTCTCCACTAAAGTTGTTTGCTGGGTATGTGGCAAGCAGGGTCACATATCACGAGACTGCCGCCAACGAAAGAGGCGTTCCCGTTCTCGATCTCAATCGCCTGAAGCGAGGAATGCTGACAATCGAGGCTCAGCCAACAAGCGCAGGGCTGAGGACGAGGAGCCGTTAAACTAAAAAGGGTCAGCCCAAAGGGGCGTGAGCTGATCCCCACAACCTGCTGCCCCACCGTCCTTGTCTCGCAGTTGAAACGACAACCCAGCAGCTTGACGATTGAGGGAAAGATAGATGGAAAGTTGTTCGTGTTGACACTGGATACTGGAGCGTCATATTCGATCATAAAAAGGAAGCTGCTGAAGAACTGGGAACCGCTGCATGGCATACAGCTGAGGACTGCGACTGGCGAGCGCGCGCCGGTAAGAGGGAAAGTTACAAACACGATTACTATCGGCACCAGCAGCCTGGAACATGAGTTCATCGTCGCGGATATAATGGACGACGTGATTATCGGCGTGGATTTCATGATTAGGCACGGTTTTACGCTGGACCTGAAAGAAAATGTGCTGAGGTATGCCAATGTTGAATTTCCCCTGCACACCGGCTATGAGCGAAGCGTGGCGGTAAGGAAAGTTGTCTCGTGTCAACTCCGGAGGATACCAGCGAATTCCGAGGCGGTTGTGTGGGCAAAGGTGGACGAGGACGATGGGACAAGTCGGCTGTTGGTCGTAGAAGCACCGAAACAAGGACACGACAACATCATCATCGGACGTACATTAGTGGAACCTAAGAATGGCAGAATACCAGTCAGAATACTGAACCCCCTGAATGCACCCAGATATGTCGGGAAAGATGAGGTAATTGGCGAGTGTAGGGAAGCCGTAGCAGTGGTCAATTGCGAGAGTAGCCCACCCGGAGGAAATAAGAAGAGCGGTTTTAACATGGACGTCATACCGCAGGAGAATCAGTGGAACAGCGAATTGACGGCCAATCAGAAACAGAAGGCGAGGTCACTCCTGCAGCACTATGGGTCAATATTTGCGGCAGAAGCAGGCGGAAGAACAGCCATAGTGAAGCACAACATCAACACCGGAAGCGCAAAACCGATCCGCCAACCGCCAAGACGAGTTCCTCTGGCCAAGAGGGAGGAGGTCACAAAGTTGATCGAAAACATGCGGAAAGAAAAGGTCATAGAGCCTTCTTCGGGCCCCTGGTGCTCGCCGGTCGTGCTGGTCAAGAAAAAGGATGGCAGTACCCGGTTTTGTGTGGACTATCGGAAACTCAACGATGTGACCAAGAAGGACAGTTATCCACTACCTCGGATCGATGACACCCTGGACACACTGTCAGGCACGCAGTGGTTCTCCACGCTCGACTTACGCAGCGGCTATTGGCAGGTAGAGCTTGCAGACAAAGACAAGGAGAAAACGGCTTTCAGTGTTGGCGATGGTTTGTGGCAGTTCACCGTCATGCCGTTTGGACTCTGCAACGCCCTAGCAACATTCGAGCGGCTAATGGAACGGGTGCTAAAAGGGCTGCATTGGCGGACGTGTCTGGTGTACCTCGACGACATAATCGTGATGGGTAATAGCTTCGACGACCACCTGGGAAAGCTAAAGGAGGTATTCGAGCGGATACAAAAAGCCGGGCTTAAACTCAACCCAAAGAAGTGCTCGCTGTTCCAAAAAGAGGTCAAGTATCTGGGTCATACGGTTTCCGCCCGCGGAGTACATACGGATGAAGGCAAAATCACGGCGGTGAAGGAGTGGCCCCGGCCACGCAATCTACACGAACTCCGCAGTTTCCTGGGCCTGTGCACATACTACCGCCGATTTGTTCCGGGATTCGCGAACATAGCCAGCAGCTTGCACAAACTGACGAAAAAGAGCCAAGCTTTCGAGTGGAACGAAGAGCAGGAGCAGGCTTTTGCACGTATGAAGGAAAAACTATGCACTGCTCCAATTCTGGCCTTCCCCGTGCCTGGAGAGATGTTTGTGCTGGATACGGATGCGAGCGGGCATAGTATTGGCGGTGTGCTATCACAGATAATAGACGGCCAAGAACAAGTGATAGCATACTACAGTAGGATTCTGTCGAAACCGGAACGCAACTACTGTGTGACACGGAGAGAACTGCTGGCGGTATTGGACTGCGTAAAACACTTCCACAAATATCTGTATGGACAAAGGTTTCGCCTGCGCACAGATCATGCGGCATTGAGATGGCTCCTGAACTTTAAGGATCCTGAAGGGCAATTGGCGCGGTGGATCGAGCGACTGCAGAGCTACGACTACACGATAGAGCATCGGAAGGGCAGTAGCCATGGCAATGCCGATGCCTTGTCACGCCGTCCGTGCAAAGTCGAATGCAGGGCGTGCTCGCGAGCCGAAAGCAAGGAACAGATAGTGGACGTCCGGTTGGTGAGCGTTATGCCAGAGGAAGAGTGGTCTGCGGAGAGGCTACAAAAGGACCAGCGTGAGGAGTCTGTAGCCGAGTGGATTAAGAGCTGCGACCGATATTCAGCAGCGAAAGGGCCAACAAGAAGATCTCGAGGCCGCATGCAGCAGTACAACGTGGGAGCGCCCTTCGAGCGGATTGCTATGGACGTCGCCGGCCCATTCCCAACTAGTACTCAAGGCAACAAATATGTGCTGGTGGTAATGGATTACTTCAGCAAATGGCCCGAAGTGTACCCAATTCCTAACCAGGAGGCCACTACGATCTCGGAAAAGCTGGTAAACAACTGGGTAGCCAGGTTCGGAGTTCCGTTGGAGTTGCACTCAGATTAAGGCCGGAATTTCGAGTCTGCGGTAGTCAAGGAAGTGTGTGAGCTGCTGGGGATAAAGAAAACGCGTACCACCCCCTTGCACCCACAGTCCGACGGCATGGTGGAACGCTTTAACCGGACACTGGAGGAATACCTGCGGAAAGTGGTAGGCAGGAATCAAAAGGATTGGGACACGCATATCCCCTTGTTCCTAATGGCGTATAGGTCAGCCCCGCACGACACGACATCACTCACTCCAGCCCGAGCAGTATTCGGCACAGAATTGCGGTTACCCGCTGACTTGAAGTTCGGGGTAGTCAGCACGACGGGAGGCGCTAAGACGGACTACGTGGCCAATAAGCGGGCGGAACTGGAGGAGATTCACCAGTTTATAAGGAGCCGCACCAAACTGGTCAGCGATAAGGCGAAAGCCAGATATGATCTACGGGCCAACTCAGCAGGGTTCCAAGAAGGCGATCTGGTAATGCTCTACAACCCGCAGCGGAGGAAAGGTTTGTCTCCGAAACTTCAAGCGTCATGGGAAGGACCTTACGAAGTCGTGACTAGGATAAACGACGTGGTATACAGGATTCAACGTTGCAGCAATAAAGGCGCTAAGCTGAAGGTAGTCCATTTGCAGCGCCTGGCGCCTTATCACAGCGGAACCTCGGCACTTGTTCGGGACGAACAAGTCTAAGTGGTGGGCAGTGTAACGAAGACAGTTTGTCGCTGTGCAAAGCAACCCTGTCGCTACGCGCCGTGCTATCTCAATCTGGCAACGACGGCCGCGACAATGATGGCAACTTTTAGTCCAATCTGGCAATGATGGTCGCGATCATCATGGAAACCTTTAGTCCACTCCGGAATGTGCGAGAACGATCTGCGCGATGGCCGTACAGGTATAAAAGACAGCCGGGTGCGGCGCAGCGAGTCAGTCTGATTTTGACTAGTGAAGGCGCCACACGGAGTAATTGAGCGAATAATTAAGTGTAAAGACAGTAAAGTGTAAACCTGTGAAATAAAGTGATTGTTGGTTTATTTTATTGACTGCGGTTGAGGAACTAAGTGTGTTTTATTTTCAAATTACGCAATCCAGAGATACGTATTAGCCCACTAAAACTCATATTCGTAACAATATTGTGAATGGACTTATTGACTACTCGTCTCTTCTTGAAAAAATTAATTTTAATATTCCTGCCAGATCTCTTCGGCGGTCTGAGCTTTTTAATGTTGGCTTTAACAAGACCAATTATGCCAAAAATGAATTTAATAGCCTCTCAAATTCTTTGGATATTGATTTCGCGTTACCTTCAAGCGTATTTTGCACCATGTTATCTAATTATAAGTATCTTTAAGTATATTTTTCGAATTTGTTTGAATTTACACCCTCATTTCTCAAAGTCTGTAATTTGATTAGACTTAATTTAATAAACAAATAAACAAATGTATAATTCAGTAGGCGTTTAGACGCAATTGATTACTCAGTGCAGCACTAAACAAAGGGACAAGGTGAAGCTATGAAGGTGAAGGTATGAACTCGAAGAAAACAAATCCTTTTTTAATTTGAAAAAAGGATTATATAAGTTATAAGAAATTATATAAGTACACGGGTGGCAATTTTTATAAACTCACCTAAATCTGCTTGGATTTTGTTACATTTTCTTTAAAAAATTGATTCAGTTAAAATAGTTTTACTGAAATATTTATTGTGAAATATAGTCTAAAAGAACTAAAAAAAGAAATCGCAATTACGTAACCGTTCTGCCAATGTATTTATTGTTTTCATAAAAATTGCACAATTTGAGGTGGCAATTCACATAAACTCAGTACATACAAAAATATAAAATTGCATAGAGTAAAGATGTTTTCATAGCTTAAGGTAGTCTAAATAGTTTTTTAAAATAATTTGTCCATTGCCCATTACGGTTTAAATATTTTAGGCACAAACAAAATAAGATTCTGAAGGGTTTGTGCCGGTATGCGAGCTCCAAACTATTTAGTCGCTTTTTTAAGGTCAATCTTTGAATAAAACTGTCGTTCTTTTGCGTAATTCCTCGAGCAAGAACCCAAAGGTGCTCGATGTGATTTAAGTCAATAATTCGAACTGGCCAATCAAAAACTTGAATATTTTTGTCCTTGAAAAGGTTCATTGCTTTTCTAGAACTGTGAATCGCAGCATTTTCCTGCTGAAAAATAAATTCAGGTCCATAAAATTCTTCTGATTATTATTATTATTATAAAAAGTTTATTTATGAAATAAATTCTGTAAACAAACTATAAACTAGGCATTAATTACTATGGTCTTCAGCCTATCGGGTTAACGAAATTCAGATAATTTAGTAGATGTTAGCCCTTTTTAGTGTATTTATAATATTTATAATGTTGGGCTTGTTAATGTTGCTAAGCATATTTATTAGTGTCTTGGTTTGCGTATTATGGCTTTTAAGAATGTCGCATTCTTCGAGCAGTTGTTTCATGGAGATTGTGTGCCTACTACAGAGGGGACATGGGAGTGGAGTGGAGTTTTCCATTAAGTGCCGGTGAGTGAGGAGCGAGTGGCCGAGCCGGAGTCTTACGTATTTTTGTATGTGAATCCTTTGACAGTCAGTGGGATAAGTAGCTGCGTTTCCGTCCGGGTTGAACTGTTTGTAGTAGTGTGTGTAGAAGTTCCAGTGCTGGCTTTGTTCTTTAGTGCACAATCTGGCCAATTATTGTAAGAAATCTGAGGGGTTGAAGGTGGGATGAAATGCAACAGGGGCGTGGGTAGCAAATTTAGCCGCTTCGTCGGCTGTGTCATTCCGCTACTCCAACGTGGCCAGGTGTGGTGTTAAAGGAGTTCGAGTGTGTATGTGTTGAGTGTAGGTTTTGGCCTATATTTATTCGGCGGGCCGCGCCAATATTTTATGGTTTCGAAAAGCCGATCTGTTTGAACTCCTGTCAAATAAAAAAACGCCACTAGGCACTTCGATTATTGAACAAGAAGTTGAGTTTATTTGGAGTTTTTGGTGCTTATATACTAAATTATAACTGTTATACTTCTATCGCATTTCCAGGGCTCCGCCTCCCTTTCCACGATGTTTTCCGCTTGCCTAATGATCGACATGTGTAAATTCTTCCGCGTCAGCACATTCGCAATTGAGTCAGTGGCCGGCGCTAAACGGCCTCGGATATCTTCCGATCGCTCCGCATGCCGCCAAAGGGTCGGCATAATGTGCGTTGCAGTATTGAAGCATTGCACTGCGGTAGGTGCATCATATGTCACTCCACTCGCTCAAGTGGTTGCGCATAGCGCACCGTGGCGACTTCAGCGAATTTGTGTGCGCAAGTGTAAGGTGATTTGTTTTGGTCGGCATGAGTAGTCGCGTAGTATCACTACATGCAATGTTATGGTCGGCATAGATGGTTAGGTAGTACCACTACATCATTGCCCTCAAGCGAAAAATTATCATCGTAATGAATAATTTTTCAAGATAGTGTCGGTCGGGGGGTTTTGGAAATGCTTTACATTATTTTCAATATATGTATAGATAATAGTATGAGTGATAGTAATTATATAATTGGTAGTTTTCTAATGATAGTTTCTTGGGTACGTGGTATTTTTATTGAGTAGTTAATATTCTTATAATAATAGTTAGTTGTAGTTGTAAGAGTAATTAATGGTATTGCGATTATGATTTCATATGTAGTTGTTATTCTTAGTGATTACTGTTCTTATATTGTAATTGGCGTATGAATAGTTTATAGTATCTTACATTATATTTGGTTTTATTGTCTAGATATCCCTGATATACGGTTTTAGTGAGTCGTTGTGGACTTATTTTTCTTTTTCTTTTCCATTGTAATTGATTTGAATTGAATTTACTCCTTTTCGTTCTAAAATTCTGTATGGTCCGCTGTATGGACTCATGTTCTTTTTTCTGTTTTCTACTTTCAATAATACCAAGTCATTGACTTCCAAGTGCAATGGGTTGTTGTATTGTTGGTCTTGTTTATGTTTACGTTTAGTTTTTGTTTGAATTGTGCTTGTCTTTGCTTTTTGTATTGCGTCATGTAATCTGATCTTGAGCTCGTTTGCAAAATTGTTGTAATCGTAAATCGGTCGTGTGTGCTTAAATGTGTCAGTGGGTAACGGCCGGTAATTTGCCGAAAATGAGTTCGAATGGTGTGTTTTCTGTATCAATGTTAGGTGTCGTGTTATACGCGAGTGTGAAGTACGGTATCCATTTATCCCATTCATCATCGTTGGCATAATTTAGCAAGAATTATCGTTTGTAAGAACCTATCGTTTGATGGTGGTAAGGTATTGAGAATACTTGTTCGATCTGTAAGAGGGAGCATATGTTGCTCATTAACTCATTTGTGAACTCGGTTCCTCTGTCTGATTTAAGACTTTTAAACTGTCCGCATTTTAAAATTAATTGTTCTACTAATGTTTTCGCTGTGGTAGTCGCGTCTTTAGTGCTCATTGGGTGTGCTATGACGTATTGGGTTAGTTCGCATTGCATCGTGAGAATGTATCGACAGCTGTTGGACATGCGGAGAGGTCCGACAGTGTCAATTGATGCTATTTGGAAACTGTCACTTGGTGTGGTCGTCGTTGTAATTTGTTCTTTTGTGTGTCTTGTTTGTTTGTTTGTGGCACATTTATGGCAGTTATTTATGTACGTTTTTACCATTCTGTTCATGTTTTTCCATGTGTATCGCTGTTTGAGTTTCAAGACTGTTTTTCTTACGCTAAGGTTTCCTCCATGTGTGGAATTGTAGAATTCTTGGATTAGTTTGAATTTTATGATGTTCTCTTTTATTCTCTGGGGTGGTGTGTATATTAATATGTTCAAATTCGGCCTTACGCATTTCTTGTATGCTTTTTCATAAATATCCTTTAATTCATTTGTGCGCGTCTTTTTAAATATTTCACCACTTGTCGCAGTGCTAATTCTTTAATATTATACTTTCTCATGGTACATATGAGCTTCTCCATAGTCGAAACTAGATTCGTAGGGTTATCGCTGCATCGTACTGTTATATTTTCATCAACTACTTCGACCATTGCCTGGGCTAATGGTTTAGTTGGAATTAAATTGGCCTCAAAATTAAAATGTAATTTCTTAATGTTTCTGATATCTGCTATGGATGTGCATTGCCACATATGAAGTTGATCAGGCTTCCGTGTAGTGCAGTTCTCCTTAGGTATATCTTTTAGTCCTTTTTCGGACATGCCCCGTGTAATTGCTAGTGTTTGTTTAACAGATTTATCTTCTGTAAGAGGAATCATGGATTTTAGATAGTCTGAGTCAATTTTGATTCTTGACAATGCATCATTGTGTTCATTTTGCCTTGTTTGTATATTATGTCAAAATCATAATCCGATAGATCGAGTCTTATTGTCATTTTGGATGACGGGGTTTTGTGTGTGAATAAGGATACTAATGGTCTATGATCTGTTATTACTGTGAATCTTCGTCCGTACAGGTATGGTTTAAAGAAATTAATTGCCCAATGTATGGCCAAAAGTTCTTTTTCAATTACCGGTTTGTTTAGGTCGTGCTTAGGTAAAGCTTAGGTAAAGCTTTGCTGGCGTATGCAATTGGTAGATCTTCGCCTACTTCGCCTTGCGAGAGTACGGCTCCTAATACGAAATCTGATGCATCCGTGGTCACTAGGAATGGTTTGTCAAAATTTGGGTATTGTAGTATTGGTGGGTTTATCAATAATTGTTTCAGTTTTGTGAAGGCTTCTTCGCACTCTTTACTCCAGTAGAATTTCACGTTTTTCTTTTGTAGGGAATTGAAGCATTTCGTAATTTTCGCGAAATCTGGGATGAATCTTCTGTAGTAATTGCAGAATGCAGTGAATCTTCTGACATCGTTGGCGTTCGTTGATGTCGGGTAGTTATTAATGGTTTCGAATTTGGCTGGGTCTGGTTTGATGCCATGTCGTGTAATTAGGTGTCCTAGGTATACAACTTCTGGTCGTAGGAAACAACATTTTTTCGCATTGAGTTTTAGGTTGTATCATTTTAGTCTGTTGAGTACTTTAATCAAATTGTCAGTGTGGTGTTGAATAGGAAAGGAATGCTTCTGAGTCTAATCTTGATAGTGCTATGGTTAGCATTCTTTGGAAGCTATTTGATGAGATGTTTAGTCCAAGTGGTAGTCGTTTGAATTGATAGTGTCCGTTTGAAGTGGAAAATGCCGTTAATGGTCTTGAATTTTTGTCGAGTGGGATCTGACGGAATGAGCTGGTCATGTCTAATGTGGAGAACATTTCGCTCTGCCTAGTTTGTCTAGTACGTCTTCTAGTCGTGTAAGTGGAAATTTATCGTTCACTATCCTGTCATTAAGTTTTCGGAAGTCGACGACTAAACGCCATTTGTCTCGTTTGGGTTTCCCTTTTTTGGTACAAGTAATAGTGGTGCATTATACGGACTGACTGAATGTTCGATGATGTCGTCCTTTAGTAGTTGTTGAACTTGTCTGTAGTTCTTTATGTATACTGGTGTGTTGTCTGAGGTCGAAATCTTTTGGGTGTAAAAATTGTTTGTGGTAAGTGCTTTGTTTTCTAGGTGAAAAACGTCTTGGTATGTTTTGAGAATTTCTATCAGTGCGTTTTTTGTTTTGGTGTCTGTGCAATGAATTTTGACAGAGTTTATTAGTTTGTTTAATCTGTCTTGGCTGTGGGGTTGTTTCTTGTTAATTGCTAAGATTTCATAATTTCTTAATGGTTCGAATTTTTAATCGATGTCTTATAATTCTATAGGGGTTTTCATCATGAGCCGAAGAAGTAAATAAAGAAAAAATCAATTAAAATTTGAATTTTGATGAAACTTTATTATCAAAATAATATTTGGTTTGTGCCATTAGTAATGGAATATGACATCATTCAAATGACCGCCACGAGCAGCCTGGCACACCTCGATTCTTTTTAGGTAATTTTCGATGTCTTTTTTGCATATAGCAGGCTGTAAGGCGCCAAGAACTGCACGTATGTTGTCCCTCAAATGCTCCATAGTCTGCGGATTGTCTGCATAGACTTGGTCTTTCGCGTAGCCCCAAAGAAAAAAGTCCAAGGGGTTCAGATCGCACGATCTTGACGGCCAATTGGCATCACCAAAACGCGAAATTATGCGTTCAACGAACCTGGTTCGCAATTCTGTCATGTTCGGTCGTGTTGTGTGGCATGTAGCGCCGTCCTGTTGAAACCACATCTCCTCCACATCCATATCTTCGATCGCTGGCCAGAAATACTCGGTTATCATACGGCCATAACGTTCAGAATTGACGGTAACGGTCTGTCCGTCATTTTCGAAGAAATATGGCCCTATGACACCACCGGACCATAATGCACACCAAACAGTGACTCTAGGTAGATGCATTGGGCGCTCGACAACCACGTGTGGATTTTCTGAGCCCCACACACGACAATTTTGACTATTAACGTAACCGCCGAGGTGAAATGTGCTTCATCGCTGAAGAAAATTTTGTGCGAAAAATTGGGATTTTCGGACTGTTTTTCAAGCACCCATTCGGCGTAGTTACGACGCATTCTGTGATCTCCCGGCTCCAATTTGTGCACCAACTGAACTTTATATGGATGAAGATGCAAATCCAAATGCAAAAAACGCCAAATTGAGGTGATGGAGATGTCCAATTGTTGTGAACGCCGGGGAAGCGATAAATTCGCGTCATCTTCAACACTGGCAGCTACAGCAGCAATATTTTCGGCCGAACGAGCAGGGCGATTACGTATTGGCCTCTGTACATCTTGTACAGAACCAGTTCGTTCGAATTTCGCCAATAAATCCGAAATTGTTGACAAAACAGTCCTTCCGTGACGATCGAAATCCTTCCTTTGTACGCGAAAAGTGGTGCTCAAATTTTCACCATTTATGTAGTGAATTTTCACTATGTTTACACGTTGAGCGATGCTAAATCGGTCCATTTTCATAAATGGCAAACACTAAACTACAATATTAACACAATGCAACGACAGATGACAGCTGCGGTTGTCGAACGCAGGGCTGTCAAAGTTTTCGGTTCGAAATGAAAAACCCTGTAGTTTGCGCGATCGTGTAAAACATTCAGAGCGGCTAGTGTTTTCTCAGGGTTGAAATGTGGCAGTTCACATAAATTCAGCGATTTAAATTGATCTGTGAAACAAATATATAAGTATTTTGAGGTAAGTTATGCCTTTATAAGCTGTTTGTTTACACGTTGAGCGATGCTAGGTTAGGTTAGGGAAGGGGTGTGTGTGGCAAGCCCTTCCACTCGGAGACCCTGTTGGGTCCATTGTGAATCCCTTCATTTTCGGAGAAACCGGTGCCTTTCTCTATCTGTTGGGATCCCTGTAGATCCAGGCGGGATCTTTTGGGAACCATTTGGTCTTGGCGAGGAAATTGTGTAGATCGGTAATCTGCGCGTCTGCTACTTCCGCGAGCCCATCAAAGAACCTTGCCCGAAGAGTATGGAGCCGTCGTCTTTGTAGTGATGGGCAGTGGCATAGCAGATGCTCGACTGATTCTACTGCATCCTCGTCTCCGCAGCTCCTGCATAAATCGTCGGTCGCCAAACGCCATTTGCATAGCATGACACCAATGGCGCAGTGACCTGTGATTACCCCCGTGACCATGCGTATAGCATGCTTGTCGAGGAGCAGGAGGCTCTTAGTTTTTCTCGCGTTGAGCGCCGGCCACAGGGTACGTGCAATCCTGCAGTCGCACCTAGTTGTCCAGGCTCTATTTGTAGCTCGTTTGAGCCACTCCCCTATTGAACCCATCGTAGCAGAGATCGGTGGTAGCACCGTGTTGACCGCCTCGCTGGCTGGCATCGCTGACCCTGCACGGGCTAATTCGTCCGCCTGCTCGTTCCCTTCGATATTGCTATGTCCGGGAACCCAGCACAGACGGACCCTGCACTGTCTGTATGCCACCCAGTGCTTTCCCGCAGTCTAGTACCACCTTTGATTTCACTACGGTGGATTCAATTGCTTTTAGAGCAGCCTGGCTATCAACACAAATGACGGCCACACTAAATGCCGAGTTTTTTATGTGCTGCGCTGCTTTCATGATGGCGAAAACTTCCGACTGGAAAACGCTGCAATAGTCTGGTAGTCTGTACGACCAGTAGACATTTTGCGTTTCGCAGTAGACACCCGCACCGGTCCCATCCTCTGTCTTCGAGACGTAGGTAAAGTAGACTCTCGCTGAGTCTTCCACCTCGGGCTGTTGCCAGTTGTCCCTGGAGGGATAATCGATGGGAATCTTCAATTTGAAGTCACTGCGCTTTACCAGGAAATCAGTGGCCTTATCTAGAAGACCTTGTCCGGTAGAGCTAGTCATTAGAGCATTCAGAATGCTGGAATGTCAGTAGTTGCCTGGCTTCAGCTGGTTAGACTCCCTCAACCTGAGGATTGTCTTTGCTGCGCTGGCCTTAACGAACAAGTCCACTGGGGGAAGGTGCAGAAACATTTCCAGGGCCATCCGTGGAGCGCTTTTTGCCGCCCCTGTGATTGCCAAGGTGGCAAGTCTCTGCACCTTCTTCAGATTGCTTCGGTTGCTCTTTTTGTCCATGGCTGGCCACCATACATGAGAACCATAGGCAATGATGGGTCTGATTACCGCAGTATACATCCAATGAATGATATACGGTTTTAATCCCCATTTCTTACCAAAGGCTCCCCTGCAGGCATACAGCGCATTGAGTCCTTTCTTCATTCTTTCTTCAATGTTTCGCTTCCACGAAAGTTTTGAGTCCAGAATAATGCCAAGATATTTGGCCTCTTTTGATAGCTTCACGGGATGCCCGTCCACACAGGGAAGAGCGAATTCCTGAATCTTCGTTTTCTTGGTGAACATGACTAGTTCGGTCTTTTTGGGATTTATCCCGAGGCCGTTGTCCCTCGCCCACGCTGACAAATCAGCCAATGAGGATTCCATCAGCTCACTGATAGTTGGCAAAATTTTGCCTTGTATCATGATGACGATGTCGTCCGCATAGGCCACCATTCTAATGCGTCTTCTCTGAAAGACTCTTAGAATCTCATCTACTACCAGTAGCCACAAAAGAGGGGATAGCACCCCACCTTGGGGTGTACCTCTTGTGGCTCTCCTTCTGATGGAAGCCGGTCCTATCGTTGAGTTGATTATCCTGTCTTGCAGCATAGTTCCAACCCAATCGATAACGAAGCTTTCCACACTATGTGCACGAAGTGCTTCTGTTATGGCCCCAGTGGTGACATTGTTGAAAGCTCCCTCTATATCGAGGAAAGCAGCCATTGTGTACTCCTTTAAGGCCAACGAATTCTCTATGGGGGCAACTACGCTGTGCAGTGCACTATCTACCGACCTCCCCTGGAGGTAGGCATGTTGTGCATTGCAGAGCTCAGAAGCCAGTCCCCGGTTATCTCTTATATGTCTGTCCAGTAGCCTCTCCAGCGTTTTCAATAAGAATGAGGAGAGGCTGGTAGGTCTATAGTCTTTAGCCGTGGTGTGGCTGGGTTTTCCTGCCTTTGGTATAAAGACAACTTTGACTTCTCTCCACTGCTTTGGCACTACATTCCCTAATAAGCATCCCTTAAAGATGCTTACCAGGGGTTGCAGAATACAGTCTCCGGCCTGTTGTAGCATTGCTGGAATGATACCGTCAGGCCCTGCGGACTTGTAGGGGTCAAACGACCTTATGGCCCATTCGACCTTATCTTTGTATACAATTGTGGCAACAGCTTCCGGTGGTGTAGTTGCTCCGAGTTGCTCTGGAAGATTATCCGAGTCAGTAGGAACATGACACTGGGGAAAGTGTGCCTCCATTAGAGTCACGAGCGAATCTTCACTGGACTCCGTCCATGATCCGTCCGGCTTCCGGATGCAGCTAAGAGCGCAATGCTGCTTAGACAGGACTTTCCTTAGCCTGGACGCCTCATTGACACAGTCTATCGATTCGCAGAAGGTTCTCCACGATTCTCTTTTGGCTTTGCCAATAGCCTTCTTGAAGGCGTTGAAACTGGATCGGTATGCGCTCCAGTCCCTTGCCTCTCCACTTAATTAAGCTCAGGATTCCACCAGCTGCCGCTGTGCTTCCTCTTGACTGGACTTACCGTACAGGAAGACTTAAAGGCAGCGTTCAAAGTGCCCGTTAGGAGTTCAACCGAGTTCTCAATCGCGCGCTTGTCTGTGACTGGGGCGAAACGTTTCGGCCTCAGTCTTGAACGAACGATAGTCGCGAATTTCTCCCAGTTTGCCCTCCTTGGGTTCAGAGGTGATAGTTTGCAAACCACGTCAAAATTGACATCGAAGAGTATTCAGTTGTGGTCCGAGAAGGAACAGCCGTCCGATACTCTCCAGTTGTCAACCCTAACGTCGTTTGCCTCAGAAAGCAAGGTTAAATCAATTACTTCCTCCCTGACCCTATTCTGAAAGGTGGGCGTGTTGCCCTTATTACAGATAGATAGAGAAGTGGAAAGAATAAATTGAAAAATGGACTCACCCCTCACGTTGATGTTGCTGCTTCCCCATTGCGTGTGATGGCCGTTGGCGTCGCAGCCCAACACCAACGCGAATTACATACGTTGGAAAAAATAAAAAAACACGATTCTTCAGATGTGTACTTTATTCGTTCAACGAGGTCTTAAGACTAACTTTCCGAAATAGCGAAAGTTCGTATGAACCCAAAAGGTGATAATGCCGAGTAGGCATTTTGAATCAATTCCAGTGCATTGGCAGTTTGAATCAGCATGAAACGGTCAGTGCACTGGTAATTGCTTATTCGGTAAATTGCGAAATATTCGCTTAGCCAGAAGGTTGGTGTGGAATTGGGGCGTTAAGTCAATGGACGTAACTCTTCCCCCCTTGGTCTCGCAATTCTCCTGAAGTTGCGATTGGAGATTGGGCCTTGTGTTTTCATACGAACATACATATTTGTTGACATACTTTTGTTTCACATTGATTTTGTTTCTTTATACATTGTATTTCTCTTTGAGTTTTTCTATAGTGTCGTCTTTTACTGACTTATTTTGGGGTATTTCCTTTCTGATTTTGATTTCAGTGGCTCTACGTTTACAATAGCATTGGATTATTAAAATAGAAATAATTATGATAGTAATTATGCTAATTGATAAGCTTCCTATGCCATAATTGATAATCTTGTGAAATTTTAATTCTTCGATGGCTTTTATGTTTTCCTCTTGGTTCAGGATTACTTCATCTAATGACAACTTTTTGTTTACATATGGTGTATTGTTTTTTGGAATGACGAATTGTTCTTTGAAATAGAATTTTTTATTTGAGAACTTTTTGCCATCTATGGTTATTGTACAATTATTAAATGTAATAAAATAATTTCCATTGATTGAGATTTTCCTTTCATCGCAAATACTATTCATTAGCTTGTTTTTGAAATTCTTTAGAACAATAGTGTCTTTATCGAGTTCAATAATTTCTTGGTTTGCATTTTTAATAAGAGCGCATTTCTTATGGACTACACAGTTTTTACTTTCCTTTAACTCAAAAATAGACTTGTTTTCCTCAATGGTGTATGTTTTAGTTTTAATGTCTACGATATATTCCAGTTCGGACTCGATTTCAAAAGAATTAGTGTCGGGCATCGGTATCAGTGGTTTTTTTGTAAGTTTGATTGTGCTCACGGGTAGTTTTATAACAAAGACTACATTTTCTTCTTTAGAAATAGCAACGCCTAGTCGAATATGTAGTAATTTTTTGAAATCAATGTCATATTTAATTATTTCATCGTTAGTGAGAATATTGGGTTGTAATGTACCTGTTCTAGCTGAGGCAATGTTTTGTTGGATGTGTTCGACTTGCTCTTTGAGTATGTTGAGTTTAAACATTTGTTGGAGAAACAGATTTGAGTTATACAATTGCTCGTTTTCTTTATTGATTTTGTTAACTTCTTATTGAATCTTTTGTCTGTCGGAATTGATAGCATTTTTTAACTGGATAAGTGAAGTATTGAAGTTATTGTTGATTTTTATCTGTTGATTCATGTCATTTATTATATTGTGGTTGTTAGAGTCAACTACCGAAAAATGCTCTTCAATGTTTTGCCTATCATTATCATCTAGGGTACCATATAGCCACTTCATTGCTGTACCTAAGCCATTTATAAGTCCTCGTTCGTATCTATGTGGTATGATTGTATGAATTTTGTTTTTGACGTTGTATATTTCTGAGAGCATCATATTTTTGTAATTATTATCTCGTATGTGATTGGTAATTGTTTCGAATTGGTTAGTAATATTCAAAATCTCTTGCGGGTTTATAATATGTAAAATTATATGGTAGTCATTGACGATTTCCTCGACATTCATGTTGATTTCTGAGTAGCCTAAGTTTGATTCAATCCTCTCGAGTGTCATTGACTGGTGAGTTAACGGAATAAGAGCTAGAAGCATGATGCACCAAATCGTTGTCTGAAAATTTCAAAGGTCTTTTAATGTTACTTTCATGAACGTTTTCGAGGTTGAATTTTCTAAACTTCGGTTGCTCTTTGTGTCTCAAATTTGTGTAATTTTTGATAAACCCTTCCTGTCTATTTTCCTGATAATCCTCACGGTTAGCGTTCAATTTCGAGATAGAGTTTGTTTTCTTTGCTTGGGTGCGTTGTCTTAATTCAGCGCGGTCGATTTTGTTATTTTCAGCGTTAATGGGTGTGTCTTTGATAGTAGAATGATATGAGTTGTTATACTGTGTTACGGCTTTTAAAATTTGTTGTGTAATAGGGATTTTGTTGTCTAAGTTAAGGGCCGGAATTCTTTCTGTTAATGTATTATTGAATCTTTCTATGTCTGAGTTTCCTGTATGACTATTGGGTTTTGTAAAGTGGATTTCAATGTTTTCTTCGTTACAAAAGTTTATTATGGTGGAATTATTGAATTCATTATCACAGACTAGTTTTTTCATTTTTCCTTTTATTGATATATATAGACGTATTTTCTCTAGCAATGTTGGTTTACTGCGATCTTCTAGAAAGAAACATGTGACATGCTTCGAAAATTTGTCGATAAAATTTATGAATGAATGCTTGGAGTTCACATATGTATCTACATGGACTATTTGGTTAATATCGGAGGGTGTTTCAGTAAGAGAAAATTTATTTTTAATTGGATTTCTATCGTATTTAGCGCCAGTGCAAACATCGCAGTTGTTTATGATTTCATATACTTTGGTTTTAAGTTGAGGGTTGTAGATTTTATTTTTCAATCCCTCGTAAGTAGGAATGATTCCTGAGTGTCCTGTTTCGTGTTTATGGAACAATGCAATTTGTTTTGCTAGCTCGTTTACATCTTCAATATCTCTTGCGAAAATGCTACAACGAACAAATTTGACATTTTGGTTGTTTGAAAATATGGACAATAGTTTTGATTGTAGCCTGTTATATTCGTCATCATCTAATTCGCAGTATATTCCGATTTTTCCTTTTTCGACATGTCTTCGGATGATGTTATTAATATTGTCGTTTATAAAGTCTTGCCTTTCTATAAAAATTCGTTTGTTTTGGAATACATGTTGTATTTCGAATGTTTTGGTGTCTTGAAGTATTATTTGTGTTTTGAAACGGTTTACGACCGTGTTAAGAATTTGAGAGTTTTCATTCGGATATGGGTTAGTTGTCGGGTCAGAAATTGTTAAGGCTTCTTGGTCGTTATTTCCATCACCTATTGATTCGGTTGTTTCACTACTGTCTTCAGAGGTAGTGATTGCATTTATTTCGTTCTTGTTTTTGTCGATTCGGCTCAGGAAATCTGCTATGACGTTTTCCTTTCCTTTCAGATAGTCGATTTTTATGTTATATTCTCCTAACGATACTAACCAACGTTGTAGACGTGGGTTAATATCTTTGCCAGAGTTTTTTGCATACAGCCACTTGATTGGTTGATGATCGGTTTGTAAGTCGAACTCTTTTCCATATAGGTAGGGTCGGAAGTACTTTGTTCCCCAAACGATGGCCAGCAGTTCTTTCTCGATAGTGGAGTAATTTTTTTCGTGATCATTAAGAGTTCTGGATGCGAAGCAAATTGGGTGTCCATCTTGAGTTAGGACTGCACCCAATGCTGTATTACTGGCATCAGTAAGAAGTTTGAATTTTTTGTGAAAGTCTGGGTATCTAAGGATAGGGGGATTGGTGAGAATTACTTTTAGTTTTTCGAACGCAGATATATAATTTGGGTCGTTTGTGTTGACTTTGGCGTTTTTTTTCAGGTATTTAATCATTGGACTCGCTATTTTAGCGTAATCTTTAACGAATTTTCTGTAGAAGCCAGTAGCTCCTAAAAAGGACTTTATTTGTCTCTGTGTTGTAGGTAGGTGTAGCTGTTGGATTATTTGAGCTTTTTGTGGGTTTGGTTTTACTCCGTTTGAAGTGAGGATGTGGCCTAGATATTCAGTTTCCTTTTTCAGGAAGTTACACTTGTGAATTTGTATCTTTAGGCCGGCTTCGTGTAATTTATCGAAAACTTTGTTTAAGTTACCTATGTGTTCTGTTAAGGAGGTGCTGAAAACTAGAATGTCATCAAGATAGACGACGCACACTTTGTTTATGAGCCCTCCTAGAACCGAATTCATCAACCGTTGGAAGGTTGAAGGCGCATTTTTTAAGCCGAATGGCATTCGTACAAATTCGTAGTGGCCAAATGAGGTGGAAAAAGCAGTTTTCCTTCTATCTTCTTCTCTTACTAGGATTTGGTGAAATCCTTTAGCAAGGTCTAAGGAAGTGAAGTACTGTGCTTTGCCTAGTTTGTCCAAGATACCTTCGATATTAGGGATGGGAAATTTGTCGCTAACAGTTACTTCGTTGAGTTTTCTGTAATCGATAACTATTCGCCATTTCTGTTTGCCAGAGTTGTCAATTTTTTTTGGGACGATCCATAATGGGCTATTGTAAGGCGAGTTGCTATTTCTGATGATCCCCTGACTAAGCATTTCGGAGATCTGTTTTTCGATTTCTTTCTCATGTATTTGGGGGTACCTGTATATTTTGCAGGAAATGGGTGTGTCATTTGTCGTTATTATTTCGTGTTTAATTTCGTTTGTTGCTGTTAGAAGATGTCCTTCTTTATAAAAGAGATTATTATACTGCGACAGAATTATAGTTATAGATCGTTTCTCTTCGGAGTTAAGGTGATCTAAGTTTATGTCGTCTGTACTACTAGACTCTAAAGCGTGTATTTCATGTAAAGGATAAGGGAATTTACGGTTGTCGAATGGGATATTATGTTTGTTGATGCAGAGGTACTCATTTTCAATGTCTACTTTAGCATTGAGAGGGGTTAGAAAGTTCATGCCGATAATGGCATCGTATCTTCGACCACTAAAATCTACAACTTTCCAGGATAGGGTTCCTGAGGCTTTAAATTCTTCGGGTATTGGTGTAATTATTTTGGTGTTTATTTTGTTTACACCGTTTAAGGTGCTGTACCAGAGTGGTTTTGAAAGTTTCTCTTCGGTCGATGTAATTTTATTTAATATGCCTGATCTAACGATACTTATATCTGAGCCTGTATCGCTGAGGCATTTTATTGGTTTATTATTAATGGTGAGGGTTACTAGGGGTAGTTTTGAGTTGGGGGCTCCTGGGAAAAATTTACATCATCTACTTGGGTGTTGCCGATTTCCATAGTTTGTTCGATATTATGGGACTCTAACGGGTGATTTCTGGAGTTTGGAAAGGAATGTGAGTTGCTATTTCTACGTTGGTATTGGTGGCTATTCGTATTGGGATGACCCCATTTCGAGAAACTTTGATTACTGCTATTTCCGTTGTCTGTATTATAATGATCTCGTTTCGAGAGGTTATGGTTATTATTATTCGCATTATTTTGATAATTTGTCGAGAAGGTTGTGCCTTTTCTAGAATCCGAATGTTTTTCGGGGTTATTGTATTGCCTTTCAAGTATGTGTGTTGTGCTCTTAGAGTTTGTAGTCAATTTTTTATGATTAAATGATATAGCCCTTTTGTCATCAAGAAGTCTTAGTCTGGAATATTTGTGATATAAATCGTCTATACTTGCGTATTCGTCTATGTGAATTCTAAAATTACCATCGATTTTGTCAATTAAAATCTCCCTGAGATCTCTTTCTACGAATTGTGGCTTATAAATGCTTGGTTTGGTTTAATCGAATTCGTATATCTCGTTAATATTATACATCGCTTGTTTAAATAAATCGAACAGTTCTCTTAGATTACTGACCTTCGCAGTTCTGCATTTGTTGAATACTTCGGCATATGTTCTTTGTGGTCGGAATTGTTGGGCCAATTTCCATTTGATAGTGTTCCAATCACTGCAGTCTCCCAATTGTCGGATACACCTGGCGGCATCTCCGAGGAGTTTTTCGTTGATGACGATTTGGACTCCAAAGTCTTGAAGTTGCTGGTTGTTTCGACATAGTTTGAGGCATCTCTCCACTGCGTCGATGAATTGTAGTAGGCTGTATTCTTTGTTCATTCCGAATGCTTTGAGGTGTCGGAACTGGTTGATAACGCTGTCCTGGCTCAATAGTAGTTCCCCGATGTTTTGGTAACTATGTTCAGTGGAACCATTGAAGTGTCCGTCTGCTTCGTTGTACATTACGTTGTTATTTGGATTGTGTTGTTCGCGGAGCTCGCGGAGTTGTTGTTCCAGGCTAGCAATTACATCCTCTTGGCGTTGAATAATGGCGTGAAGCTGTTGCGTTTCGACGTTGTTGTTGGGCATTATGCACTATTGGTGTTGTGTTGTTGAGATTTTTTAGTAATTCCTTCGGAATTGGCTTTCGTCCCTTGCTTTTGGGGCACTTTAGGCACTTTATACAAGTCTTCGGATTTGTAGCACTCCGACTGCGCGAATTACATACGTTGGAAAAAATAAAAAAACACGATTCTTCAGATGTGTACTTTATTCGTTCAACGAGGTCTTAAGACTAACTTTCCGAAATAGCGAAAGTTCGTATGAACCCAAAAGGTGATAATGCCGAGTAGGCATTTTGAATCAATTCCAGTGCATTGACAGTTTGAATCAGCATGAAACGGTCAGTGCACTGGTAATTGCTTATTCGGTAAATTGCGAAATATTCGCTTAGCCAGAAGGTTGGTGTGGAATTGGGGCGTTAAGTCAATGGACGTAACTCGCGTGCCGTTTCGCGCTGGCGAAGCCGACCAGGTCTCGGACCGCCTGGGATGGTGGGTCCAGCTCCTCGTACGGCAGGTACGCTGACGCCAGAATCAGGCTATGCCCTCCTCTTCGTTCAACCATACCCGCCGGTAGGTCTCCATTACTGTATTGGGAGAGAAGAAATAAATTAATATTATTCTTGACTACTATACAGGCTCGTAACCTACCTTCGGTTGAGGGTTGATATAATTTATATCGACCTGACCCCAATCCAGAAATTTTGGATCTTACAATCCACGGTTCCTGAATCAGGGCCACATCGATATCCTCCTCCTCTATGAACCTCATCAAGTCGTGGGTTTCTGCTTTGGAGTGATGCAAGTTAATTTGCACCACTCGTAGCTGTTCCTTCTGTGGCTTGTTCACGGTAACCCGGAAAACGCGCCTTGATGGAACCCAACCCGAACTTGATGACGCCCGAGCGCTGAATGAGGTGAGTGTATGATAGACGATCAATAGCGATCGTCAAATCATTTCCCACGCCATTCTTGCTCTTCGCGTTCGTCAAAACTCTCCAACTCTGAACCGCCAGTTCCTTGTTTTGCACGCCTATGACCTTCAGCATGGATTCAGCCTCCGGTACCGGGGGTGTGAAAAAAGTGATGGGTATTGTTGTGTACATGTGATTTTGCATCATCTTCGTACACAGGCGATTTAAAAGTGGTCTAACATATAGTTGTCTCGCTCACTCTAATCAGCAATGATCAAATCCCAATCAGGTGTGATTAGTCACCTCTGATGCACATCTCCCTCACGAGTGATATTAAATGGCATCACACTTGACGCATACAAATATCACAGCTGATTGAAAATAAAAATGCCTTGGTATTTTATTATTTCATATGTTTATTTTTATAAAAATGGTTTTTTATTATTAAAAAATCATTAATTTGAAATTGAATTGAATTCATTTTGAAAACTTACACATTTATAGTACGAAACAAAATAATGAAATTATTCAAAATTTTCCAAATATAATGAAATGAAATTCACCCACAGTCCAGGAATTTTTGAGGTTAGCAACGCTAGCGCTGAACACAATCTGCAAAGATTCAATGAAAAGAACGCTAACATTAAGCAAACAATACGCTTCTCATCTACTTTAAATGACATTTAATTTATATATAATAAACAAATAATAAACAATTGTACTTATCCTTTTTTTTAATTTTTCCACCGCTGACCTGCTTTTGACACACTTTTGTTTCACTTTTCACAATCACGTGCCATTTGCGTCATGGGCGCAAGCGTCATAACGGCACGTGCACGTATATTGCCATCTCGTTTTCTCAACTTCTTTTTTCCGCTTGCATTGAACATACTTACAAATTTCACTTGCAAATGTTTATGTGTTTAGCGAGAATTTTTGTAAATGTGTTGGAGTTTCGATCACACGCGTCTGGTAGGGAAGTGACTTTTTTAAGTGTTCTACATGTGAAGACCAGTTGTACTTATGATTAAAGATAATACCTAGGATTTTAAGGTTATTAACAAACTGCAGAGTATTTGAATTAATAACAAAGTTGGTGGGGTTACAATTTATTTTCCTACATATGTGGAGGACTTTGCTTTTTTCAGTTGATATTAGAGCTCCATTGCCTTGACACCATAAGTTGATGTCTGCAATTAGTTCGTTAAATTTCAGGTTCGTCTTGTATTTAGCGGTGATGTATAGATCATCTGCGTAGATACAGGGGTTGAAAGATTTGTGTTGACTTATGATTCTGTTAAGCGATTCGAATGCAATTTGGAATAAGACCACAGATAGTAGGGAACCCTGCGGGATCCCGTTGAATAATGGCAAGGGGCGAGAGTGAACTGCATCAATTCTGACTCTGAATTTGCGGTGTGTAAGAAAGCTTTTGACATAGTTGATTATTTTGTCCCCATTTTCCATTCTATGAGTTGTTGAATGATGGTGTGGCAGCCAACTCTGTCAAAAGCTTTGTGAAAATCAATTGAAAAAATGGACATGTGATTTTTAGTAGATAGAGCGTTTTGTGATTTTGTGGTCCAGAAATAATAATGCGTCAATAGTACCTTTGGTGGCTTTAAATGCAACTTGATTATGACTGAGAAGATTGTTTCGGTTTAAGCACCACGAGAGTCTTTTGGCGATTATTTTCTCTAGCACTTTGCTAGCGCATGGTAAAAGGGAGATTGGTCTATAGCTTGTTAGTTGGTTTCTGGGTTTGTCTGGTTTCAGCAGAGGGATTACCGTGGCGTTTTTCCATTCTTGAGGAATAGTGCTTGTTGTAAAAATAATGTTGAAGAGGCGTATGAGATGAAGTTTGGCACCAATAGGTAGGTGTTTGAGCATGGGGTAGCTGATATTATCAAAACCAGGCGTTTTGCCTTTAACCACTGATAACGCACTGTTAAACTCCAATAGGGATATGTCAGATTCTATTAGTTACGCTGCTGGGTTTGGACAGAAGTGAGTGTTTAGGTTTGTATTCCTTTTATTATTTCTAAAAGTGTTTGTGAAATTGGAGTCATTCGAGTTGGATGACCATTCCTCAGCGAAGCAAAGGACAATCTCGTTTGTATCTGATGTTTTGGTGCCGTTTCTAGACTCGATATGTTTTATGGTAAAGTTAGTGTTACTGCCATAGAATCTATTTACGTTGTCCCAGATTTGTTTAACCGGAGTATTGGGGTTTATAAGTGACGTAGAGTTAGCGAACGATTCGCGTTTGGAGAGTTTCACTTCGCGTCTAAAAAGCACATTTGATTTTTTGTAGGCGATGAGATTCTCTTTAGAGGGGTTATTTTTGGAGTTGTGGAAAAGATGTTGTTTATTCGAACGGAGGTGGGATAGGTTATGGTGGACTTTTTTGGGGAAGGTATTGCGTGAGAATGTGCGGGGAATTGAAGCGTTGACTGGTGCGATAATTTGTTTGTGAAAAAGAGCAGCTTCTTTGTTAACGTTGTGGGAAAGGTGCGAGGTATTTAGTGTGCTATTTAAGATATTATGAAATTTCTCCCAGTTAGCTTCTTCTAGTTGAATCGTTTGTGCTTTTTTGTAATTGTTGGAGGGGTTACAATAGCAGAGTGGCGTTGGAAGGAGATGGTAATTGGGAAGTGATCGCTCCCATGAGGGTGAGATTTAATGTTCCAGTTAAGAGAGGAGAGTAGACTGGAAGAGGCGAAAGAGAGATCAATATGGGTAAGTGTGGAAAGGTGGGTGGGAGAGCCGTCGTTGAGTAGAGAAAGGTTGGTTTAAAGGAAAAGTTTCGATGATTTTGCCTCTGCTGTTAGTATGAGGGGAGCCCCAAAGAGTGCTATGGGCGTTGAAGTCGCCAAGAAGGAGGACGTGTGTATTTATATTGTTAAAGAGAGAAGTTAATTTCGATAAGGTAAGAGCTTCGTATGGGGGAAGGTATGTTGACAGTACTGTAAGTTTTGTTTCCGAAGAGATTTCCACACCTATTGCTTGTATGTTGTTGGGCGGTAGTACTAGTTTGTGGGGGATAGTGTTTCTTACGAAGATTGCAACTCCACCTTTGCCGCTAGTAATGTTGGTGAGGTTAGCAAGGTATGGATAATATAAGTAGTTGTTTAGGTGTACTTGATTAATTTGATTGATTCTGAGATGCGTTTCCTAGAGTGCTATTACGTCGGTTTGTATTTGCTTATCAAAAGTTGAAGCTCATGTAGATTGTTAAAGAATCCGTTTAAATTCCATTGAAGAATTTTCAGGATCATAACAAGAAAATAAAGACGTGACCTTGTTAGTAGTATACGCGGAAAATATACTAGTGAGAGTTAAACGGGTTGGGGTTATGAGGTTTTATCTTCTGATATTGGTGAAGTGTCTGGGATAGGTATGTTGGCTAGTTTCAGAATGGAATGGTTAGCAGAGTTAGATTTTGTAATGTGTTCTATTGTGCTGGAGGGGATAGTGTCTTTTATTGTCGTGTGTGGTGATTTGTTGTGATCGGGAGTAGAAGAGAGAGATATAAAGTTAGTTGAGCTATTGGAGTTTGTTGTGTTGGATTGTTTGTTGGTGGTAGAATTTAGTGAATTTTGAGATCTCTTTTGTGTTGTTTTCATGGCTTCGTCAAGTGACTCAGTTGGAACGTGTGTAACTGTATTATTATTTTCGTTGGCTATTTTAGTGGCTTCTACACAGGAACAATTGTTGATAGTTGACAGTTTTTGTTGGTAGCTCGGTGAGCATGTTTGCAGTTTATGCATTTGACCTTAGAGCATGGAGAAGGGTCGTCTATGCTACTAGAGCAGACGTCGCATTTCGTTTCGGACTTGCAATGTTTTTTTGTGTGACCCAGTTTGAAGCAATTTTTGCATTGTAAAGGTGCGGGTATATATGGTTCTACTTTATAGTTCAAGAAACCTATTTTTACTTCTTTAGGGAGCTCGAGTCTGTTGAAGGAGAGAATGTGTAGTGCGGTGTTGATTGTTTGCCCATCGACAAATTTCTTGATCTTGTCGCATCCTACTACAGATTGGTCGTTCAGACCTTCAAGGATTTCTTGTTCTGATAAGTTACGGAGTGGTGGTGCGAATACAATGCCTCTGATTGTGTTGAGAGTTGGGTGGGAGAGTGGTGTGCACTGGGCATATATTTGATAGGTTGGTGACTTTTAAGAATTTGTTGGTTTGTGATTCGTTTTTGTGAGAATTAAGAGGTCGCCGTCACCAGTCTATGAGATCTTAAGGGGACATTCGGAACTTATGTTTTCAAGAGCTTTACACACAAGGAGGATGTTGAAAGTCTTAACAGATTTGTCTGGGATTTTACTTTTTATTACGATGAATTTTGGGCAGTTTTTGCTAGGATTGGATTTATTGCCAATTGTTGGAATATAATTGTTGATGTTAAAGTTAGAGTGATTGGTGTCACTTGCTCAGCTGTCACAGTTCAGTTGAGTCACTCTTCGAGTTCGGACATGTGTCCTATTCGCTGCTCATCATTGACAGTATGGTCAGTTGTTATAAGTGCAAACTGCCTTGCTCTGTTGCGGACTCTGCGTCGTGTGGCACCTGTTGCACTTCGTGGCATCTAAAGTGCGCCAGACTAAACATTGCTGCAGATTTTTTTAAATCAAATCCTAATTTGATTTTCTGCTGTGATTCCTGTATCGCTTCTCCGCGCACACCTTGCGCTTCTTTTGTGCCGTTATTGCTCGACAAGTTGAGTGAGTTGCGTCACCTTTGTGGCTCATTCAAAACGTGACACTCTTAGCATTTGAGTGATGACAAGCTGATTCCGGGCTCGCGAGCGGCTGCTAAGTCGATTGTTACTCGCTCCCGCGCCAAGGTTGCTGATTCTCGTGTGCTTACTGCTAAGAGAGCTTCTACTGCCTCATGCTGGCCGCTGCTATCTAAAGCCGCAAGCAAGACCGTGCGCTCTCAATCGCCAGCTATCACCGCTTTTGCTGCCCACACTGGTTCGTCGTGACGCTCTCCCGCTAATTCTCAAACAACGGATTTGAATGCTGTTCCTGCTGCTCATAATGCTTCCTCGGTGCTGAACGTAAGTTCGTCTCCTGCTCCTGTTTGCATAAACGCTCTGTCTGGGGAAGGGGCGAGTGCGCCGCCTGCTGTAGTCGTTAACTCTGCGAAATCATCGATCTCTTCGTCCGCTCCAATACATTCTGAGGATGCGCCTGCTGCTGCTGTTCGTGCTCACGCGCCGTCGTATGTAGCTGGGATCGCGCCGCTTGCTGCCACAGATAATTCTGCTGGATTACCGCCATTAGATGTTGAGCTCACTGCCGTGCGACATCCCACTACACCGCCCCTGCTGCCGAAACATCAGACCTCTGAGTGGATTAAGGTGAAGAAGAACAATAGGAAGAAACAACCTTTTGTTGTTGATTCAAACCAGAGCTCCGAGCTGGATGTTGCGGTTTACGCCTTCTGTAACTGCTGATAATATTATTAATTACGTTGCTAAGCATGCATGCAGAGATAAACAGGTCCTCTGTTGTTATAAGTTGGTGAAAAAAGATGCCTCTCTGGACTCATTGAGGCGAGTCAATTTTAAGTTGGGCGTCTCTGACTCGGCATATGAGAACCTACTTGTTCCTGATCTCTGGCCCGCCAGTGTAACCGTACGTCCGTGTCAGTTTTTTCCGAAACCCAGTCTCCAACTTCCGCTCCTTTAACTAGTGCTAATGGCGTTACTTTAGACAACAATCAGTTAAAAATCTTCTACCAAAATGTGTCTGGTCTCAGGACTAAGTCTCAATCAGTTCTCTTGTGGAGTTCGCAGCTTGACTTCGACATCGTCGTCCTTACTGAAACGTGGTTAAATGTTGACTTCTTCGACCACGAATTCTTCGACTCCAATCTCTTTCAAGTGTTCCGCAAAGATAGAGACGCTGTTAGTACTGGATGCTCGAGGGGCGGTGGCGTTCTTATTGCAGTACAGTGTAGCTTCGTGCGTCTCACCTTATACTGGGCAATTCTGACTCGCTTTTAGACCAACTCTGCGTCTGTGTTCAGGGGTCTTCGGGTTCCCTATTCGTCTGTGCATCTTATATTCCGCCAAATAGAGCTGAACAACTTTATCGAGGGCATGTTTATAACGTGACATCACTAGCGCTTAACAAACTGGGCGATAATCACCTTTGTGTTTTGGGAGACTTTAATCTCAGTGGTGTTGCTTGCACTCATGACGATAACTCTTTTGGTCTGATCCCTTGCAATGTTAATAGCGCTTGTGAATTATATTTGGTTGACAACTTCTTAAATTTAGCTCTTGCGCAAGTTAATTATTTCAAAAACAGGCTTCAAAAAACTTTGGATGTAATCTTCATTGGCAATAACTTAAATGTTAACTTGATGGAGTGTCTGTTCCCACTCTCCTCGGCTGTTACTCACCACGTTCCTCTGACACTTGAAATGAGCTTCTACGAGGTCTTCCGCGTTAGTAGTGAAAATCACAACCCATCTTTCAACTACAACTTGTGCGACTTTTTAAACTTAGATAATTTGCTTTTTGATTTAGATTGGGACACTTTGCTTCTTAGCCCAGACGTCTCGCGCTGCTTTGATATTTTTAGATCCAAAGTGGTTGAGTCTGTCTTGCCAATATCCCGCTCAATTCAACGAAAAGGTACAAACTGCCATGGCATACCAAGAGTTTGAGGAAGCTTAAAAATCTGAGAAACACATTTTTTCGCAGATTCAAAAAAACGGGTGACGTGAACTCTCTTAATAAGTACAAACATTACTCAAAGGAATTCAACTGTCTGGATAACCCTAAAGCTTTCTGGCGTTTTATCAAGTCGAAGAAAAATTGCTCAAGTATTCCCTCTGCTTTATTCTTTAATAACAAGTCAGCCAACTCTGCTGCAATGGCAGCAAACCTTTTCAGCAGAAAAATTGCTCAAATATTCCCTCTGCTATATTCTTTAATAACAAGTCAGCCAACTCTGCTGCAATGGCAGCAAACCTTTTCGCTGAATTCTTTAATTCCAATTTTATTCCCAGTACTGAAGTCCCGGATGAGTTTTCATGCCGTCAGGAATCATCATTGGATTTTGGTTCGTTATCACTATCTTCCAGTGATGTGGAAAACGGGGTTGCTCGGCTCAGGTCCTCTTCCCAAACTGACGTTGATGGTCTATCGGCAGTACTCTTTAAGAACTGCGCGTCGCTCATTCATCCGATAACCATGGTTTTCAATAAATCGCTAGCCTCTGGCGTTTTTATAGATGACTGGAAGCTAGCATTTATCACGCCAATTTTCAAGAGTGGGAACAAAAATGATGTGTGTAACTACAGGCCTATCTCCAAACTATCGACAGTATCGAAGCTCTTTGAATGCGTTGTGAAGGACAAATTATTTTTCGCTCTAAAAAGTCGTATTTCTCCGCATCAACATGGGTTTATTCCTGGACGGTCCACCGTGTCCAACCTGGCCGCTTTCTCCGAAGATTGCTTCACTGCTTTTCGGAAGGGTTTTCAAGTGGATACAATCTATACTGACTTTTCCAAGGCCTTCGACAGGGTGTCAAATTCGATCCTTGTAAAGAAACTTGAATTGTTGGGTTTTCACTCAGCTTTCTTGGAATGGCTCAAGTCTTATCTAAGGAACCGTCAATGTGTGGTAATTGTTGACCATGTTCGCTCTGACCCCTTTGTAGCCTCCACTGGTGTTCCACAAGGTAGTTTCCTTGGGCCATTGCTCTTTGTCTTATTCATCAATGACATAAGCAGTTGCTTCTCGACGGCAAGCTTTTTGCTGCTGACCTTAAAATTTATTACGAAGTTAAAAACTTGTCAGATGCTCAGTTGCTCCAGGCGGACATTGACATTGTCCATGCCTGGTGCTGCAGTAATTGCCTATCTTTAAACATCAGCAAATGTCATTATTCGACCTACTCTAAGTTTTCAACTGTCCTGAAAACTTCTTACTGCATTTCCAATTTCCCCTTAAA
The DNA here is from genome assembly GCA_964056695.1 of Melieria picta. Classification (NCBI taxonomy): domain Eukaryota; kingdom Metazoa; phylum Arthropoda; class Insecta; order Diptera; family Ulidiidae; genus Melieria; species Melieria picta. The sequence goes on from OZ057400.1 coordinate 74,551,144, forward strand.
GTTGGTATCAGAAACCAAAGACTTGGGTGTAATCTTTGATCCAAAGTTCTCGTTCTCCAGCCATATTAATTCCGTTATTTCTAAGGCTTATGCTATGTTGGCGTTTGTTAGACGCAATAGCTCAGAATTATCTGACCCATACACGCTCAAATTGCTTTACACCTCTTTTGTCCGCTCAAAGCTCGAATATGCGTCTTTAATTTGGAGGCCCTATCATGTTTGTCACATTAATCGTATTGAGCGCCTTCAGAAAGTTTTTCTTCGCTTCGCCCTGCGCTCTCTTCGTTTCGTGGAACCGTTCCCCTCCTATACAGCGCGGCTTAAACTTATAAACTTAAAGTCCCTTCAAAGCAGGAGAACTATCCTTTCTTTCGTTTTCGATATTATTAATGGTACTGTTAATTGTCCTGCTCTGTTAGGCAGGATTTTCTTTAATTCGTCATTGAGATTCCTTCCGAGCCCTGTGCCGTTTTATGTCAGCTTCGTAAGAACGACTTATGCGCAGAATGCTCCTCTTTCCAGAGCATTGATCGAGTTCAATGGACTTTTTGTGTCCTTGGACCTCGACTTTGCACTTCCCAAATCCAAATTACTAGAGTGTCTCAACCTTGCCCTTAACTAGCCCACTTTGAATTTTCTTTTAGAGGCTTTTATGTTTTTTAGTTTTAGAGCCTTAGTATGTAAGGACATTGTATAGTCTGTAAGAATTGTTGTAGACTGAATTAATAAATAAATAAATATAAAAGCACTAGCACTACCGACACGAGAGTTAAAGAAGAAACGTGAGTCAAAGAAGAACTTGCAAACTAAGTGCAGAAAGCGAAGCGAGTAGAACACGACTGTTCTCTGTGAGTACCGAGTGTCCACTGTTCTTCTGATTATTCTATTATCATTACGGTTAAAAGTTCGCAGTAAATGTAGAAGTTATTTTTTTCAGAAACCCACGCAAATTAAGTCGTGCCACACATGGCAATACCGGGCCAAACCATTATATCACCACCTGATAATGTCCGGCTCATATAGACTTCCTTTTCAACCAACTTATCGATCTAAAAGTATTAAAAGCCGTCAGTTCTTTTAAAAATGAACCATTTTTGTTACTAAACAACAACTGTTCACGCCTCTAAATAGCTTCTCCGCGAATTCCATTATTTTGGGTTTAAGACTAGTCAAGGGGGATATTTGTGGCGCTTAGTGTAAACATCGCGGTTTGAAGTTTGTAAAATTTTTCGAGCATGTCGGGCTTTATAGAGAGATCGATTCTGCGAACAAATTCCGTCGACATTAGGTTTTCTTTTCCCAATGCCATTATCACACGTTTTTGCCTTACGATACTTTTTCGTGTTTCGGTCATATCTTAAGTTTTTCCAAAAAGATCCGCGTAATTTTGAATAATGACACACTAGGGTCTCAGACCTGCAATTACTTTCCTCTTGGCATTTTCACAGGTCTGAAGAAAATAAAAAATTTATTTTTTTAATAGTACAAAAATCGACTATATCAGCTTATAAAGGCATATAACTTACCTCAAAATACTTATATTTTTGTTTCACTGATCAATTTAAATCGCTGAATTTATGTGAACTGCCACATTTCAACCCTGAGAAAACACTAGCCGCTCTGAATGTTTTACACGATCGCGCAAACTACAGGGTTTTTCATTTCGAACCGAAAACTTTGACAGCCCTGCGTTCGACAACCGCAGCTGTCATCTGTCGTTGCATTGTGTTAATATTGTAGTTTAGTGTTTGCCATTTATGAAAATGGACCGATTTAGCATCGCTCAACGTGTAAACATAGTGAAAATTCACTACATAAATGGTGAAAATTTGAGCACCACTTTTCGCGTACAAAGGAAGGATTTCGATCGTCACGGAAGGCCTGTTTTGTCAACAATTTCGGATTTATTGGCGAAATTCGAACGAACTGGTTCTGTACAAGATGTACAGAGGCCAATACGTAATCGCCCTGCTCGTTCGGCCGAAAATATTGCTGCTGTAGCTACCAGTGTTGAAGATGACCCGAATTTATCGCTTCCCCGGCGTTCACAACAATTGGACATCTCCATCACCTCAATTTGGCGTTTTTTGCATTTGGATTTGCATCTTCATCCATATAAAGTTCAGTTGGTGCACAAATTGGAGCCGGGAGATCACAGAATGCGTCGTAACTACGCCGAATGGGTGCTTGAAAAACAGTCCGAAAATCCCAATTTTTCGCACAAAATTTTCTTCAGCGATGAAGCACATTTCACCTCGGCGGTTACGTTAATAGTCAAAATTGTCGTGTGTGGGGCTCAGAAAATCCACACGTGGTTGTCGAGCGCCCAATGCATCCACCTAGAGTCACTGTTTGGTGTGCATTATGGTCCGGTGGTGTCATAGGGCCATATTTCTTCGAAAATGACGGACAGACCGTTACCGTCAATTCTGAACGTTATGGCCGTAAGATAACCGAGTATTTCTGGCCAGCGATCGAAGATATGGATGTGGAGGAGATGTGGTTTCAACAGGACGGCGCTACATTCCACACAACACGACCGAACATGACAGAATTGCGAACCAGGTTCGTTGAACGCATAATTTCGCGTTTTGGTGATGCCAATTGGCCGTCAAGATCGTGCGATCTGAACCCCTTGGACTTTTTACTTTGGGGCTACGCGAAAGACCAAGTCTATGCAGACAATCCGCAGACTCTGGAGCATTTGAGGGACAACATACGTGCAGTTCTTGGCGCCTTACAGCCTGCTATATGTAAAAAAGTCATCGAAAATTACCTAAAAAGAATCGAGGTGTGCCAGGCTGCTCGTGGCGGTCATCTGAATGATGTCATATTCCATTACTAATGGCACAAACCAAATATTATTTTGATAATAAAGTTTTATCAAAATTTAAATTTTAATTGATTTTTTTCTTTATTTACTTTTTCGGCTCATGCTGAAAACCCCTGTATAAAAGAATGCATAACGGTACACCTACCGTTACTTACAGCAAACTATGGAAATGTTTGTATTTTAAAACATCTCTACTACTACAAGACTTTTCATACCTCAGCTCAAACTAAGTTTATGGGAATTGCCACCAATGCATATAGTAATAATATACACCTAATTCTGTTTTTACACGGTAGATTGGTTCCAGGAAAACCCGTGTAAAAAAAGCGTGTAAAAAAAGACATTGATCGTATGCAAAAATAGGTGATTGGTTCCTTATCTCTAAAACCTATTAAAATGAGTAAAAAACAAGGATTTTTTAAGAACAAGTATTCATGTTAATTTTATTAAATCACATATATAACGTGTATTTACACAAGCATAGTTATTAAAAAAAAAGATATGCACTCTAAATTACTAAATTTAACAAAAAAAATTTAAGCCCAAAAGATTTTGAAAATTTAAAATTTTTTTATTTTCAAACCGTGTTAAATCAAAACCGTGTAAAAACAGACCGTGAAAAAACAGAATTAGGTGTATATTACTTTACTTAAATGGCGAAAGTACTTAACCGGGTTACGACCTGCCGCCTCTGCTTTGCGCGCGCCTCCTCCAGTTAGTCAAACCGAGAGTAGATAGAGCTTCCTCAACTCTTTGTCCTCTTTGCCGTCGACCTCCAACTACCGCATCGAACACCTTTTTCGCTGGAGCGTCATCGTCCATTCGGCAGACATGGCCAAGCCAGCGTAGCCACTGGACGTTAATTCGCTGTGCTACATCCATGTCTTCATACAGCTCAAACAGCTCGTTGTTGGTTCGGAAAGGATAGTCGTCGCCAATACGAACAGTGCCAAAGATTCCTCTCGGACACCCCAAGGGCCGCTGTGTCGTTACGCGACAGTGTCCATTCTTCTGCGCCATAGAGAAGTACGGGCACAATAAGTGTCCTATAGAGTGCAAGTTTTGTCGGTCGAGGGAGGTCTCTGCTACTCAGTTGCCTACCGAGACCGTAGTAGCTCCTATTGGCTGACATCATTGCTGCTGTTTATGGCGGTGTCAAGGTAGACGAATTCCATGACAACATCAAAAGTATCGTCAGCCTCGATGTGAGACCCTAGCCGCTGCGAGTCCCTGCGTGTGAACAGCATACACTTCGTCTTGCCCTCATTTACTCAGATTCTCTTTCAATTGCCACAAAGGCAGCGTTGACACCCGATGACGTCAATGTCACCGGCGTAGGCAAGGAGCTGGACACTTTTGTTGAAGATCATGCCATTACGATGTACACCGGCCTTTCGCAGAACACTCGCCATGATGAAGTTGAAGAGGTCGCATGACAAAGGATCGCCCTGTCTGAAGCCTCAAACGGTATCAAATGGGTCGGAGAGATCACTTCCAACCTTGACGGAGCTGCGCGTATGGCTCAACCTCTCTCTGCAAAGTCTCACGAGATTTGCACGTATTATACGTACATAATTAAAGGACTCCCGTCAACGAACCATTCAAAGATCTATACTGCTTGTAAATCACTGTTCATGTAAATCACTGTTACGGTTAAGACTGCTCACTAAAATCATTTCGAATCATGTTTGTCTTATGTTGAATAGCATTTCACGCATCGGTGTAAATATGAGCTTAAAAATTAATTTATTACACCATCATCATGACCTAGTGGCCAGCCAACAGAATCGAATGAACATGGTAAAACGTTTGCGCACTGGTTTTTTTTATTTTTTCAAAAACACTTCATATTACTGCAGATATCAGGTGGCACTTTCAATGGAAATGCGTTATAAAGTGAAGAAATTCGACGCTTTATGAAATTGCGTACAACTTTTGAGCCCAATACCATTTGAAACCATATTTTGTAGCAGACATTTTTGTATTTGAGAGCGTTAATACCCGATTTACACATATCAATGAAACTTGGCCCGAACTTACGATTTAATCTCACAATTCGACTGGAATTGGCTAAGCATTGGAAAAGAAGGCGTGGCACCGCCCATACAACTAATATTTTTAATATGGCTCGGAATTATAAGTCGCTTAACATTGATATTCGACATGGAGCTACCGGAGTTAGGGCGTGTCATTTCATTGGTGTTGAGCAAAGGGGCGAACAAAGGCCTACTCACCTTTACTTGAGCCATTCGGTTGCAAAAATTTGGCATTGGCGATGGATCTATTATTTCACAGCTGCGCCATGTATTCGATTGTGTAAAATTGTCGGTTGCAAAAATTTGGCATTGGCGATGGATCTATTATTTCACAGCTGCGCCATGTATTCGATTGTGTAAAATTGTCATTAAATTATCACTAATTGTTATTACATTTAATAAAGTTTTTTTTTAATGTAGTGGATTTTGAAAATAGATTTGACGAATTTGGCTTTAGTTTGAGGATATTATATCGTACTCAAGAAAAGTTCAACAGATTTGAGTGACGGTGAAAACACTTCTGTGCCGTTTTACAGTGCGCATTACAATTAAAAGAAAAAAATTCAAATAAATTTTAGATGGTGCGATGTTCATCGGGTTAACTCAACCTTTACTTAAACCACGTATAAAACTATCTTATGAACTAGATCACAAGATTACTTCCCGAGCCCCATAAAAAAGGTGTGTCTTCTTCCAGCAGTTTTCCTCTACGTGTGCAAGTTTTGATGTAACCGACATAAGTTGCATTGGAGTTTCCTATCATGACAGCGAAATTGATGTAAGTAGCAAAAACAACAGTTATGTCTGGCAAACGTGAGAAAAAATAGTTGCTTTGAATATATAGCACTATATTATTATTGTGTGAAAATATTTTCGTCAAAGAAAATCTTGAGACAAAAGATAATTTAAAATAACCTTCTCCTGTAAAGTTTTGGTTGTGTTGGTTACATCTTTTTTGCGGTTACGGCTCGATATGCGAATGCAGCAAAACACGCTTTTAAACGTTGTAGTCATGACATTTATATGCAGTACTAGCAGAGTATCGCGGTTTTTCACGCAAGTTTGAAGCTTCAGCGGTTTGGGCTTGGCGATAATGAATCAATCAGTCAGTCCATCAGTCGGGACAAGCAATTTTGTATAAATAGATGCATAGATGTTTGAATGCTCCCTTACCGGAAGTCACTTATACCACTGTGTCCAAAAAATAAGGTGACATTGTATTTATTTTGAAAATTCTTTATTTATTCTTCCAAATCAATTTCATCCCCTTCAAAGTAATCCCTTCCGATGCAATGCACTTATACCAACGGATTTTCCAATCTTCGAAACACTGATTGTAGTCACTTTCGGGATGGCCTTCAGTTCCGTCTTCGCTGCGGCTTGAATCTCCTCTATCGTAACAAAACGGTGTCCCCGGAGCGGTCTTTTGAGCTTGCTGAACAGCCAGAAGTCGCACGGCGCCAGATCAGGTGAATACGGTGGTTGCGGAACGATATGGGTTGAGTTTTTGGCGAAATGATCACGAATTACGAGTGCAGTATGGGATGGTGCATTATCGTGGTGTAAAAACCAATAATTGTCTTTCCACAACTCCGGCCTTTTTAGGCGGATAGCATTACGCAAACGACGCATAACGTTCAAATAATATTCCTTGTTGACTGTTTGGCCTGGCGGAAGGAATTCATAATGCACAACACCACCATAATCGACCACCTTATTTTTTGGACATAGTAGTATAATATTAGTTTTTAGGGTTTTCAGAATATTCAAGGATAACAATTTTGTTATTGTCTTTGATGTCCTTTTCATAAAATTTTAAAAATAAAAAAATCATCGTTTTCTGACATTTAAGTCAAATTATATGATGTTATAAAAGTTTCAGTTAGGGCCGCCATTTTAAACTGCATTTAAAAAACACGAACTTCCCAAGAAAAATTCCTTGGCGCATTTCATGTACTAAGATCCTCTATCGAACGCGACTAGTTAGAGCTTCTCCCTCGAACATTTTTTTGAGTTTGTAGCATTGTCTTATCAGTACACGATTGGTAATATCAGTCTTTCACGAATTTATGAAAAAAAAGATTTGGGTGTTATATTCAACTAGCTCAACCGGTGATGGTTTTTGGATTTTCAGACTTTTCCAGTGGATTTTCCTGAACTGGCTCAAGACGAATCCAACAAAAAAAAAAGCATTGAAATCGGACGGTCCGTTTGAGTGTGATGTTGTAACACACATACTCGTATATTCACTTTGTTTTATTTATATAGATAGATTACAAGATGTGTAATCTAATGATTTTGATAGTATTTTTGCCCTATACTTTTCTTTTGTTAGATACAACGTCGAATATTGCCGTAAAATTTAAGGATCCTCCCTTTAGCGGGCATTTCTTAAGAATCGGAAGAATCTAGAAACGTTTTCCCAGGTATGTCATTGAACGCCTGCACTGGAATGGTAACGTACCCGATTATAAAAGCAGGTGCCTCTAACGTGGGCTAAAATCATTGGAAAATTTGTAGAAAATGTTATTCCATAATGTTTATTAGAGATTTGGTGACGTACCATACTAATTGCAACAGCCCCACGCGGGACCTAAGGTTCTGTGATACATTACATATTCCCCGTGTTAGAACTGACTACTTCTTAATAGAACCGCTTAACCGTTGTTTCAGTCATGTGAATGAGTTACGTCAGTGGGATCTATTCTCAGAAAGCAGAAATAGATTCAACAAAATGTTATTCCATAACGGTTATTAGAGATGTGGTGACATACCATTCTTACTCATCTGAGTGAGCTCGTCAAGTGCGGTCGTGTTTTGCTTTCGCTGATCATAATAGTCAATTGTGCAAAGTGCAAGCTTCACTGCTCTACTACTGACTCGGTGCTGTGTGGTACCTGTTTGTCTAAGTGCCATTTTAAATGTGCTAAGATCAGCGATTTAGCCGAGTTAATAAAAACTAAGCGCAATTTAATTTTCGGATGTGATGCCTGCATCTCCGCTCCTCGCCCAACATGCCTATCCATTGTGCCGTTATTGCTGAATTACGAGGCCTTTGCGATTCTCTCATAAAGGTGCATTCTGAGTACTTGAGTGTGGACAAACCGACGCACAGTGGGGTAATTGATGCCGAAAATGCCAATTAATTCACCCAGGCTATTTAGATATGAAATAACTATTAGGTTTAGTTAATCGAACATTAGAAAGTAAAACTAATGTTTTTGGGTATACTTCAGTGAACATTTTTTTTAAAAACTAAAATAGTTACAAAAGGTAAATCTTGCACTATTCTAATGAAAGTTAAGATGAACAGTTTAATTGAAACATTTCATCGCCACCTCTTGCAGCCAATTCAATATCATCATTATGATGATGATTATCATCATTATAATCTTCATCATCAACATTATAAGCCTCACCATCACCATTATCATTCCTCATTAGTATCAACTCCATACCTGATACAATGGGGTCAGAATTAAAAAAAATCTATTACAAATGTTTTCAAGGGTATTTTTTCTGTCCACTTTCGTAAAAAATTCTCCCTGCAACACTTGAATTCGTTTTTCCGTGCTTCTTCCGAAGTTTGGACGATTGGCAATAAAGCATGCGATATGATTTGCGGTCGATACAAAAACCAATTGTGGAAAATTGGGAGCATATTTTACCAGGAATTGCATTTAAAAAAATATTTTACAGTTTTTAATCCATAGCCGCGAAATTTTTCTATTTCGATTTGATGTTCACTAGAAACAACTATAAAATGGTGTGAATGTTTTTATTCAAGTCTACTTTGATTTCTATTATTGATGCGGATATTTCTGCATTTTGAAAAAACAATAAAATCAACAATAAAACCATTTGCTTATTTGTTTTCATCTAAAAAATAAATAATTTAAAAAAAATTTATTTCGCACATTTCTATTTGTTCTCATACATGGCCCATTTGGCCCATGAGTTCGCACACAAAAATCGAAATGCTGGAAAAGTGCGCAACATTCGCGCAACTTTTTTTTTCATAAAATGTTACTGAAATATCTAAGCTATACGCTAATGAAAAAAGTTTTGCTCGATCTCACAAGACTCACAACTATATGTCTATGAAAAGGTCCAAAATTGAGTAATTATTAAGCTTTTAAACAAAAAATCAAATAAATTACTTATAAACATTTTTTGACAAAACAAAATACACACTGCATTACTGAAATACCTGAATATGAAGGTTGCATAATTAATTTTTAAATACTTTTTGAAATTCACAAAAAGAAATCGTTTTGAAGTAAAGGAAAAAACGCGTTTATCGCTGTTCGCACAAAAACTGAAAATAAATGTCAACTTTCAGAGTGCTTTGCGGGAAAACGGTTAACTATTTTGCAACAACTTTTTCACATAGTGATGCAGAATTTTATCCACTTTAACCCGGTACCAAAAACATATTTGTATCTTTATTTTTCGTTTTTGAATTAATCGGCACTTTACTTATATATTACCCCACTGTGCAACGTCGGGCTCATCGACGACCTCGAAGGCCGACCCAGTTGTCACTCGCTCCTGCGCTAAAGCGGCTGACGCCCGTACGCTCATGCTAAAGGTGCTTTCTTGCTCACCGCTGCCAACAAAAGCCGCAAGCAAGTCGTTGCGCTCTCAATCGCCTTCTAACGTCGTTCCTGCTGTTCCTTTACATGCTGCTCCGTCGCTCCGCTCGCAGAGTTCTGCTCAAACTCCGTCTGTGAATGCTGCTGTTGCTGATCACGCAGCTTCTCCGTCCGCCTATGCACCGCTTATTGCTGTTTGCACGAATTCTTCGCCTGTTACTGTACATGTATCTGCGCCGCCTGATGCTGAGGAGTGCACGCCGCCTGCTGCTGCTGAGGCGTCGCTGCTTGCTTCGTCTTCTGCTAGTGCGCTGCCTGCTATTGGTTGCTCTGCGCCGGCTGCTGTGTCTGTTTGTGCAGATGCGCCACCTGCTGCTGTCGATCTTACGTCGACTGCCGTTTGTGCGACTGCGCGGCCAGCTGATGTTGATGACCTAAGCTGCTCGAATCCATCGTACTCTTCGTATGCTGCCCTGCCTGCTGCTAATGCTCATTCGCCCGCTGCTGGACCTCCCGCTATTGAGTGGTTCACTGTTGGTGTCAACAAACGCTCGAAGTCGAAAGTAGTGGTTGTCGGCTCGAAGGCGAACTCAGGCCTAGATGTCGCTGTGAGTAAAAAATGGTTGCACCTGTCATTTTTCCGGCCCGTGGTATCAGAGGAGGACCTTCTGAACTACTACTGTGTACAAAGAATACCCGGAATTTGTTTATAATTCAAAAAATCTTTATTTATTCTTCCAAATCAATGCACTTATGCCAACGGACTTTCCAATCTTCGAAGCATGCCAAATAGTCACCTTCCGGTATGGCCTTCAATGCGCGCGGCGATTCACGTTGAATCTCTTCAATCGATTCAAAACGGTGTCCTCGAAGTGGTCTTTTGAGTTTGGAGAATAGCCAGAAGTCACAAGGAGCTAAATCAGGCGAATACGGTGGCTGTGGAACGATATGAGTTGGCGAAATGCTCACGAAGAACCAATGCCGTGTGAGATGGTGCATTATCGTGATACAAAAACCAAGAGTTGTCTCTCCATAAATCCGGCCTCTTTTTGCGAATAGCTTCACGCAAACGACGCATAACGCTCAAGTAATATTCCTTGTTGACAGTTTGGCCCGGCGGAAGGAACTCATAATGCACAACACCACGATAATCGAAGAAATCGAATTCCGGGTATTCTTTGTACACAGTAGTATATCGCTAACAGTGCCGGCATCGAAAAGCAGCATATTGCGTGCTTTAAGCTTATAAAGAAAGGAGTTTCAATTGATACACTCAAACGTGTTAATTTCAAAGTGGGAGTCTCGGCTTCTGTTTATGAGAAGCTTCTTACTCCTTCCGTCTGGCCAGCTGAAGTCAAAGTACGGCCATTTCGTTTTTTACAAAAGCTCGCCCAGCAGCCAACGGACGTATAACCACCGCCCGGGCTATCTCTGCTAATAAAAAGTGCCTTAAAATATATTTTCAAAATGTTTCTGGACTTCGTACTAAATAGCTAAATTTTCGTGCAGTTAGCTCGCATTTGGAATATGATGCTTCTGGGGTCCCTCAGGGCAGCATTCTTGGTCCTCTGTTCTTTGTACTCTTTATCAACGATATTAGTAGCTGCTTTTCCAAAAGTAAGTTCCTGCTTTACGCGGATGATCTAAAAATGTACACTACTGTTCGCAGTCCTTGCAATGCTGATGGTCTACAGTCTGATTTGGACAACGTCAACTTGTGGTGCAATAGAAACCAGCTCTCTTTAAACCTAAAAAAATGCTTTTATATGACCTTCTGTAAATCGTCAGCCTTTATCCAGTCCTCATATCATATTGGTAGTACGCCTCTCGAGAAGCTAAGCGACTTCACAGACCTTGGCGTAATCTTTGACTCCAAGCTGTCGTTTGTTAGTCATGTGAACTTCATTATCTCAAAATTCTACTCTATGCTAGCATTTGTTCGTCGTAATAGTTTTGAATTTTCTGATCCCTACACGCTCAAGCTCCTATACACTTCCTTTGTTAGATCTCGTCTAGAGTATGCGTCTTTTGTCTGGAATCCATATTATTCTTCTCACTGTAATCGTATTGAAAGAAAGAAAGAATTCAAAAATACTTCTTGAATTTTGGCCTTCGCCCTCTAAAGTTTTCCAATCCCATTCCTCCGTATTTATCGCGTTGCTCTCTCATAAACCTTAAATCACTTGAGAGTAGAAGAACTATCCTTTCTTTGGTGTTCGTCCATGATGTTTTTAGTGGTTCTGTTGATTGTACTTACCTCCCGAGTCTAATTAATTTCAATGTTCCTTCTCGTGTCCTCCGTCACTACGACTTATTTGTTATATCTCCCTGCAGGTCTAATTACGCCTTGAATGCCCCTTTGGTGAGAGCGCTTTCCGAATTTCTCTGGCTCTCTTAACCTCGATTTTTCCATTTCCAAACAAGAATTAAAATCACTTCTGAACTGCTTTTATAAATGACGTTATTCTTATTGTTATTCTATTCTTAAGTTCTATTCTTATTGTTATTCTATTTTTAAGTTCTTACATTGTTGTTTGCTTAGTCTGTAAGTTTAATTACTGTAGACTTGAAATAAATGAAATGAAATAATTACAGTTTTTTGCTACATTTAATTCTTTTCGACGGCCTCACGCGGGATCTAAGATTCTGTGATACGTTACATGAGGAGGTCCATAACAAAACGCAATAATTCCACCATAAAATTTTTTTGGATAAACGAATAAATGTAATTAAAGTCAGTAGGATATATATATTTTTTTAGATAGTTGCTGTGGAATAATAGTTTTCTAGGAACAATACAAATCATAAAGAAGTTAATTTATTTGGCAATTATTTTTTTAGTTATTTAGAAAACAAATTTGGAAATGTTGCGTTTTGGTCCGATACATAGTATTTATTTCAATTTACTATGAACCCTATGGAGATGTTGCGTTTTGATATGAACTAGGTTTGGAATTGTGGCGTTTTGCTGTGAATAACATAGAAATAAAATCTTTTTGATATGAATTGCATAAGTTTCATTATATTACACAAGTACATTCAAGTATTACAAAAGTATATAAGTATTCAAGTATTAAAAAAAAATCAACATTGTGTTATACTCTCATTCCAGTGTCCTCCTCCAAACAGTCACATAAGGTTACATCATCGGTTTCATTGCAACTATTTCCTTGTTCGTCTAACAATATCTTTGTATAATATTTTAACCCGGAAATGTTTGACCACTGTTGGCCATAATGTTTTTCCAATAGTTTAACAACATCTTTCTTTTTTTCTGAATTAGTTGCAACACCAAGAGGAATTCAATCAAGCAAACGAAGGGGTATTTTGCCTCTTTTAAGAGCTGGTAAATTTTTTCTTTGCCTTCAACTTTGTAAGTTTCAAAAGTTTTGACTACACATTGCTTGTGCTGTTTTGTGGAGAGTTTAAAGTAAATTCTTTTCGTACTCTGTATGCCGTTTATAGGACGGTAATATTCTGCCAACATTTTTAAATCCTTAAGGTGCCAATCCTTTCCTAAAATAGTAACTTGCCCGTTCACAGAATAAACTTTGTGATTTCTTTAAAAAAATTGTAGTATTTTTTCGCAAATCTTTTCAACACGCCCAAAAACTCGATAAAATTCTTACCGTTTTTTAGTTATTGTAAAGTTACCATAACAATAAATTTAAATTTTATTAAAATTAATTTATATCATTGACTTTTCACTAATATCTCGAAGTTATTTATTGCATAGATATGGAAATGTTGCATTTTCGTCTGAACCATTATTTTTGGTTTTGAATTACAGTGAAATTATTGACCTTTGGTATGTTTTATAACAATTGTTACATAGATTTTAACATGTAGAATTGAATTCAGTCAAAAAAACGAAAAACTTAAAAAGTGGAATTATTCCGTTTTGTTATGGACCTCCTCACATATTCCCTGTGGTTGAACTAACTACTTCTTAAAAGAACTGCTGAAGTGAAAGAACTGAACCGTTGTTTCAGTCATGTGAATGAGTTACGTCGTCAGTCGGATCTATTTTTAGAAAGCAGAGATAGTTTTAAGTCTAAATAATTCCTATTCGATTTGAGCAGTTTAAGCTCATATTCTGTGACGAGTCCCTCGCAGCAGGCACGGTGAAAAAACTGCTTGCATAGTCCACTGCACGGAACGATCTGACTGTCCCCTCTGGCAAATTGCTTGCCGCATTTCCCACAGAAGCCGTCCATGGGCCAAAGGTATAACAGGAGGCTAGATAGTCCGCTATGGGCGAACACGAACAATAGGCACAGACTAGCAGGTCGGAGCCAAACAAAACACGTCCATCCACTTTGACGACTGACGACTGATTGACCGCTATTTAAAATAATTAATTTAATAATTTAATTTATTAATTTAATAATTAATTACCGCTATTTAAAATAACTTAACTTCTTGTAATCTATATATGTATGTAAAAACAAATGAATGAGTAAATAAATAAATATATAGCTGTATATATAATTAGCATTTATAATTGACAGCCCGATTATACGAATAAGGTTGCCGGAAGCTGGAACAATCACTGTTATGCGTACGAAATGTTACTCGGATGAATGGCGATTCCAAAGGAAAGAATCAAACATGTTTGACAAATTAAATCATATTCCGATATATGTGTGGGTGCATTTATTATACTCATTGAATATGAAAAATAATTTAAAGATATTCATAGTTTAATTGGAATGGTTACGTCCGCTGTCAATGATTGGTATATACATAGCCGCCGAATTTTGAGTCCCTCGTTTGAATGCTTCATTGACTGAGGAATTGTTAACCTAAAAATATAAAAAAAAATGATTCAATAAGTAAACACTTAAACTTACGATTACACATGTGTACAAGCATATTAAAATACAAACACAAAATTACATACATACATACATTAATGCTCTAACTCTATCGAAATCGGTAAAAATAACCGACATGTGTTATTAGTAGCCCTACTCACAATTTTCTTCAAATGGTCTTGCATCGCAGTATAATTTGGAAAATGGTAGAGCATATTTTTACTATATACAGAGATGCACTTGCTACTTGTAAATATTAGTAATTGCTACTTGTAATTGCTGTTTGTAAATATTAGTGTCCGACCGAATATTTGGCTTCGGTATTCGGCCAATTTTAGATCTTAGGCTTCGGCCAATATAGCAGAATACTTTAGCCGAAGGTTTTCGCCCTTTAATACACTGGTGGCAACTCCCATAAACTCACCTAAATCTGCTTGGATTTTGCTACATTTTCTTTAAAAAATTGATTCAGTTAAAATAGTTTTACTGACTTTATTTATTGTTTTCATAAAAATGGCGCAATTTGAGATGGCAATTCACATAAACTCAGTACATAAAAAATATAAAATTGCTTGGAGTAAAAATTTGTTCATAGCTCAAGGTACTCTAAATAGTTTTTTTTAAATAATTTGTCCATTTCCCATTACGGTTTCAAATATTTTAGGCATAAATAAAATAAGATTCTGAAGACTTTGTACCGGTATGCAACGGAGACTGGCAATGAGTACTAATAAAATTAGTATACTTAAGTCGTGACTAACCATGCCATCTCTTTTTGGCTGAAAAGAAGGATAAATCCACTAGGTTTAACAATTTCGCGGGATATCGAATTGGAAAAAAGCATAAAAAAAAGGAAATACAAAATGTAAAAATTTCCTGAAAAACAATACATATTTTATTTATCCATATCAACTAACATTGCTACAACTTCATCGTTGTCGTCGTCGTCATCATCGTCTCCAAAGTCAATCGCACACGCATTGGCATCACATATGGTGGAATATTTCCCGGTCGCACAATCCGATGACTTAAAACTGTGGTTAGCGTTGATGGTGTGGTACGCCCAGACGCCTTCCATTGCCGTTTTTGTGTATCCAATGCTAATGAAAAATGCATGGTAATACTTTTGCTTGAAGAAGCCGCATTCCAAGCAGAGAGGTGTTTCGATGTTTTGATATGTCGAACGATGTCTGAATTACCGCCGCCGGCAATGGACAAATGACTGTGGCATTTTTTGCACAAAACATCACTTTGTGACTTCGTCTTTTCCAAAAACGGATACTTCTAGCAAAGTTTTGCGTTAAAGATGCATTTTCCTTTTCGTTTTGGCATTTGTTTTTTGGTTTTTTTTATGTAGCCGGCCTCGATAGTCCACCGGGTATCGCGCTGGCTTCTCATACCGAGGCCCCAGGTTCGATTCCTGGCTCGGGCTGGTAAAACGCTTATCTACTTCTATCGCTATCCACATGAAGGAGATGAGAAGGAGAGGTCCCCTTCCCCCACCGCTTGAAATGTGTGCTGTAACATATGTTGGAAAGACAGTGTTGCATACACATTTCAAAAAACCGGTGGAAATATTTGCTATCACAATGGGCCTCATAATAGGCCTCCGAGTGTGTCTCGTATAGAGGCAGCCACCATAACCTAACCTAATGTACGAAAAACTGATGCGAAAAAATTTTCAAAAACCGATGCGCAGCCATTTCAAAAAACAGTGTTGCCACGCCGCTGACCTCCCATCTGTTTTGTAAAGCCAAAGGCGCCCTCTGTATCTCTGTCAGCATATGAAAGTGGTTAACAGTCGGCGCTAAGATGGTGGCAACACTCAAAAGCTGTGAAGCGCCATCTCCTTGTCATTTGTTTTTCTACAATATACGTTGGGAATTTCGTATGAGAAAAGAAGGATTTATATAGAAAAAAAGGATTTAGAACATTTTCGCGGGATTGGTTTTTAGAAGCTGAAAAAAGGAGTATCCCGCGAAAAAAAGGATAGATGGCATGGCACACAAAAAAAAATACCGGTACACATTCGTGTAAGAGTATTTTGATGTTTTGATGCGAATGAGTAATAGTATTTTGTTGAATTGGTTTGAGTATTCACTTGCACCAATTGTTATGGGTCATGACTCAAAGTTGTCAAATAAGTAGTTTAAAATTAGTTACTCTTGCCAACTGACTACTTTTTTCCTGCAGGGTGAATATAAACATTCATACATTAAGATCTGTTTGAAGTCAAAAGTCGCAAAAAATCATGTTTCTTCATATAAACTTTTAACCCTTAGTTCATCTCGTTAGATTGCGATTTTAAAAAATGAAAAACACGTGTCTTATTATTTATGATTTTAAGTGTTTTCACCAACCTTGAAGTCAATAGGCCCATTGGTTCCTGTTTTTCCGTAGTCTTCTCATAGACGAACCTTAACCCATTGCTAACCCAGTTAAATTTTGATTTTCAAAAAATTAAAAAATACATGTAAAATTATTTTTAATTTTGAGTAATTTAATTTGAGTAATTCAAATGCTTTATCAGGGGAAATCTTTTATGGGCTAGTCTCTTATATCTGATCGGTCAGCTAGAGCGCGTTATGATAGGTAGTATTCACTATTACAAGAGGAATTTGAAATTGTTAGTCGTTGAACTTGTATGGTTTCTAAGTTATTAATTTTTTTAAATTACAACAATCGTCTCGCAATTTAACACTTCTTCCACTCCATACAAATCGCATTCACAATATTTAAAATGCTGAGGAAATATCGACAGTACTGCCATATTGAAATGTTTAAATTCAGTATAAATATTGTAACGATGAGGCACTCTGTTGCTGTGCTATGCATAAATGCTTTTACGGGCATACTTTTAGGCATGCACTCTAGAGTACGGCCGGCGTGCTATAATTCTGATATGGCAAGGATGGTTTGCGATGGTAATGGGCTATGTGAGAACGATCGAGAGAGAGAGTCCAACTGGAATGTGCAAGAACAATCGGCGCGATAAGCAAACAAGTATAAAAGGCAGCAGTGTGCAGCGCAGAAAGACAAGTCTGATTTGAACAAGCAAAGTAGTAACAGGTGTAAAGATAAGCAAAGTGTAAATCTGTAAATAAAGTGATTGTTGGTTTCTGACTGCGTTTCGCGCTGAGTAATTGAAGTGGTTTTATTTTCAAGCACAATCCAAAAACGAACTTAGAGATTAAGCCTAGACAGCTAATTTTCGTAACATTTGGTGTCAGAAGTGGGATTGTGCTACTGGAAGTAAAATAAAATTATAAAACGCAGACATGGTTAAACTCGAGCAGCTGAAGGTGGACCAGCTGAAGAAGGAGCTGGCTGCCTGGAATTTGCCGACTGCTGGCGGTAAGGTGGAGTTGCAGCTGCAAATCGAGAAATGGCAGCAAATTCTGTGAGCATAGAGCAGAAGGTGGAGGAAATTTCCGATAGGCTGAACGTGAAAGTTGAGCATCTCGAGACGCGAACGGACAATTCGGACAAACGAGTTGACGACCTGGATGATTCCCTGCACAAACGAGTGGACGACCTGGATGATTCCCTGCTTAAACGAGTTGACAGTCTGGAGGAGCGGCTTAGAGAGGTACAGCCACGAGAATGTTTGCCGCCGGTTCCGGAAAGTTTTGCCACCCGAACAGAAGTGCCTACTTATGATGGTGCTACGCCATTCGATACATTCAAACTGCAATTCGACTTGGCTGCCTTAGAAAATAAGTGGACCGATATCAGGAAAGGTCGGAGATTGGCACTGGCGCTGAAAGGTCCTGCGGCTGAGGTAATGAAATCAGTTCCGGAATGTTCGACAAGTGATTACGAGGCCATCATGAGAGCGTTGGCAGCGAGGTACAGCAACGAACACAACCATACGCTGTACTACTGTGAGCTGAAGAACCGCAGGCAAAGAGCCAACGAGGCGCTGCAGACATATGCAGCAGACATTGAGCGGCTCGTACAGTTGTGCTACCCGAAATTCGGCGCTGATGATCTCAAGAGGATGAAGATTGAGGCGTTTATTGAAGGTCTTCATGACCCGGAGACACGTCGCGACATGGATTGGTGGCACTCGGTATGCACCTGCAAGGATACGTCAAATCCAGCCGGACAGCGACATTCCAATCAAGGCCATAAGTTCTGAGACACCGGGTAGGCCACGGGTGGTCTCCTCTAATTTGTTTGCTGGTCATGTGGCAAGCAGGGTAACATAGCACGAGACTGCCGTCAACGAAAGAGGCGTTCTCGTTCTCGATCGCAATCGCCTGAAGCGAGGAATACTGACAATCGGGGCTCAGCCAACAAGCGCAGGGCTGAGGACGAGGAGTCGTTAAACTAAAAAGGGTCAGCCCAAAGAGCGTGAGCTGATCCCCACAACATGCTGCCCCACCGTCCATGTCTCGCAGCTGAAACGACAACCCAGCAGCTTGACGATTGAAGGAAAGATAGATGGAAAGTTGTTTGTGTTGACACTGGATACTGGCGCGTCATATTCGATCATAAAAAGGAAGCTTTTGAGGAATTGGGAACCACTGCATGGCATAGAGCTGAGGACTACGACTGGCGAGCGTGCGCCGGTAAGAAAAAAAAGTTACATGAGGAACATGAGTTCATCGTCGCGGATATAATGGACGACGTGATTATCGGTGTGGATTTCATGATTAGGCTCGGTTTTACGCTGGACCTGAAAGAAAATGTGCTGAGGTATGCCAACGTTGAATTCCCGCTGCACACAGGCTATGAGCGAAGCGTGGCGGTAAGGAAAGTTGTCTCGTGTCAACACCAGAGGATACCAGCGAATTCCGAGGCGATTGTGTGGGCAAAGGTGGACGATGGGACAAGTCGGGTGTGGGTTGTAGAAGCACCCGAATAAGGATACGACAACACTTCGACAATTATCGGACGTACATTAGTGGAACCCAAAAATGGGAAAATACCAGTCAGGATACTCAACCCACTTAACACACCCAGATATGTCGGAAAGATGCGGTCATTGGCGAGTGTAGAGAGGCTGAAGCAGTTGTCACTTGCGAAAGCAGCCCACCCCGAGGAAGTAAGAAAAGCGGTTTCAACATGGAGGCCATACCGCAGGAGAACCAGTGGAGCAGCGTATTTACAGCCGAGCATAAACAGAAGGAGCGGTTACTCCTGCAGCACTATGGGTCGATATTTGCAGCAGAAGCAGGCGGAAGAACAGCCATAGTGAAGCACAACATCGACACCGGAAGTGCGAAACCTATCCGCCAACCGCCAAGACGAGTTTCTCTGGCCAAGAGGGAAGAGGTCACAAATTTGATCGAACACATGTGTTGGTGTTCGCCGGTCGTGCTAGTCAAGAAAAAGGATGGCAGTACCCGGTTTTGTGTGGACTATCGAAAGCTCAATGACGTGACCAAGAAGGACAGCTATCCACTACCGCGGATCGATGACACCCTGGACACACTGTCAGGCACACAGTGGTTTTCCACGCTCGACTTACGCAGCGGCTATTGGCAGTTGGAGCTCGCAGAAAAGGACAAGGAGAAAACGGCTTTCAGTGTTGGCGATGGGTTGTGGCAGTTCACCGTCATGCTGTTTGGACTCTGCAACGCACCAGCAACATTCGAGCGGCTAATGGAACGTGTGCTAAAAGGACTGCATTGGCGGACGTGTCTGGTATACCTCGATGACATAATCGTGATGGGCAAAAGCTTCGACGACCACCTGGAAAAGCTGAAGGAGGTATTTGAGCGAATACAAAAAGCCGGGCTTAAACTCAACCCAAAGAAGTGCTCGCTGTTCCAAAAAGAGGTCAAGTATCTGGGTCACACGGGGTCCGCCCGCGGAGTACATACGGATGAAGGCAAAATCACGGCGGTGAAGGAGTGGCCCAGGCCACGCAATCTACACGAACTCCGCAGTTTCCTGGGCTTGTGCACATATTACCGAAGATTCGTTCCTGGATTTGCGAACATAGCTGGCAGCTTGCACAAACTGACAAAAAAGAATCAAGCCTTCGCGTGGGGCGAAGAGCAGGAGCAGGCTTTTGCACGACTGAAGGAAACACTGTGCACTGCTAAAATTCTGGCCTTCCCCGTGCCTGGAGAGATGTTTGTGCTGGATACAGATGCAAGTGGGCATAGTATTGGTGGTGTGCTATCACAGATAATAGATGGCCAAGAACAAGTGATAGCATACTACAGCAAAATTTTGTCCAAACCTGAACCCAACTACTGTGTGACACGAAGAGAGTTGTTGGCAGTATTGGAATGCGCGAAACACTTCCACAAATATCTGTATGGGCAAAAGTTTCGCCTGCACACAGATCATGCTGCATTGAAATGGCTCCTGAACTTTAAAGATCCTGAAGGCTAATTGGCGCGGTGGATCGAGCGGCTGCAGAGCTACGACTACACGATAAAGCATCGCAAGGGTAGCAGTCATGGAAATGCCGATGCCTTATCACGCCGTCCGTGTAAAACCAAATGCAGGCATTGCTCGCGAGCCGAAAGCAAAGAGAAGATAGTGGACGTCCGATTGGTAAGCGTTATGCCAGAGGAAGAGTGGTCTGCGGCGAGGATACAAAAGGACCAGCGCGAGGATACGGATATTGCAAAAATCATTGAAGGCAAGGAGCAAGGCGCACGTCCAGACTGGCAGGAGACGGCCGGTGAAAGCCCGATCGCGAAGGCTTACTGGGCACAGTGGCAAAGTCTGCGGCTGTCTGATGGCTCCCTTTACCGCGAGTGGGAGAGTGAGGATGGCCGGACCAGCAATTCCCTAATTGTAGTCCCGAAATGCAGGATCAACGAGGTGATCGCGGTATACCATAACGACTCCAGCGGAGGGCACCTAGGCATCACAAAAACTGTCGCCAAAATAAAAAGACGATTCTACTGGGTAGGATGCCAGGAGTCTGTACCCAATTGGATTAAGAGCTGTGATCGATGTTCGGCTGCGAAAGGGCCGACAAGAAGATCTCACTTAGCACTCAAGGCAACAAATATGTGCTGGTGGTATTGGACTATTTTAGTAAATGGCCCAAAGTGTATCCTATTCCTAACCAAGAGGCCACCACGGTCGCGGAAATGCTGGTAAACAACTGGGTGGCCAGATTTGGAGTTCCGCTGGAGTTGCACTCGGATCAAGGCCGGAATTTCAAGTTTGTGGTATTCAAGGAAGTGTGTGAGCTACTAGGAATAAGGAAAACTCGCACCTGTCCTTTGCATCCCCAGTCCGACGGCATGGTGGAACGATTCAATCGGACGCTGGAAGAATATCTGCGGAAAGTAGTAGGCAGGAATCAAAAAGATTGGGACACGCATATCCCACTGTTCCTGATGGCGTATAGGTCAGCCCCGCAGGATACGACATCACTCACTCCAGCCCGAGCAGTGTTCGACACGGAGCTGAGGTTGCCTGCTGACTTGAAGTTCGGAGTGGTCAGCACGACGGAAGGCGCTAGGACTGATTACGCAGTCAATAAGCTTCGACCGGTAGAAATCTACCAGTTTATAAGGAACCGTATCCAACTGGACAGCGATAAGATGAAAGCCAGATATGATCTACGGGCTAACATAGCAGGGTTCCAAGAAGACGATCTGGTAATGCTTTACAACCCGCAGCGGAGGAAAGGTTTGTCTCCAAAACTTCAAACGTCATGGGAAGGACCGTACAAAGTCGTGACCAGGATTAATGACGTGGTGTACAGGGTTCAACGCTGCGGCAACAGAAACGCCAGGTTGAAAGTAGTCCATTTGGAGCGCCTAGCGTCTTACTTCGGCGGAGCCTCGGCACTAGTTCGGGACGAAGAAGTCTAAGTGGTGGGCAGTGTAACGATGAGGCGCTCTGTTGCTGTGCTATGCACAAATGCTTTTACGGGCATACGTTTGGCATGCACTTTAGGCCGCAAACATAGTGGAGCGGCGAGCAAAGCGAAGAGCAAAGCGGCGAGCAAAGCGACGAAAACAAATACACGCTTTTCGCTTTTCTCGTCACTATGTGCGCTTTGCGTCAAAAGCGTGTATTTGTTTTAGTCGCTTTGCTCGCCGCTTTGCTCGCCGCTCCACTATGTTTGCGGCCTTAGAGTACGGCCGGCGGGCTATAATTCCGATATGGCAAGGATGGTTCGCGATGGTAATGGGCTGTGCGAGAACGATCGAGAGAGTCCAACTGGAATGTGCAAGAACAATCGGCGCGATAAACAAACAAGTATAAAAGGCAGCAGTGTGCAGCGCAGAAATACAAGTCTGATTTTAACAAGCAAAGTAGTAACAGGTGTAAAGATAAGCAAAGTGTAAATCTGTAAATAAAGTGATTGTTCGTTGCTGACTGCGTTTTGCGCTGAGTAATTGAAGTGGTTTTATTTTCAAGCACAATCCAAAAACGAACTTAGAGATTAAGCCTAGAGAGCTCATTTTCGTAACAAGATACATTTAATTCGTGAATTTACGGTGAACAGAAATGGCGGTTTGATGCTTACGCGAATTTAGTTTTATTTATTTTGAGTTAAGGCTGACGACACAATTACAACGAAGGCCGGTAACGCAAGAAGAATTATAATGCAGAAATACTATGAACACTTAACTGATTATCCGACCCTAGTCGCTCCTATGAGGTTTTTTTTTATCAGCCCGGCCAAAAGCCGTCCACATAAAAAGAGTTTTGATGCAGAAATACTGTAAATATTTTACTGAATCTGAAGCCCTACTTGCATTTAAGAGAGGTTTTGTCCCTCTCCC
Organism: Melieria picta; assembly: GCA_964056695.1. Classification (NCBI taxonomy): domain Eukaryota; kingdom Metazoa; phylum Arthropoda; class Insecta; order Diptera; family Ulidiidae; genus Melieria; species Melieria picta. Next base: position 74,574,142 of record OZ057400.1, read on the forward strand.
CTTCTTTTCCACCTAACCACTCCACTTAATCGGCAGGTAATTGCAATTTTTCTCATTTCGAAGTAAAAATTAAAAAAATTCATTTAAAAAATATACATTTCCGACGGTTTTCCTTTCATGCGGGGTATATGGAGGACCCTCACTACCCCCTCCCATAATCTTTTCCGTCCGAACAGATACAAGAATCCTTCCCTTTTATCCCAGTTAATAGCATTTTTGGGGCTTATACAAAAATCCGCTTATTGAAACTTTTGGGGCTTATTAAAAAAGCCGTCGAATGAAAACCGCCCTCATAGAAAAAACCTGCATACACGACGTATTCGTATTAATAAAACAGATTAGGAGTATTCTCGCAGTCTTGCAAAACCCTTGCAAGGTGCACGAATTGCAAAATCTTGCAATCCGTGCAATGATACAAAAAACAAATATAAGGGAAAAAGTTTTGCAATTCGTGCAACACTGATACCCATGTTTTATATGGGGGTGCAACCGTGCGTCAGCTGATTGTGAAAAATTCGTTAATTTTATTTCGTGTGCGCGGTGGACGGTGCGACACCTGAAGACACAGTTTAAAAAGGCGAATAACTGGCTTGCGTTAACAGGTGTAGAAGTGCTGGAGGAAGACGGGAAGGGAAGTGTTGAAGGTAATTCATATTTATATCACGAAACAAACATAAATTATTGCAGGAAATGTATTGTGTTGTGTCCACATTACAATAGACTGAAGGATGTTTTCGGATGTTGTCTGCCATCTCCAGTTACTCCTGCATCGGCACCAGAGTTTTGTGAACCTTTGTCTTCAGATGCAGCATCTTCCACCGCACCTGGGCCGACAGCTGCGCGGATAACTACCTCACCAAAGGCTCCCAAATCAGCCATATCGCAACTGGCAAAAATACAAGAGGAGAGGACTTCGTTCGAAAAGAAGAAATTAGAATTAGATTAGACATAAAGAAACTGGAAAGTGATATTGAAATTCAAAAAATGAAAATAGCTTTAGAAGAAAAGAGAAATCAAAGCTGTATGGCGGATGACCCATTAAATCGATGCTTTGGTCGATCAAATAGGCGGTTGTTTGAGCCGATGTGTGAGAGCGCGCATTGTCCTGGTGAAGAATGATTCGGCGTCGGCGGTTGTTTTTCCGTAGAGTAAGTTCGGGTAATGTGATATGGTCGGGTAATGTGATATAGGTGCTTATTTCACAAGTGCGTTGACCTTTTTTAAATTAACCTTTTTAAATCATCGTAACAGCTAAAAAACTCGTGCTGCATGATTTTGGATGTGATTGCTTAAATAGTTTACCGTCAGTGTGATGAAGTGCTTTGAGTAGGCTTGCACAAGTTTTTAGTCACGAAGTTTGAAAGCATAAAAGGTACAAACAAAATATTATTACAAAGTTCGAGGCTAATCAGAAGTAAATCAGTGGTATCGATTATGAGTTTGCGAGGTACTCTCTTCTCAACAAAATTATTATTGTTTTTTTATAATATTTTTTTCGCAAAAAGTCAATTTCGGGTAATGTGATATACCAAAGTTCGGGTAATGTGATATAGTATATCACAGTACCCGAACTTCTGACAGTAATACTATTTGTATACAGAAATGTATATATACTTTATTTTATAATATTTGAAGTGGAATATTCTCAAAAATCTGTTATGGTTAAGTTTTAGATAAAAAAAAAAAAATTAAATCATGTTTTTCGATAAACATTTTTAACCCTTGGTTTACCCCGTCAGATTGTGATTTTCCAAAAAAATGAGAAACACGTCTCTAATTATTTTTGATTTGGAGTATTTTCACCAAGTTTGAAACTAATAGGTCTGTTAAATAACGTTTTTTCGGGTATATCACATTACCCGCCAATGGTATATCACATTACCCGCCACTTTTATCAGACGCCAATATTTGGATATTTTGATTTTTAATTAAAAAACTCGTGAACAGTTTATCTTAAAGAGTTAATAATCATAGATATACTAAATAATGCATCAGTGAACAGTTTGAGACCAAAAAAAGTTTGTTTTAAGGCAAAATGTGTCGGGAATCGCTGTAAAACAAACAGGTATATCACATTACCCGAACTTACTCTATTTCATTGAACACTTCTGTCAAACAAATTGTTGTGTACCACTCAGAATTGACCGTTTTACGTTGCTCTAACGGCACAGTAGCAACATGACCAGTTTTGCCGAAGAAACAGGCGACCATTTTCTTCGATGTGCTGCGTGCCCGAACAACTTTTGTTGGATTTGGCGCGTCTTGGAAGACCCACACGGTCGATTGCTGTTTTTTTTCGGGCTCATACGCATATATCCATGATTCGTCACCTGTCACGATCTTATAAACGTCTTTCGAAGCACCGCGATCAAATTTTTCCATCATTTCTTTGCACCAATCGACACGAGCCTTTTTTGAGTGATTGCCAAATTATGCGGGATGCAACGAGAACAAATCTTTCTGACAGCTAATTGTTCATGCAATATCGAATGCACGGCCGTGGAACTAATGCCCAAGGATGCCTCTATCTCACGGTATGTCACATGACGATCTTTCATTATCAGTTCACGCACAGCATCGATGGTTTCTGGAACAATGACCGAATTTGGACGACCTTCACGAAATTTGTCCTGGACCGAACAGCGACCACGCTTGAATTCGTTTAACCAGTTATAAATTGTCTTGAGGGTTGGTGCTTCATCACCAAATGCCGTATGAAGGCGATCGAAGCACTGTTGTTGAGATAATTCACTTCGGAAATCGTAAAAAATTATTGCTCGAAAATGTTCACGAGATAAATCCATTTTTTGACCGAGATGAATTTTTCAAGTGAGTGTAAACACAACACAAATAGCGCTTGAACATCAAAATGTTCTAAGCACGTTTATGGTAAAAAATGACAAACTTTTCAATGGCAATCTCAGATTTTTCGAAAACTTACTAGACCGTCCCTATTGAAAAAATATAAAAGGCAGCCTACGTATAAGCGGGTAGATATTTTAAGCGAGAAATAGATTACCCGGGAATTTTCCTGTACATTGTTTACGGGGATTTTTTGTGACCTAATTTGCTTAACTTATAAACACGGAAATCTATTTACCGGGGGGCTTATATCCAGAAAGTACTGTACAATACCTTAACCCACGTTTTGGCCTTTTAGACCCAACATTTCAAAAATTCCCATCTTAGTAAATGTTCATTTTTTAAGATGTACAGTTTAAATTTCATATTTGTAGCTTCAGCAGTTTGGGCTGGGCTATGATGAATCAATCATTCAGGAAAAACAATTATACATATACATTATACATACATATATGTAGATGAAAAGATATCTAAATTTTATCGTGCTGAAATCCCTAACAAAAGAATCTTTGGAACAAATGCAGTATAGCGAACCCTCATGAAAAAAACGGAAAATTGGACCATATAGAGTTTATTTTTGTGAATCTAACTAAAAATTTTGCCTGGGAAACGCCCACAAAAGGCGTGGCTCGGGGTCAAAATTCAAAGTTGTTACCAAAAAACTAAATTAATCTCCAACTGATTTACACGATATGGGTATCAAACGAAAGGTCTTTTTCATACTTTTCTATTAATGTACAACATTACATACGTAGTATGTACTAATAAAAAGTTTTTTACAAATTTTTCAAAAACGGATTTTTTTTCGAAAAAATCCATTATTAAGGTATCATAAGTTGGTTACCATATTGTAGCCTGTGAAATATTCTGTACAACGAAATATAAAAATGTATAGGTACTTTTGATTTTTCTGAATGTATTTTTTTAATTTTTTCTAACTTCACTCTGGGTCCAAAGCCATTTAATAATCACCTTCGCCATCACTTTCGGGCAATGAGGGCTGAAGGGGGTTGTACAAAGTACCTGCCATATTAAAAAAGATTTGAAAAAATCTAGATTTCTAGCTTTGCATTATTTTAGAAGCCTTAATTTCGCCAAATAACCATTAAAACCTTTTTGGCCTTTATGGTATTGTGGCATTGAATATTTTGCGTGACACCACAAGCCTTCAATTGTATTTGTGAGTGGTTATACTTTTCCATTATATGGAGGGTGGTAGAAAACTGCAGTTTTTCTGTATTCAAATACCTTAAAAAAAATAACCCTCATGGGAGTAACTAAGGCATCGGGATCAATAAAGTGTTAACAGTATTTTTGTATTCGAAACCTTGATGCACGGTCGGTCGCCCCTAAGCAATATTTTTTATAATCGTAACTTCGATTTCGCGGCCAAAATTATTCCGGCATTCAAATACCTTTTGTGTGGCCGGCCTTCGGCCGGGCTTCAAAAAAATAACCCTCATGGGAGTAACTACGGCATCGGGATCAGTAAAGTGCTTACAGTATTTTTTGTATTCAAGTAACTTTCATAAACGCCATTTCAATATTGCAGGCAGATGCTTTTAACTCAATTTAAATTGAAATATAAATGCGAAATCACAAAAATATCAAATGTTTTATATTTCACTGTAAAGGAGATTCCACAGGTGGCAATATGGTAACAAACTTATTGTACCTTACTTCCTAATGGATTTTTTGGAGAAAAAAATCCGTTTTTAAAAAATGTTTATAAAAAAAATTGTTGTCGGTTAAAACTTTTTATTAGTAAATCTTACGTATCTAATGTTGCACATCAGAAGAAAGGTATGAAAGAGCCAAGCCTCTATATAAAAGCATACTCATTTCTTTTTTTCACGAGGGTTCGCTATACTGCATTTATGCCGAATCTTTAACCGAAAAGCTCTTCTGAAAGTTGGACCATCACTCTTGGATTTTGCAAAAAACATTTTTGTTTTTAGCTTAGGAAATATTTCGAGTCGTAAAAATAATATCAAGTTGTCCCTATAGTAAGACAAAAATTTAACAGGTTCAATTCATGATACTGTCCTGGAGCCCGCGCTGAACACTCACAAAGCTTCACATGCATTTTTACGAAACCGGTTTTTGCAAACTGGGTGGACAGTGGGTGGTTTCAATTGTATGCTCTAAGGTATTACAAACCGTTTTTTGAATAAATGACCGTTTTGTTTTTTGTTATAAACGGATTACTGAAAATTTTACAAAATTTCTACGTATTACCACCATAGGCTATAAAACATACATATATTATAAAATTTTTTTGTTTTTTGTTTCAGGTCCTATACTTAAGGAGATATCCACCAACCCGTTTAGGATTTAAAAAGTAAGGAAATTTCGAGGCCCACCATTTTGAATAAAACTAATAATAAGCAATTTTTTGTATCCTTCAATATGTGCTCAATGTCTCCATATTTCTTCCAGCTTTCGGGTGGTACAGGCACATATGCCTCGGCAGTATGATCCTTCGGGAGGAAGAGCCTGGACCTTAAATTAAACTGATCAACAGCAATGCCATTTATGGTTTTGACATCAGTTATAGTTCCGCAAATCGTTTTTAAAACTTAGTTTACGTTTTCGCAAAAAATGGGCGTATGACTTTTTCGGATTTTTTGTGAATTTTTTCAAGTCGGAAAATATGGAATTTCAAGGCGTTCTCTTTAATGGGGAAAAAAAATTCAAATTTTTCAGAAATCAAGTAACGAGGTATATGTATAACGAAAGCAGACACGTCAAGTAATACAACACAGCCAAACTATAAAGTATATCAGTCACAGTAAGTCATTCGACCGAAGCGGTCGCATTTCGGCACCTCGTCCTGCTCTGTATGGAATTTGCAGTTATCGTGCGATCTCATTTCGTGCTTTACTTGCTGTCGCAAATGGCACTTTAAGTGTGTTAATTTAAACAATGACTATCTAAAGCTTCTGAATGCCTCTGCTAACGTGGTTTTTAGATGATTTGTGCAAAAACTTAAATGAGGCTACCACCGATACACTGGACCCTGATCTGGAAGCCACAGTGCTAAGTGACCCCCGAAGGAGACGAAAGCTGCGGGGAGAACAGCTGAGCAGAAAGCCCGCAAGGCTTACAAATGTTCAGCTCAGTATCTCCGCAAAATAAGCTTGGTGGAACCGTCGTCCTTGACTAACAGGGACAAAATTTTCATCAAGAAACACTGGCAGATTGTTGCAAAGTTCGAGAGGAAAACGGCAACAGTCGGGTCGGCGGAGCCAGGGAAAGCTGAGGCCCCACATAGCTCTAAGGCAACTCCCGCAGGGGGGAGGATGCGACAGCAGTCCAAGCTGCAGCCAACAAGCCACCTAGTAAGGCCGCTAAGGACTCAGCCGGCACAGTTCCCGCCGTCGGCGGAAATACAGCAGCAACCACTGGTAACACTGCGGCTGCTGCTGTTCAAGCTGCCAAAAGGGCTAATAAGCCGATCATCACCGGGGACGGTACCTCAAAAGCAGCCACGGCTACCTCAAACGTTGGCAAAGCTGCCAAGAGGACCAGATCCGGTGAGGATGCTCAGAAAGAGGCGAAAAACCAAAGACTTACCAGTCTACTTGTTTTTCCGTCCCTAATGAGTTGCAAGCAGCCGTTATTGACCGGAACGATCCCGATGGGAAAATTTCGGCCGCCAACTGACTGCTTGTTGAATCGAAGATTCTGGATGCCATAGATCGGAGCGAGCTGGCAAAGAGGCGTCAAGAAATCTCGGGATTTCATCCGTTCCGCAATCGGTGACCTGGGCGAACTTTGACCGGTTAGAGGTCGTCCCCCGATCCATCCTCCCTTTGAGGCCTATAATCTCAGTATGGATTGCGCCCTCAGGTGCCGGAGGCTGAATCCATGCTAAAGGTTATAGGCGTGCAAAACAAGGAACTGGCGGTCCAAAATTGGAAAGTGCTGACGAACGCGAAGAGCAAGAATGGCGTGGGAAATGATCTGACGATCGCTATTGATCGTCTATCATACACTCACCTCAATCAACGCTCGGGCGTCATCGAGTTCGAATTGGGTTCCATCAAGGCACGTTTTCCGGGTAACCGTGAGCAAGCCACAGAAGGAAAGCTACGAGTGGTGCAAATTAAGTTGCATCACTCCAAAGCAGCAACCCACGACTTGATGAGGTTCATGGAGGAGGAAGATATCGATGTGGCCCTGATTCAGGAACCGTGGATTGTAGGCTCCAAAATTTTTGGATTAGGGTCAGGTCGATACAAATCATATCAACCCTCAACCAAAGGTAGGTTACGAGCCTGTATAGTGGTTAAGAATAATATTAATTTATTTCTTCTCTCCCAATACAGCAATGGCGACCGGCGGGTATGGTTGAACGAAGAGGAGGGCATAGTGTAGAGTAGGCTATTTATAAATCTATGTACATATGTATGCCTACCTTAGAATCGAATGTCATATCCTTTTTATATCAAATAAATCTTTCATCGATTTGCCGTTCAATACATTACATTTGGCGACGGGGATCAAACACAAAAAAAAAAATTTTTTGTCGGAAGAAAAACTTCTTTTTTTTCCAAATTTTTTTCCTGGTATCAAATTCAAAATGCCTGGAAATTATTCCGAAGCGGTTGCGTCATCAATTTCATCATCGATTCAGGAGTTCCGGCCAAACAGGGACAACTGGAGGAATTGGAAGGAAGTCCTGGACGCCCATTTCGACGCAATATCCTGCAACGAGGATAAGCGGAGAACTTCAATTTTATTGAAGACCATAGGATTGCAGGCTTATGGATTGTTACGTGATCTTTGCGATCCAGTTTTGCCCTCAGCAAAGAAATATGGCGATTTATGTTATTTACTGGAGCGACACTATGCTCAGCCAATTATAATTTTTCGCGAGCGCTAAAGTTGTTTGATACTGTGAAAACCTCTGAAGAATCGGTTACCACATGGTTTGCTCGCATCGGGTCTCGATGACAACATTTTTGAACGCCTTTGTGAAGAAGATGAGTACTTAACGCTGGAGCATGCGGTAAGAAAGGCCATGATGATGCAAGCCAGAATTCTGACAAAATGCTGACACGGACGTAAATATGATTGCAAGACGAAATCACCATCAAAACTAAAACTACAACAACAACAACGACAAATACCACTACAACAACAATCAAAATAACTACAACAAAAATAATTACCACAACAATAAAAACAAGGACAAGAATAACAACACGCACAAGAAGAAATGCAGCCATTGTGGGTGAAAGACACACGAGAGCGATTAGTGCAGATACAAAGGAAGTACCTGTCACAAGTGCAGCAAAGTGGGACACCTGGCGAATATTTGCATCAGCAAAAACGTTAATTTAATATAGTATCAGAGTCAAATTTTGATATTGATGCTGTTTGTAAAAGTAATTCTAATGATTTTCATACTATTGCAGATTTTTCGGTCTACAGTGTTGAGACCAAGGCGTCTCCTCCATTCACCCATTCAGTTGAAGTCAATAGAATTTTATTGGATATCATTTTGGATACTGGTGCTGGTTGTTCTATTGTGCCAAAAACAACATTTGATAAATATTTTTATCGAAGCAATTTGAAACCATGTAAGGAGAAATTTTGTGCTTACAACGGTGCTGATATCGAAGTGTTTGGTGAGTTTTATCAAAGAAAATAAACATACAGAAGGCGCATGTCATACAAGCAAACATTTTGTATGACGGGTTCTAACATTGGAACCCGCGCTCTGGTCGCACAGATCACGTATGTGGTGAGAGCGTTGCTTTACAAGCGAGAACGTAGTTTTATGTGTTGCGCTCTTTGGTTGCGCTCAATGCAGCGAGTCTGCATTAGCACACTGCTGCGGCGTGGGAAGATTGGGAGGTGAAGACGATGTGCTGTTGTTGTTGTTGTTGCGCTGGCGAAAAGCTGAAATTGTAAAACGATTTCTATTTTCTGGCTGGCTTTTGTTCTTCTTCTATAAGCCTGCACGGCGTCGCTACATGCAAAAAAAACATAAAAAAGTAAAAAATAAATAATAATAAGTAATCAACAATGACAATTAAAAAGGGAAATGAAAAGAAAGAAAGAACTAGATATTTTATTAGCCCGCAATAATTCTTAAATTCTAAAAAATTTTTTTACGGCACACATACAATGCTTGCGGAAAATAACTAAAATAAGAAAATCTAGGATTTTAAATTTACTTTAACAGTATTCGTTACTGAACCATTCTGAATTAAAATTCTTGCAGTAATCGGATATATGCACATATATATGTATGTATACGCCTCAATACCGATAAAAAGCATACACACAAAAACTACAAGAACAAAAATCATTAGCGGTGTTTTGAATCACGTTCGCTGAAACGGCGATAATTGCGCTGGCTAAGTTATGTCCCTTTGCTGGCGACAAATAAATGCAGAAATTCGCACAAAAAATGATTGAGCGACCAAAGCAGCCACCAACAAGTTAATGTACACAAGTTAATAAAAAATATATTTTGTGTGTTAGCTCCGCGAGCTAATACCGTTTTTATTGAATGCAAATTTCGGACTGAATTTTAAATGCAGTTTTAATTCTAAAGTAGCTAAGAAACCAAATCGAAGAAAATGATGAATAAAGAGAAACAGAAATAAATGAGAACGGTGTACTGTTATGAACTTGGTGTTGCAACAGGAAATGCTGACTGCGCGTCTGCGAGCCAGTGCAGCTCAAGTGAATATTTCGTAGAAGTGGTTGACGATAATTTTTTGTAGTTTAACTCCTCCCCCTTTAAATCGATCGTCCGCGATCGTTAAAAGTAGGGGATATTATTGATTCCTGTTGGATAATGATTTGCAGGTTGCGGCAATTGGATTTGTGGAGGTGCGGGAGTATGATTTTGTATTGTTGTCGTAAAAAGAATTTCATAATTATCACGGCTGCTACTACACATGTACCGATGGTACCGTATGCCATGTATCGATTGATTTTGGTGGTTATCTCAATGGTGCGGATATTCTTGGTGTTATTAATATTAAGTTCCTGTAGCGCTTGCAGGGATAGAAGTTCTGGTCTACCCTTTTCGCTCGGTGTTGGTTGTATCATTGCAGGCATCACTTCCGATGGTGAAATTTCTAGGTTACTGAATAAGTGTTCATTAATTTTTATAGAAGCATTATGGAGTTTTATTAAGTAGGTTCCCTGTACGTGGAATTTTCCTTTTTCCGTAGTTACTGAGCCGTTGAAGTCGTTAAGTAGGATCAATCCTGATTCGATTGTTTCTATATTTTGAACCGTTGATAACCGTTGTTGAATAAACATGAAGAGTTGAGGCTATTTAGAAGTTTCGGTATACAACTGTCATTACTTATGTTAATGATTTGGTTTCTTTTACAAATAATCGTTTTACTAATAGCATTACAGGTTTCTTTTATTCCATACATTTCATTATTATTTGTTATTATTTCCTTAAAATCTAATTGAATTATCGTATTGTTTCTTTTAATTGGTCTTACAATCAAGTGTTTGAAGTTCTCTTTAATCGTCATTGGAATTTTTATTACATAAAGTATTTTTTTCATTATTATAAAGTACATTAATGTTTGCGAATTCTAAAGCTTCTTCAATTGTTTTAAATGACATGTTTTCTTCATTTAATTTTTCTATTACTATATTTATTTCTTTCTTATTAAGCAACATTGAGTTTATTATGTTTTTCTTTGCCCATTGTATGGCGTATTTTATATTAATTAAGATTTCTTTCACAATTTTAATTCTACTTTGTATGCTCATTGCTAGTTCAGTAATTAAATTTTCATCTTTAGTTATCGTGTTTCTTATTTCATTTACAAATCTAGTCAAATTATTTATTTTTTGGTTAAAGGCTTCGTTTACAATTACTTGTTTATTATTATTTTGATTTAATTCGTATAAATTTTTCGTTACCATATCTAAATCATCATGATCTGGAGTGCCAGCTAAATATTTCCATACGGTGTCTAATGCGTTAATAGATCTTTTAGGTCTTAAATCTAAGGTTGGTTTTATGTCTTGAATGATGTCTAATGTTTGGTGAATTTCATGCATTAAATGTGGGTATAAAATGTTTGTCCGGGGCACATTCTGGTTGGTGTAGGAGATGGTCTCGTTCAAAAATTCTTCATAAGTCCGTAGGCAAATTGAATGTATTATTTTGAAGGTTCCGTCCTGGATTTTTGCCAGTCCACTTTCGATCGCTATTAGGTGCATAGTTGAGTAGTCTATTAGTTGTACGTCTGCGTTGACTAGGTGAACGAGTAGTCCAATTAGCCTGTAAATATCAATTATTTTTAATGTTGCTTTTGTGTACTATTCTCCCTGAGGTTGTTAGTAATGTTGTTGAGTAATTTTCTTTGACTATTTCTTTCTTAAATTGGGCTGAAAGTTTGGAGCCTAATCTTTTGTTAATTTTGACAAAAATTTCATCTCCTGGTTTGTATTCTTTGATTGGTTCGCGTTTTTTATTATGAGTTTCCAAAAGAGCCAATTGTTTAGATTTAAACCTGTCTAAGGCGTCTTGCCTTGCGTTAATGTCACGTCCGAAAAAAATGTCGATTGGTCGTTTACCTGTCGTTGAGTGTACGCAAGAATTATATTCGTACAGAGCTCTGTGTAGTAAATCCGGGAATTCTTTATATGTTTTTTCTGTTTTTAAACACCGGAGAATTTCTGATAGGGTAGAATGAAATCTTTCGATTTGTCCGTTAACGGTACTTTTATATGGAGGGGCTGTAAATGTTTCTATTCCAAATTGATCTTCTAACATAAATTTTATTATTGCAGAATTAAATGATCTTTCATTATCCATAACTATTGTTTTTGGAATTCCGAATGAAAATAGAAGTTCGCGAAGGGGTTGCTTTACATCTTCTGTTGCTTTGGATTTGATAATGCGCGTTTGAGCATATTTTGAAAACTTGTCTATTGCTGTCAAAACTAACTTTCCTTCGGTTGAGTAAATATCAATGTGGATGGTGTGACCGGGGTATTGCGGAATTGGGGTTGGCTTTAATTCAGGATTGTTGGGATGTCTATCGTATATTTGTTCTTTACAGACTTGGCACTGTTTAACTATTTCACTAATTTTATTATGCATTTTGGGAAAATAATATTTTTCTGAAATTTGAATTTTATTTTCTTGAGGGCCACGATGTGCTCTTTTGTGCGTTTTGATTATCAGTTCTTGTTGTTTAGTAGGGTCAGTTACGTCTTCTATCTGCTTTTGAGTGTGTCGAATTTTGCAATTACTGAAATGATTTGGATAAATTTCTTGAACTCTTCCCATAATGTTTTCAGAGGTAAATAAACCATTTATATTTGACGGATTGAGATATTTTTTTAAGATGTCGATAATGTCTGTGGGACTGTAGTGTGGTCTGACTATGATGTGTCTGTGAAAGGTGGGAAATGGTATCTTGAATTCGTAGCTGGGTTCTTCTCCTATTAAGAGAAAGATTTTATTCTTAAAGGCGTTTATTGGTGCTTCTACACTGGGTATTAAATTGTGTGATGAGCTATCCTGTGCTGTGTAGACGAATTGAATTTACTTTGGTATTTTGTGGGATGCAAGAGAATGCGTCTGCTACAACGTTTGTTGCACCAGGTTTGTAGATAAGTTCATAATTATACTCTTCCAGTATTGCTTTCCACCTTTTGAGTTTTGTGTTCGTATTTTTATTACTAAGAGCGTACGTCAAAGGCTGGTGATCTGTAAATATTTTCACCTTAGCTTTGCCGTATAGGTAACTTTTAAGATTTTTTAATGCCCAAACGATAGCAAGCATTTTGCGTTCGTTTGTGGCATAATTTTCTTCAGCACTTTTAAGAGTTCTTGAAATGAATGTAATGGGTCGATTGTCTTTCTCGAGTACTGCGCCAATAGCGTAGTTCGATGCGTCAGTTGTTAATTGAAATTCTTTATTAAAATTTGGATAGGAAAGTATGAGGTTTTCTGATACCAAATAGTTTTTTCGTTTTTGGAATGCTTGCAAAGCTTCTTCATTGAGTGATATTGATTTATTGTCGGATAATTTTTTGGACAATCGACCATCCTCCCCCCTCAAAATCGCCGTAAGTGGCTTTGCGACTTTGGCATATTGAAAAATGAAACGTCTGTAATAGCCGGCCATTCCTAAGAATGAACGGAGCTCTCGAAGTGTTTTTGGTGGTGGAAAGTTGTTTATCGCTTCGACTTTTTCCGGGTTGGTTTTGAGTCCATCTGATGTTATCACAAAACCTAAAAACTCGACCTCCTTTTTAAGGAATTCGCATTTGTCGAGTTGACATTTGACATTTGCATTTTCTAGAGTTCGAAAAATCCTTTCAATATTTTCCAAATGTTCCTCGAGGTCTTTACCGAAGATTACTATATCATCGATATAAACATAGCATCTCTTGCCGATGTGTTCCCGAAGGATATCGTCAAGAGCTCTTTGGAAAATTGAAGGAGCGTTTTTCAGTCCAAATGGCAAACGGGTAAATTCATATTTACCATTATTCACTGAGCACGCTGTTTTTTCGATATCCGAATCTTTAAGTCGTATTTGGTGGAAACCGCTTTTCAAGTCTAAGACCGTAAAAAAACGATTACCGCCAAGTTGTGCCAGTACTTCATTTATCTCTGGTTTTGGGTATTTATCGGCGATAGTTACGGAATTGAGTTTCCTATAATCTATCACCATTCTGAACTTCCTCTTTCCAGATGCGTCCAGTTTTTTCGGAACAATCCATACTGGAGAATTGTATGGAGATCTGAAGGGGCGAATTATACCATTCGCTAAAAGTTCTTCTACTTGTTTCTCTACCTCATCTTTTAAAGACATGGGGTAGGCGTAGTATTTTGAAAAAACGGGGGTGTCTGTTACTGTGCGAATTTCTGCCTGAACTTTGGTCATAAAAGTAAGTTTGTCGTTGGGTTCGGTAAATAAATTCTTGTGCCTATCTAATATGTCACGAATTTTTTTCTCCTGCGCTTCTGTTAAATGGCTAGTTCTTATGGAATTTACATCCTGTGAAGTTTGTTGTTTGATTTGAATTTGTTTTTTCTAAAATGGTCATGATATTTTCTTTAACATTGATTACAGCTGATAGTTCCTTTAGGCTATCGTTCCCTAAGATAGCATCAAATGATTGTAATGTTGGCAGAATGAAAAATTTAATGGGATATTTATCTTCGCCAAACAAGTTTGCTATTGTATGATGTGTAATTTTTATTTCGCCTCCTACTGAATTTGCGCAAAAGGAGTTTCCATTTGATTTGGGGTTTTTCACTAATTGGGCTCGGATATAATTCTTGTTCGAGCCAGTGTCAATTAAAATTTTTAGGATTTTGTTGCTCTTCGTTGCGTATTGTTTGTAAGTATTGTTTGGGTCTATTCATGTAATTTACGTTTTTGTAACTAGAGTCGACATCCATAGGTTCTGGGCGCGTGGTTTGTCCTGGATTTACAGGACGTGATTGGAAATTATTATTAAAGCCAAATCGTGGTTGATTTCCAAAATTATTATTGAATCCTGGTCTTTGTTGGTTTCCGAAATGATTTATTGGTCTTGATTGGAAATTGTTATGGAAATTATTAAACGTTGGTTGCCGTATGTAATTTTGGTGTTGGAATTGTTGGGGTAAATAGGCTAACTGAGGGTGAAAAGTTGTTGGTCTAAAATTTTGTTGGGTGTTTCGTGGTGGTAGTGGGGTTGTACCCGACGTAGCGGTACACTGTTTGCGTAATGTGTTCTAAAGTTTTGATTTTCTAACTTAAGACACAAGTGCAAAGCTTGTGGCAGATCTGTTGGCTCCCTGATAGCTAATAATCCGGGCAGATCTCCTCGTAATCCCCTGATGAACGTATCGAGTGCCTTGTCCCTATACGTTCGTGTCAATAATGATGATGATTCTTGGGTTAAATCCATGCAACCTATCTTGTTTAATATAAGAGAGAGATGTTGATAAACTGCCTTATAATATTCTTGTACGGTTCGATTACTCTGGGTTAAGCTTGTCATTTGATATTCCAATGTAGATAGGTCTCTTTTATCTCTGTAGTGTAATGTAAGGCACCTGGAGATAGCTTTCCAATCAAGTGGCGTACTGTAAGATTCAAGTACGGCGTCTGCTGCTCCTATTATTTTACTCCTTACAACGCTTAGTATTGCGAAGTATTTCGGAGTGCCTACTAAAGATTGATAAACTGTAAATATGCGATCTCCATTCTTTTTCCATGAACTAAATTCTGCTGTCTGTCCGGAAAATTCTCTTAAACACTTTACTATATCTGGTCCCCTGCTTTGGTAGCCTCCTTGTCGCGGTGCGGGGGCTTAGTTACGATGATCCGGCCTGGCCATGCTGATGGGCATGTTCGAACACTGTGTCGGTCACGTCCGGTGGGTTCAACCGTGTCAGACAGGCAGCCGGGGAGTACGAACTAAGCGCTACCATCTACCCAAACCCTCTCGAACCCATCCCTCTGCTTCCCGTCACTTCTCTATCCCTATCCAAAATCCAGGGGCGTCGGTTACCCACAGTGGGCGGCACCTGGTCTGCGTCTGACTCCAGAGGGGCGGCAGTTTTTCTTTCACCTGGCAGTAGGTATAAAATGCAAACCCCCCCCTTTTTCAATGGTGAAGCCTACTCCCGGTTTATCTGCACGGGGTAACCAGACTTCTGGGAATCCTCCCGCCGATCCGTCGGCGGCTTGGGCATTGGATGTGCAGGCCCAAAGCTCACCTTCCCTTATGACCGAGACTGTCACCCAGGGTCCCGGAGGAAGCAATTTACTAGCGGCGGACGATGGCACATTGACTATGTCAATGGAGAGCCTACTGTTGGAGGAGAATGTGGACAGAATAATGTCAGAAGCATCAAAGTCAGCCATCAAGGTTGATGGAGATGTGGAGATGTTAGATAGTCCATCTACTTCGAGTCAAATTCGGGTACCATGCGTATCTCCGAAAACGGTTAAACCTGGTGCAAACCAGGAGAGTGCCGGTAAGGAGGTTGCTGGCATCGGGGGTTCGAAGGCAGGTGAAGAGCTGTCTGCCAGACAGCGCAAAAGGATGAGGCAGAACAAGAGGAAAGCTGCCGTGAAAGCGGCGGCAAGTACTCAAGTTCTGCCAACTTCAACACCTGTGATGGCCACAGGAAAGCGTGACAGAACGGGCGATGATTCGTCTGCTATGGCACACTCTTCTGAGGCCGCTCTGGGGTCTGAGCACTCGGCTGTGAAGAGTAGCAAGGCAAAGAGGAGGAAGGTCCTTGGACCGGAATCGGACGTGCCGGCACGCTCGACGCAGGAGTCTGCAGGTCAGCCGTCTACTGACATGGAGAAGGCTGCAGGATCCCAGAAAATGTCGGATGACACTCAGCCGTCTACCTCTGGTGCCACTTTCGCGGGAGTGGCTGCCAAAGCGATGATGGTTGAGATACATACCGACAAGGAAATGGTCTGTTGTCCCAAGGACGGCAAGACTATTTCGACTCCTACCTTTGGAAGGCAATCGGTGATTCGAAAGAAACACCGATGTTCGAAGGAAAGCGCGTTGAAAACGGCATCATTAAGGTGCAATGCTCCAACGCGGCTTCTCGAGAATGGCTGGAAAAAGTCGTAGCGAAGATGCCAGCCTGTGAAAAGAAGCAAATCGTCTACTGCTCTACTATGCAGCAGGCATGCGAAACTGCAAACATGTCCTCAAATAATATTAATCCAAGAGCCATGGGTGTGCTACAAGCGTATCTGTGGTCTGGGTGCCATTACCTGGGGACAAATCCTTCAACACGAAGGGAGTGATAGACCGCGCGCATGTATCATCATGCCGCGGTCGATCGAATGCACGATGCTTAGACAATTCTGTTCTCAAGATGTCGTTGCAGTTAAAATAAAGTACTGGGTTGGTGGGAACAGCGTCGAAACTGTAATAGTAACGGCCTACCTGCCGTATGACTCTATACTTCCTCCTCCATCGTCCAGTATGCTGAATCCAGGGGTTTAGGACTCATAGTGGGCTGTGACGCAAATTCACAGAACATTGTTTGGGGTATGCAATGCAAATGCAATCCCAGGGGTACTAAACTTTTGGAATTCATTATGTCGGCTGATCTGGTGATTCAGAACGTTGGTAACAAACCAACTTTTGTGACCAGCAGAAGACAAGAAGTGATTGATCTGACACTGACCAATAGGAAAGTGGCAGATCAGATCATGCAATGGCGGGTTTTGGAGGAGGTCTCTCTTTCAGATCACCGCTTTATCGAATTCCGACTCGGTATTGATCTAATGTCGATACCAGGTGGACGGAATCCTCGCAAGGCAGGCTGGAACAGGTTTGGTGAGCTTCTGACAGAGCGTATACCAATCCTGAAAAAACTCCGAAGTACAGCCAAGATTGAAGAAGCGACTAGGAGTAACTTTGACTGGCTGCTATGAGGAGGTGTGTCCGCTGAGAGCGAGCAGACAAGGCAAAGCAGTTCCATGGTGGAGTGCTGAGCTTTCGAAGCTACGCAAACGATCCAGGAAGCTTCTGAATAGGGCCTTAAAACCCCGAAAAGAGGATGACTGGACCAATTATCACCTCGTCCAAAAGAAATTTAAGAAGAAAGTGAGGTCTGCCAAACTGGACTCTTTCAGAGACTTTTGCAATGAGGTTGAAGGTATGAAGGAGTCAGCAAGACTGTGTAGGGTTCTACAAAGAGACCGAACGGTTAAGCTTGATTCTCTTCGCTTGCCTGATGGCTCCTATACTACCTCTAAATCGGAGACCTACAACACTCTCCTAGCGACCCATTTTCCGGGAAGCAGGATAATTCCCACTGTCGTGGGCAGTTGTGAGGTCAATGACGCAGGTAATAGGACTAAAAGGCTTAACTGGTTTTCTGCGTCAGAAGTAGTAACGGAGGAGGCGGTAAGGTTTTCTTTTTCCTCATTCGAAAACTACAAGTCCCCAGGACCTGATAAAGTTTACCCGGTAATGCTTAAGAGGGGTGGAGACAAGCTGATGAAAGCTCTTATAAAGATCTTCACGGCTTGCCTCGCTCATGGTTACATTCCAACTCTTTGGCGACAGGTCAGAGTGGTCTTCATTCCCAAACCAGGGAAGGACGACAGGCGCTGGCCAAGAGCTTTAGGCCAATCAGCCTGACTTCTTTCATGCTGAAAAGCTTAGAGTGAATGGTAGAAAAGCACATCCGAGCGAAGGTGCTGACAAGAAGCCCACTTAGTAGAAACCAACACGCTTACCAGAGTGGAAAATCATGCGACTCAGCCCTGCATGACATCGTATTCAAGATTGAAGCAGGGCTGGAAGCTGACCATTACACTTTGGCCGTCTTCGTAGATATTGAGGGGGCTTTTGACAATGCAACCTTTGACTCGATATGCTCAGCAGCCAGAATGCATGGGGTAAATGAGACCCTGATAAGGTGGATCCGCTCCATGCTCTCCAGGAGATTGCTGACCGTTGGTGAGAGTGATAGCAATTCGGTCACGGCAGAGGTCGGACGGGGATGTCCCCAGGGTGGTGTCCTCTCTCCGCTGCTGTGGTGTTTCGTGGTCGACTCTCTACTAAGGGAGATGCAGGATCTCGGAATTCATGTCCAAGCATACGCGGACGATGTCTGTGCACTAGTATCAGGACGATCCCTCAGGATAATTTGCAAAAAAATGCAGAAAGTCCTGGATAAGATTGATAACTGGTGCACAGGACAGGGTCTTTCCGTTAATCCCAGTAAAAAAACTCTGGTCCTATTTACTAGGAAGCGGAAGCTGGATGGTCTCGAACTGCCAGTACTGAAAGGTGTGACCCTCAGTCTATCCACGGAGGTGAAATATCTAGGGGTTATCCTAGACAGGAAACTAACGTGGAAGATGCATGTCTTGACGAAAGTAGACCGTGCGCTGAAGGTTTTCCAACAGTGCCGTCGAGCTTTTAGCAAGACCTGGGGCCTGAAGCCTGCGGTGGTCCTCTGGATATATACCGCACTCATCAGGCCCATAATTACGTACGCATCGGTAGTCTGGTGGAGACGAACAATGGTTAAGTCTACAGCTTTGGCTCTGAACAGACTACAAAGAAGTGTATGTATATGCATTACGGGTGCCATGAGCACTGTCTCGGGTGATGCCCTTAATGCCATGCTTGACCTGCTTCCCCTAGACCTAAAAGTTCAAGAGGAAGCGATGAAAGCGACATGTCGGCTGTATTCCTATGGATACTGGCACGATAACAAGGGCTCGGGTCATAGAGAAATCTTCAAGATGTTGTCAGCGCAATATCCGTTGCTGCTGGCCCCTAAGGATTGCCTAATACCCGTAGTATCCTTTAGGAGAAACTTTGAAGTGAGGTTCCCAACGCGCGACCAATGGGACAACCCACAGGCCATGCTAGGGGATCTGACGGATATTTTCTTCACTGACGGATCCAAGACCGATAAAGGTACTGGAGCTGGATGGCACCTCGATGGAAGTGTCAACTGCTACTACTCACTGGGTGGGCTGACTACCGTCTTTCAGACGGAAGTCTTCGCCATTCTGAAAGTAGCGGAATGGATTATCGGGAGGAAATGGTGCGGGAAACATATAGGAGTCTGTAGTGACAGTCAAGCTGCACTTAAGGCCCTGGAGAGCGCGCGTGTTACCTCTCAGATTGTCCCTGAATGTAAGATGAAGCTTAAATCAGTCGCGAAACGTAATAAGCTCCAACTTATCTGGGTTCCGGGACACTGCGGTGTTCTAGGTAACGAAACTGCCGATGAACTGGCTAACTGTGGATCAGGGTGTACACCCATGGGACCAGAACCAATAATCGGCACCAGTCTAGCAGGAACCCTGGACTGGATCAAGTCCTGTGTAAATAACCTACACAGAGAACGTTGGTCTAGCTTGGGAAGCTGTAAAACTGCCAAGTGTTTTGTGAAAAGCCCGAACAGGAAAGCAGGGAATTTCCTCCTGAAGCTGGGAAGGAAAGACCTCCGTCGAATGGTCGGGTTAATCACAGGACACAATCCATGGGGGCGACATATGGCCAACATGGGCATCATCGAGGATCCGACTTGCATGTCTTGCCTGGAGGAGGTTGATAGTACAGAGCACTTTCTCTGTGCATGTCCTGCCTTCTCTAGAACGAGATTGCGCACGCTGGGTTCAGATGTTATGAGAATGGACGAAGTTCATTCTCTCACCCTGTGTGATCTCCTGAGATTCAATAATGAGTCCGGGAAATTTGCACAGGAGACCTCATAACCCTTTCTCCCTTTCCACCCACCTTCTCTTTTCTCTTTCCCATTCCAATCTCCTCTATCAACCTTTTTCCTGAGCCTTAAGTACAATGGGCTATAAAGCCTGAGTGCTTGAGGTAATGACCTCCCTTAGGTTATTTCCTCGGCTCCCCCTCACATCCATCGATCCATCCATTACTATATCTGGTACTTTATCTAAGTCTTGTAACCTATCACTCAGTTCCGGTCTGATCGTGTGGTCTGTCACGTTGGCGAAGTCAGTTATGGGATTTAGTATGTCTTTAACCAGTTGCTGTCCTTGGGTGTTGAACTATCTAGAGTGATGCTCTGCGCCTGGTGGCAGGTGCCGGAGCTGGTGCTTGAGCAACATTGTTAAGAATTGGAGCACGTATTAAATTGTTCGGATTAGACATCTTTATACTTTAATTTAAGATCTACTTCTACTTTATTTAAAAATTTACTTCAAATTAATTTCACTATATCGTGTTGTTGTTCTTATTTCTTCGAATCTATTTTATTATTCTTAAAATTTGTCTCACAATACATATTTATTATTTATTTTCTGATTGCACAAATTCGTTCCGACTTACTTCGCTATAGGTATTTCTCTGCAATTATTTTCTCAAAATTTTTCACTATATTTTTCTTTATTATTCTCCTTAAATTAAATTTTCTCAATTTTATTTAAAATTTTCGCTCCTAGTCAATTGCAAATTTATGTTAATTGATTACTATGGCGCATAGTCATAGTCGAAATAAAGTACACTTTAAGATCAATAAAGTATACTTTTAAATAAAGTAGGCTCTAAGTCAATCATAGTCGAGTTAGAGCATACTTTAACGTTTAAAGTATACTCTAAATTTAAAACAAGCAAAAGCTGTTGCTAAACCAGTTAGCAATGAGTCAAAATGAGCACAAATTTCACTTTTTCAAAATACTCTAAATTCAAAAAACGAAATAAATCGAAAAAAATGTAAAATGGTTCATTTCGAGGAAATCGAAAGAGATTTCAATATTATGAACGACGGCATTGTGCTGAGACGGCGAAAAGTATATGAAAGCCGGATCGATCCCTTCGAGTTCGATGACGAGGACTTCTATAATCGTTACCAGCTCGATAAAGTTGCTGCTCAGTTTGTAATTGATGTTTTGAACATTCAAGAACCAAGCAGCAATAGAATACAATTGTTTTCTTTACCCCGTAAAGTAGGCAATAATTTTCAAATCCATCAGCTGTTTGTTGTTTTCTTTATGTCAGAGATGGGCAGATTATTCCTCGGAAAATTGTGCAGTCGATTTTTTAGGCTGCCGTTGTTTTTCCCAAGTAGTCGACCGTAGTCGTCCATTTTTAACTGCTAATTAGTGTTCAGGAAAACAAATATTGCAAAATAATTGATTACAAAATAAATCGGTATGGGCATAATTCCGAAAATAAATTCTCATTTGTAACTCCGAATCGCTAGTTTTTGTAGAGTTGCCGTTGCTTTCGGTTGCTGTTTCAAAAAGTCGCTGCTACGTAGAAGCAGGTTCTAAGCT
Source organism: Melieria picta (assembly GCA_964056695.1). NCBI lineage: Eukaryota > Metazoa > Arthropoda > Insecta > Diptera > Ulidiidae > Melieria > Melieria picta. The sequence continues at coordinate 74,595,774 of OZ057400.1, forward strand.
GACTATGGTAATTGAAAAATTAAAGTCGACTTTATCTTTTTAGTCTTTTGCTAACTAAAGCCGGCTTTTATGCGGGACTATGATTATGCGCCTATATTTTTTTATAAATTTTTTTATTTATTACCGTAGTTCTTTTTATTTTATTTTTCTTAATTTTTCTTTTACACAACAAATACTTTCAATTTATTACTATATTTTTTTTTTTTTTTTTAAATTCTTTGATTTACATAGGATTTATTTTTTCCACTATATTTCTTTTTATTTTTCAATTTTCTTGCGCACTGAATTTGTTGTATTTTCTATAAAAATTTCAATGAATTTCTTAACTTACAAAAACTTATTCATTACTCCGACGGCAGCTGTTGGTATCATCCAACTCCTTTTCCTTCTCGTGAGACTACTTGGGGGCTATCCTCGCCGGTGTGGTACTTCTTGAGGACCTTGGGTTGACACTGTTGTTTTTTGTTCCGAGTCCGCGTGTCGATTCTTCTTATCTTTATTAACGATTTATTATTTTTATTTCAGGACGATCGCGCAAAGACGGCACTACTTAAGGGCCTTTGTCTTTTTACTTTGACGGACGACCGGTCCCTGCTCGGGCGCCACTTAATAAAAAATATATTTTGTGTGTTTTTTGATATTAGCTCCGCGAGGTAATACCGTTTTTATTGAATGCAAATTTCGGACTGAATTATACATGCAGTTTTAATTCTAAAGTAGCTAAGAAACCAAATCGAAGAAAATGATGAATAAAGAGAAACAGAAATAAATGAGAACGGTGTACTGTTATGAACTTGGTGTTGCAACAGGAAATGCTGACTGCGCGTCTGCGAGCCAGTGCAGCTCAAGTGAATATTTCGTAGAAGTGGTTGACGATAATTTTTTGTAGTTTAACTCACACACATGGGAGTACCCAGGAACAAACCCAATAAACATCAAAAAAATATCTCTCCAACGTTTGAGATTTCTATGATTCTCAAGTTGAGAATCAACATAATTCTCAACTTGAATTACAACATTTTCTCCAACATATGATTTCAACTTGAGAAACAGTGGAGTTACATTTGAGAAAATTTGAAAATAGTTTGTATGTGGCAATGTTGCAATTGAATTCGCGAAAATGTATGTCTGGTAATGCTTGTGAATCATATGGTTTAAATTATTCGACAAAATTTTTTAAAAGTGAAAAGTGAAGTGAAGCTGGAAATAAAATAAAAGGTAAGATAAAAGGATGCAAAAAATAAAAAAATAAAAAGGGAAGTGAGGCAAGTGGTGGATCTGCTGTCGGAACGCCCAAGTACTGGGGAAGCTTTGGCACCGGGGCCGTCGACAGCAGCTGCCCGCCAAAATTCCCCAATTTTTTGTAGTGAAGACGAGGAGACTTTCTCCTCCAGCGATAGTCCAGAAGAGGAACCCTGCAAGTTGAAGGAAGAGCTGGCTGCTTGGGCGGTTAGGTTTAATATTTCGAATGCAGCCACAAATAGTCTGCTTGGAATCTTGGGGCAACATATAGGGGGTATTCCAAAAGATGCGAGAACATTAAAATCAACTCCAAAGATAGCACCAGTTGAGAAAATGGGGTCAGGAGAATATATTCACTACGGACTTGAGGATGCGCTGACCGATTTTCCTACTAAAAATTAAAATTTCGTCGCCCAAAATTAGTCTCAAAACTAATATCTATTTCTACTAATATCTATCTACTATTTGTTTTGATCTCTTCCAGCACAAGTTTTAAAAGTTTCCGGATACTATTCCCCCCATCACTTCGTTAATCTACTCAAATCGTACTCTTGGTTTAGTTGCTACGACCTAAAATAACTCAACAAACTTAGAAACTTTTGATGCGAAGGCAGATTCGGAATCAGCAAAAAAGTTGCATTAAATATAGTAGATAAGAGATTTGTGAATTGACTGAATATTTAATATTTTATTTCATTTTATATATTTTGTTATTTTAAAATTTTATTTCATTTTATATGTTTTGTTATTTTCATTTATATCCTTCGATTTTTAGTAATTTTAATTAATCCTTGTAATTTGTTTTATAAATGTTTAAGTTTTTTAACTTTATTATTAATTTTATTGTTATTGATTAATTATTAATTATAATAATAAATTATAGTAGAAATACTAAAAGCTAGTCTCCACATAGCTAATAAAATATTTGTTTGCAATGTACTTGTTGTGTTTTACATTTTTGAGGCATACTTTTAGGAAGTACTTTTGAGACCAATTGGAGAATCACCTTGAAATTCAAGTTGAGAATTATAGTTTTCTCCAGTTGAGAATCAATCAATTTTCATACAAAAAAAAATGCCCTTTTTGTTGAGAACGCTATGATTCTCAAGTGGAGATGCTGTTGAGAATTAACGTTGGAGATTTGAGAAACACGTTTGATCTCAACTGAATCTCAAGTTGATTTTCAACCTAAATGTCTATTGGGAAATTTAGAAGGGAGACACAACTACATTTCAAAACTTATAATATAGAATACAAATAGAATAGAATAATAGAATTCTATATACTTATTTACAGAACATAGAATTTCGGACGCAAATACCGATCCGTGCTCCGTACCTTGATACGCCCATGTGTACACAGGTGAAGCGGCACTTTCAATTTATGTGTTTGTTGGTAGCGTGTGCTTCAGCTTGCACAGCCAATGAGCGCAAACTGAAGCGCAAACTGAAGCGCTCACTCTCCTGCTGGCACCGCTCTTTCCCTTTTTTGGCTTCCCTCCGCACTATGAAACTCGCAAAAAAAATTTGAAGTTTTGAGCTCAGATGCGCCTTCTACTTAGTAGGGACATAAATATTGTTACAACATTGAACTCACCCATTGTAATAGTTGAATTCAACATACCCCGTTATTTCCACATGGTTTATGAAATATAACCTGTAAAGCGTTAGTCTGCACCGGGAATTCTAAATTGTTCTAGCTTTCACCATGGAGTGGTCAGATAACGAGAATTCAGCGAAATCCGCTCCGATAACAAAAAATCATGGCCCGGGAGATGAATATCTCGCAAAAGTCCATGACTCGAATTATTAAAAAAGACTTGGGACTTGGGCTTTCAAACGCCGTACCAGACATTTGTTGACTGCAGCTTTGAAAAAAAAAGAATGGGAAAAATGCAAACGTCTTTTCGTGAAGCACGCTGAGAACTTGCACAGAAAAATCTTGTTTACCGATGAAAAAATTTTTACCGTGCAGGAAAAATTTAACAAGCAATGATAGGGTGTATGCACGGTCATCTAACGAAGCATCTGAACTGATTCCACGGGTCGAAAAGGGTCGTCACCCAGCTTCAGTCATGGTTTGGTGGGGTGTCTCTTACGATAGGGTCACTGACTTGCATTTCTGCGAACAAGGGGTCAAAACATCGGCCACAGTTTACAAAGAAACCGTTTTGAAAGCTGTTGTAAAACCACTTAACCATTCTTTGTTCCAAAACCAGCCGTGGACTTTCCAGCAAGATTCTGCGCCGGCCCATAAAGCTAAAACGACTTAAACCTGGCTCCAAAACAATTTACCAGCATTTATTTCCTCTGAAGAATGGCCCTCTGGCAGTCCTGATTTGAACCCGCTCGATTACAAATTGTGGACAGTTTTAGAGGACATGGTTTGCCACAAAAGATACCCCAACATTGATTCTCTTAAGACAGCTTTGATTCGTGCTGTGTGGACGAGGTGCGTGCGGCTATTGATGATTGGCCAGTCCGACTTAAGTCGTGCGTGAAGGCCAAAGGTGGACATTTCGAATGAATGTTTGCTTTTTGTATACAATATATATCAATAAATATGTAAACAAAAATGAGCCCAAAAACATTCACTACTTTTAATTTTATAGCATAAAACATGTGTAACAGTATTTATGTCCCTACCAAGTATACACTTCATATTCTTTGGTTTTATGCAACGATTAAGGTTCGTGGTCAGTCGCATATTTTACGATTGATTGTTAGTAACACGTGCAGTCCACCAATTTTGGGATGTGATTTCATGTCACTATTTGGTATTGGTTTTTCGGAAGTAAATTCGCTCACACAAAATAATGACATTAGTTCTGAAATCAAAACAAAGTTTCAAAAAGTTTTTGAAGAATCATTGGGTATTTACAATGGTAGCAAGGTCAGTCTACACCTTTTAGATAACGTCAAACCAATTTTCTGCAAACCAAGACCGGTTCCACTTGCTTGGAGAGCAACAGATGAAAAACAGTTACGAGAGTAAGTTGATAAAGGAGTTTTAGTGCAAGTAGACAATTCATACTGGAGAACACCCTTGGTTGCGGTGTCAAACCAAATGGTGATTTGCGTATTTGCGGTGATTATACAAGGACAATTGTTTTCGAAGTTTCGGAATTTTTAAGAGGATGCGTAAGCCTTTTGGTGTGAAGCCATCACATATTACGTGATATACCAAACGTAGTTAATTACTTACTAACAGGATCTCATTTTAATGATCACGTGAAAACAATTGGTAGAGTATTAGAAAGATTAGAAACGGTTGGTTTACGCTTAAACAAGAAGAAGTGCGAGTTTTTCAAAGATACAATTTCCCACTTAGGCTTCACTATAGATCGAAATGGTGATCCGAGCATTAGAACCAGATTGGCAGCTATTGATAGCGCGCTATCTGCAACTACGAGTCAACGGCGAGTCACGCTTCACACGCGATTATCTCGAAACTGTTTTTTTCAAAAAGTGTGGTTGCGGTGACCACGATTACTAAAGAACCGTTAACTCGATCAGTCTGAAATTTTCCAGGCTTATTAAAAACAATATTAGCCTGTTCGTGAACGAAGGATTTTCAATTTGAAGCAAAACTTTTTTTTCCTGATGTAAAAACCCGAATTTTATACGTTCAAAACTCGAACTTTTTAGAAAGACGATCATAATTTTCGAAAAAAATGTTATTTTGCAAAATCCTTCGTTCACGAACAGCGTATAGGTGTAAACTACATAAATTTTTTTGGTTTTTGTATTTCAGATGAGCAGATCCTTCGTTATCGTGGTCACCGCGGACGATGTTGGGAAAATTGTGTTTTGGCATAATGGCTACTGTGACTAGTATTATAAATATTTTCTTTTGAAAAAATTCATGAAGCATCTCTCGAAGTGTATAAATAAATAGGCATTTAGTGTTTTAAGAAAAGTTGTGTTGTTTTTCCAAAAAAAAAATCGTAAAAATGCCTTTTTTTCTCGCGCGCAAGTGTATATAACCCCTTAAATGCTAATTGGTCCTAAATCGTTCTGAATATCGCTTTACTGTCTTCGGCAAGTTTGTAGATATTTCAACGACCAACAAATTTGCTTAAGACACCAATCCAAAAAAAATACATTTAAACTGTGTTTTCGACAAAAATGTCCCAAAAACCCCACTTTTACGTCCCCCACTTTTTCGTCGGCATAAAAGCAGTATAGCGAGCCCTAGTGAAAAAAAAATGAGTATGCTTTTATATAGAGGGTTGGCTCCTGCAACTAACAAACTAAAAATTTTGCCTGGGAAACGCCCATAAAAGGCGTGGCTCGGGGTCAAAGTTCAAAGTTTTTATCAAAAAAACTCAATTAATCTCCAACTGATTTACACGATATGGGTATCAAACGAAAGGTCTTTTTTATACCTTTCTTCTGATGTGCAACATTAGATACGTAAAATGTACTAATAAAAAGTTTTAAGGGAAACAAATTTTTTTTTATAAAAATTTCAAAGAAACGGATTTTTTTCTTGCAAAAATCCATTACTAAGGTACAATAAGTTTGTTACCATATTGTAGCCTGTGGAATTCCCTTTAAAACGAAATAAAAAAATATATACTTTTGTTTTTTTTTAATATATTTTTTAAATTGTTTCTAACTGGACTCTGGGTCCAAAGCCATTTCATATTCACCTTCGCCATCACTTTTGGGTCAAAAAATAACCCTCATGGGAGTAACTAAGGCATCAGGAATCAATAGTGTTTACAGTATTTTTGTATTCGAAACATTGATGCGCGGTCGGTCGCTCCTAAGCAATAACTTTTATAATCGTAACTTCGGCTTCGCGGCCAAGAGCATTCCGACATTCAAATAGCACGGCCTTTGGCCGGGCTTCAATAAAATAAACCTCATGGGAGTAACTAGGGCATCGGGATCAGTAAAGTGCTTACAGTATTCAAATGTTATGATTGTAAAAGATGCGCGATCTAAGCAATAACTTTCATAAATGCAATTTCAATATTGCAGGAAGATGCTTTTAACTAGTGTCCGACCGAATATTCGGTTTCGGCCCAAATCAGTGGTTTCGGTTTCGGTTTCAGTTTCGGCCAAAAAATGGCCGAATAGCCGAAACCGAAACTTTCTAGAATATTTTTTACATTTTATTGTGTAGCAGATATATAGTGAAAGGAGGAATAATTTAGATGCCACCAACGTAAATACATTTATTTTTTTTAGCATATAATATTATAATTAATAGCATAAAATATTGAATTATTTAATTTTGAATATTAGCGAGTAAGGTACGAAAGGGTGATTTTTTCATGTTTACGTTTTTAAAAAATGAATAAATTGTTTTTTTTTTAATAAGTATTTATTTATTTATGCTATGTTTGTACGTTTGTTCTTTATTTACTTAATGTAAAATTCGTTTGTTGTAAAAAGTGCTTGATATGGTGATTTTTATTTCAACTAGAAAGTTTCGGTTTCGGTTTCGGCCGAATATAAAAAAAAAACCGAATATTCGGTTTCGGCCCAAAAAAGTGGTTTCGGTCGGACACTACTTTTAACTCAATTAAAATTTAAATATAAAAGCGAAATCACAAAAATATCAAATGTTTTATATTTCATTGTAAAGGGAATTCCACAGGCTACAATATGGTAACAAACTTATTGTACCTTAGTAATGGATTTTTCCGAGAAAAAAAATTTTTATAAAAAAATGTTTTTTTCCCTTTTTATTAGTATATCTTTCGTATCTAATGTTGCACATCAAAAAAAAGTTACGAAAAATACCTTTCGTTTGATACCCATATCGTGTAAATCAGTTGGAGATTAATTGAGTTTTTTTGATAAAAAATTTGAACTTTGACCCCGAGCCACGCCTTTTATGGGCGTTTCCCAGGCAAAATGTTTAGTTTGTTAGATGCAGGAGCTAACCCTCTATATAAAAGCATACTCATTTTTTTTTCACTAGGGCTCGCTATACTGCATTTATGCCTCGACGAAAAAGTGGGGTTTTTGGGACATTTTTGTCGAAAACACAGTTTAAATGTATTTTTTTTGGATTAGTGTCTTAAGCAAATTTGTTGGTCGTTAAAATATCTACAAACTTGCCGAAGACAGTAAAGCGATATTCAGAACGATTTAGGACCAATTAGCATTTAAACGTTCGAAGACTTAAGCGACGAACTCGACTGAAATGAGCAAAATTCAAAGTCGGATTTCTCTTAAACTAGAGCCAATCCAGCCAAACGGCTGGTGGATCTCAACTCAGTATACCTATAGAAAAGTCGCTCAGTAGGTCCCCCGCTTGTTGCAATTTTCGACTTGCACAGTGTTATTATTCGAAGTTCATTCCTAATTTCGCACACAAGATGAGTCCATGGTACGAGTTACTAAGGGCCGTTTTCTCAACTTACCTTTAACTTTAAAGTTCACTTTATCGGGCCAATAAACGCATTTTCGTTTTCTCAAACGCTTGTTAAGCTATCGGCCCGATAAAAATTACCGGTCAGATTGAGTGCCTGTTAAACTTTAAAGTGAGGTATAAGTGGAAGTGGTGCCAAGTACATGCATATGTTTGTTTACAAACAAAAAACAGCTGGTTATGAAATTATAATTTGAAATCAAATTTGAATTTGAGATCTTTCGGTATGGAAAATAGGCGTGTTTTTTATATTCATGGACTGGAAGACGCTTTTGAAGGTACGGAGTCGCAAAATGCGGCAAATAGAACATATAACAGCCGACAGCCCAGCATCGATGCAATTTTTTCAGACACACTGCTGATATTTCCAATCGCTGCTGGGCCACCACCTGTGCGATACGTCTCGCTTTTCTCCGCTGCAAGTTCCAGCTTGGACTTGCGCTTCAAGCTGTCGAACTTGTCCCTCAACGATTTCCAACGTCGCGACACGCCCGTTTTGGCAGTAAAAGCATCAGCAAGATTTTGCCAGGCCTGCTCCTTTTGCTTCCAGCTGACGGCGCCCGAAAAATAATTGTAATTTTTCAAAAACAGCTGATTGCGCCGCCAAGTGCTGCCCATCGTAGACCAGAGTTGCCAAAAAATCAGGCTTGTTAAATTTATATTTATCAGGCAGTTGAGAAAACGAAAATAGTTATCGGGCACTTTAAAGTGAGGAATAACTTATTGGCCCGACAACTAAAGGCCATTTTATCGGTGAGTTGAGAAAACGGCCCTAAGAAAAGGTGTTATCTTAAAATGGACAAAATCATGTCAAGATGCATACGAATTGCTACAGCGAGATGTTACATCTGACAACGTATTAACCCATTTCAATCCAAAACTTCCAATTATATTATCGACTGATGCTTCTAATGTAGCAGTGGGGGGAATTTTATCTCATTCTTTTTCTGACGGTATACAGAAACCTATTGCATTTATTTCACGTGCTTTGACACAAGCAGAACGAAATTATAGTACAATTCAAAAAGAAGCCTTAGCAATGATATTTTGCGTTAGCAAACTTAAGAATTACCTTTAGGCAATCATTTTACTTTGCAAACAGATCATAAACCACTTATTACAATTTTCGGTGAAAATAAAGGGTTTCCTGTTATGGCAGCAGCAAGAATGCAGAGATGGGTATTCATTCTCTCTGGATTTAATTACACAATTCGACACATAAAAGGTACAGAAAATTCGGCTGATTTTTTGTCACAGTTGCCCCAACAAAAAGAGGCGGACGCCGAAGACGACTTTGATTATATAAACTTTATAGAAACCAATAATCAAATTAAGACTAGAACTACCGGGAGCGGTCATTTGGCGGTTTTCAGTTTTTGATTAACCGTAGCTCGAAAACGGTTTAAGTTACGAATCTGGTTCTCCTTGACTTTTAATATTTTGCACTAAGCTCAATATTCTAAAATTTTGCAATCACTGCGCCGATCTGTTTTCTTTTTATCATCGATTTTACCTACTACTACCATGAGCGGTCAAATGACGGTTAACTACGTAGCCATGGAAATAAAATTATATTAAATTTACAACCGACTTTTATATATTTATGAAAAAATTTAATGCAAAACCAAAATGCGTTATTTTACATGTTGTGTGTGAAAGCATGATTTTATCGGCGAGACGTCACGTAGCTTCACTTTTGAAATATTTGCCAAAACTATACTTTTTTACATTTAAAATAAATAAATGTATACAAATATTTATTTAACATTATTTTAATGCTTACAATGAAACATTTCTTCAAATTCAACCGATTTCGTTAAAAACTCTGAATACCGTCATTTGACCGCTCACGGTAGTAGTAGGTATGAAGCCAAACCCGGTACTCCTAGTGTTAACTTAAATTTTAAAATCCAAATCCGAATTATCCATAGAATATGATTGCGTATTGTGGGGCTACAGAGTAGTTATTCCAACAAAGCTTCGTAATAGGGTATTACAAGAACTACACCGTTCACATTTTGGCATTGTCAAAACTAAAGTGTTAGCCCGATCATTTGTTTGGTGGCTAAGGATAGATAGTGCTATCGAGCAACTTGTTGCAAATTGTGTCCCATGCAGACAAGCTCTACCTAGTCCTGAAAAAAGTGCATTGATTACTTGGACACCTACTGACTCAGTTTGGTCTAGAATTCATGTGGACTTTGCTGGTCCTATAAATATTTTTATTTTTTTATAATCATTGATTCCTTTTCAAAATGAGCGGAAGTGTTTAAAACAAAAGATATCACTACAAATTTTGTAATATCAAAATGACGAGAAGTTATTAGCAGATTCGGGTTGGTAGAAAATTTAGTCAGTGATAATGGATCTCAATTTACCTCTAGCGAATTCAATCGATTTTTGTCAACATATCACATCAAGCATACCTTAACAGCTCCTGGTCATCCCGCAACTAATGGTCAAGCTGAAAATTTTGTAAAAACATTTAAAAAATCTATATATGCTAATCTAAATAATGCTTCAGATAATTGAAACAAAATTGTATATAACTTTCTGTTTGATTACACAGCACAACAAAAAAACACTTTTTTCTGTTGCATGGAGTTTTTCTACTGTTTCTTACTAATTTGGGTGCGCTGATTTCGAATCTATCCCCAGATTTTTTCTAGCAGCTCTAGTTAGTGAGATAAAGGTACCGTGACATTTTTCAGTTTTTCCTCTACTTCTTCCATATTTTTGATCGTGATTTCTAAACCAAAAAACCGATTGACATGATTTCCACCTTTTCGCATTAACAACACCGCACGGCTTCTTTTCCGATGCAATTTATTTTTATAAGTTTTAAAATTCCGTGGTAATTGGACCTCAAAGTCGGAAAATATGGAATTTTAAGGCGTTTTCTTTGATGGTCAAAAACGTACACAATTTTCGTAAATCAATTAACGAGTTAGGTGTATAAGAAAGCCGACACATCAAGCAATACAACAGCCAAATTATTTGGCGGAATACACATTCGCATCGAAATAATAGCAAAAATGTACCATAGTCATTTTCATCACTTTTCATACTTTTTCCTTAAAAAATTAGGGGCCCAAAAATATGCTCTTTTATATGTTCCATTTATAGTCTGAAATTCAAGCAAAAGCAAAAATATTTTGAATTGCTTGAAACAAAAAAAATTAAAAACTTTGCATATTGTGAGACTGTGCTGAACTCTTTGCAAGATTAAAAAAAGGTTCTAGCCGAAAAACTCGAAAGCCTGCAAGAAGAGCTTCATTCATTTCCATTTGCGCATTGTCCGCCTGCTGCCGCTGCCTCATCGACTCGTGCTGACCGTTCTCTTCCTGCTGTTTCTACGAGCCACTCAAAGCTTCCGCTGCCGCCGCTGATTCTGCTGCTGCTGCTCTGCCTTCTGCCGCCGCTGCCTCCGCTGATTCTGCTGCTGCTCTGCCTTCTGCTGACTTCGCTGCTGTGAGAAAAATTTAAGCTGCATGGGAGGTGCCACGCCTACATATCGGGTCGTATTCCCACTATGTGGTTTACCGAGACTTAGTCAAGACGAACATTCCGTGAAAAATTCAGCTAATCGGCTGTCTAGTTTTTGAGTTTTAGTGTCCTGGGACCAACAAATAAACATAAATTAATTTTTATATACAATATACAGTGCAAGCTCGATTTTCGCGACTAATTAAAAACCAGACATGTCGTGAAAACCGAATTTTCGCGATAACAGAACCCAAAATTTTGTTGAAATATTGTATGCAATTTTTAAAGTTGCAATTGTTTCAACTGATATATTTACATTTTAAACATTTTTAAAGAAGTTGGAGATTTTGAGTTGCTTTTTTGGCAAATAATTTTTTAAAATAACAGCTGAATAACGTAGTTCATATAATGCTGTTGTCGGCTTAAAAATCCAAAAAGGTTAATATACCAAAAGGCGGGGATTTCCCTTTTTTGGTTAAAGACATTGGAATAAAATTTAAAAAAACAGATAAAAGTCGCGAAAATAGAACCTCGTTTTTCGTAAACTGTTTCGATTATAGAACCTGCCATGTTAAAAATTAAGCCGTCGGGATAACCGGGTCGTCGCGATAATGGGTAGTCGCGAATACCGAGCTTGCACTGTATAGATACTTGCTGCAATGACTCGCAACATTTTTTTATATCCATATTGTTTTGCACAAATATACCACAGGTATTTTCTGTCATCATAATGGGCATTGCAGGAAGGCATATCAGGTGGGCGTGGTCAATCTTATATATCCTATGTTAACATCAATGAAACACAGAAGCATTTTACATCAACATTAATTTTCAGATATTTACCGTAGTTTTGTTTTGTTAGTTTAGTGGGCGCGGAAAGTGGGTGTGGCCGATTATATTATAGCCTATGTTTGCCGCAATGACACGCTAAATCGTTTGACACCCATATTGCTGTGACAAATATATCATGGCTGATTTGTTATTATAGTGGGCGTGGCGAAAAGGTATATCAGGTGGTCAATCGTATATATCCTATGTTAACATCAATGAAACACGGAATCATTTGATGTTAATACTGATTTACCGACATGTACCGTAGCTTCGTTGTGTTAGTTTAGTGGGCGCAGAAAGTGGGCGTGACCGATTATATTATAGCCTATGTTTGCCGCAATGACACGCTGAATCGTTTGATACCCATATTGCTGTGAGAAATATACCATGGCTGATTTGGTATTAAAGTGGGCGTGGCGAAAAGGCATATCAGGTGGTCAATCGTATATATCCTATGTTAACATCAATGAAACACGGAATCATTTGATGTTAATACTGATTTACCGACATGTACCGTAGCTTCGTTGTGTTAGTTTAGTGGGCGCAGAAAGTGGGCGTGACCGATTATATTATAGCCTATGTTTGCCGCAATGACACGCTGAATCGTTTGATACCCATATTGCTATGACAAATATACCATGGCTGATTTGTTATTATAGTGGGCGTGGCGAAAAGGCATATCAGATGGACGTGGTCAATCTTATATATCCTATGTTAACATCAATTAAACACGGAATCATTTGATATTAAGGGGGTCGTCTAGTGTGAAGGCCGTATTTGTATGCCTTTTTTTGACAGTCATTATTAAAAAAACCGTTCAAGTAAAATAACTTTTGAATTTTATTTCTTCTTTGAGTACATTTCGACAAAGTTTTATAATTATTTGAAGCCAATCTATTGATTAGTATCGGAGTTACACCACTCAACAGGAAGACGTAAAAAAAAAAAGTTGCTCCACTGCTGCCATGATTCCGGGCGTTGTAATTATCTGAAATCAAAAAACCAAACGCCATTTCATTCCTGAGACTTCAAACTGCAAATTGAGCTAAAAGAAAGTTCGAATTCCAAAAAAAAGTATTTTTTTGCCTAAACATAAAAAAAATATGAGTTTTTCTATATACTATACTATTTTTTTACTATACTATTTTTCAAGTGCATATAATTGAAGAAAAAAAAAGTAACGAAGCAATCTTAATTCTTCTAGCTTAATTTGTAGTTGGACATGTACTCAAGATGGTGTAAAAAGTTGAGCATTAATAGTGAAATAGTTTTTGAGATATCGTGGCAGCAGTTTTGAAAAAAACGTGTTTTGAGAAAAACGCGTTTTTAAGTTGGTCGGAGTAGGTATGCGCTCCGCATACCTACTCCGGATTACAAGTGCAACTTGATAACGGCTTCGAATTTACAAAAATCCATTTATACACGTCTTCTAAACATGTTTTAGAAGTGATTTATGAAAAAAAAAAAAAACCATTTTTTTGACCCGTCACACTAGACGACCCCCTTAATTCTGAGTTACCGACATATACCGTAGCTTCTTTTTGTTAGTTTAGTGAGCGCGGAAAGTGGGCGTGGCCGATTATATTATATCCTATGTTTGCCGCAATGACACGCTGAATCATTTGATACCCATATTGCCTTACAAAAGCATACCATAGATGAGTTTTGTTACCATAGTGGGCGTAAGAAGGGGGCGTGGTCATTCTCATATAGCCTATGTACCATTCCCCCAGCTAAAAATATGTTTGGTGCTTATTTCATCTAAATCGGTTCAGCGGTTTTTGCCTGATTGTGGCTCAAAAAAGCAACGTCACACTTCTCTTTATATTGTAACGATAAGACAGTTTGTCGCTGTGCAAAGCAACCCTGTCGCTACGCGCCGTGCTATAATTCGACCTGGCAATGATGGCAACTTCCAGTCCAACCTGGCAATGATGGCAACTTTTAGTCCAATCTGGCAATGATGGTCGCGATCATCATGGAAACCTTTAGTCCACTCCGGAATGTGCGAGAACGATCTGCGCGATGGCCGGACAGGTATAAAAGACAGCCGGGTGCGGCGCAGCGAGTCAGTCTTGGTTTGACAAGTGAAGGTGCCACACGTAGTGGTTAAGCAAATAATTAAGTGTAAAGACAGTAAAGTGTGAAATTGGTGAAATAAAGTGATTGTTGGTTTTTATTGACTGCGTTTGAAAAATTAAGTGTTTTTCTATTCTAAACTGCACAATCCAGAGATACGTACTAGCCCACTGGAACTAGTATTTCGTAACATTTGGTGTCAGAAGTGGGATTGTGCTACTGAATAAATAAAGGAAAAAAAAATTAAATAAAATTATAAAACGCAGACATGGTTAAACTCGAGCAACTGAAGGTGGACCAGCTGAAGAAGGAGCTGGCCGCCTGGAATTTGCCGACTGCTGGAGGAAAGGTGGAGTTGCAGCTGCGCTTGCGAGAGGCGTGTGAATCGCGAGGCATCGATTGGGCTGCGCACGAGTTCGGAACGCAGGAGCTAGAGGCGTCGGGTAAAGTAGAGGAATTGCCTGCGGGTGCTGCGTCGATGCAAAGTACGGCTGCAGCGGCTGCGCCACCACAAGCAATGGACATGAGCCAGCTTATGGTTGCAATGAGAGGCATGTTTGAGGAAACTTCTGCGAAACTGGAAATTACCAATCAGGAAATTTCGGCGAGAATGGAAACGGCGACCCATGAAATATCGGCGCAAGTATCGGCAAAACTGGAAAATGCGAATCGGGAGTTGTCCAGCAAGCTTCAGGGAAATTCTGCGCGCTTGGAACAGAAAGTGGAAGAAATCGCCAACCAGCTAAATGTGAAGGTGGAGCACCTGGGAACTCGAGTGGAACACTTGGATAAACGAGTCGACGATCTTGATGATTCCCTGAACAAACGAGTTGATAGTCTGGAAGACTCGATGAACAGAAAAATGGACGAGCGGCTTAGGGAGGTACAGCTGCGAGAATGGTTGCCGCCGGTTCCGGAAAGTGTTGCCACCCGAGGAGAAGTGCCTACTTATGATGGGACTACGCCGTTCGATACATTCAAGCTACAATTCGACCTGGCTGCTCTGGAAAATCAGTGGACCGATGTAAGGAAAGGTCGGAGATTGGCGCTGGCTCTAAAAGGTGCTGCGGCTGAGGTAATAAAATCAGTTCCAGAATGTTTAAGAAGTGAGTACGAGACCGTCATAAGGGCGCTGGCAGCGAAGTACAGCGACGAGCACAACAGAACGCTGTACTACTGTGAGCTGAAGAACCGCAGGCAAAGAGCCAACGAGGCGCTGCAGACATATGCAGCAGACATTGAGCGGCTCGCACAGTTGTGCTACCCAAAATTCGGCGCTGAGGATCTCGAGAGGATGAAGATCGAGGCGTTTATTGAAGGTCTTCATGATCCGGAAACACGTCGCAGTGCGTTGATGATGGGCAAGCCGACATTTAAGGAGACGGTGACCAGCGCGATGACATATGAGGCGACATGGATCGGGGCCACTCGGTATGCTCCTGCAAGGATACGCCAAATCCAGCCAGACAGCGACATTCCGATCCAGGCCATAAGCTCTGAGACACCGGGCAGGCCACGGGTGGTCTCCACTAAAGTTGTTTGCTGGGTATGTGGCAAGCAGGGTCACATATCACGAGACTGCCGCCAACGAAAGAGGCGTTCCCGTTCTCGATCGCAATCGCCTGAAGCGAGGAATGCTGACAATCGAGGCTCAGCCAACAAGCGCAGGGCTGAGGACGAGGAGCCGTTAAACTAAAAAGGGTCAGCCCAAAGGGGCGTGAGCTGATCCCCACAACCTGCTGCCCCACCGTCCTTGTCTCGCAGTTGAAACGACAACCCAGCAGCTTGACGATTGAGGGAAGGATAGATGGAAAGTTGTTCGTGTTGACACTGGATACTGGAGCGTCATATTCGATCATAAAAAGGAAGCTTCTGAAGAACTGGGAACCACTGCATGGCATACAGCTGAGGACTGCGACTGGCGAGCGTGCGCTGGTAAGAGGGAAAGTAACAAAAACAATTGCTATCGGCACCAGCAGCCTGGAGCATGAGTTCATCGTCGCGGATATAATGGACGACGTGATTATCGGTGTGGATTTCATGATTAGGCACGGTTTTACGCTGGACCTGAAAGAAAATGTGCTGAGGTATGCCAATGTTGAATTCCCCCTGCACACCGGCTATGAGCGAAGCGTGGCGGTAAGGAAAGTTGTCTCGTGTCAACTCCGGAGGATACCAGCGAATTCCGAGGCGGTTGTGTGGGCAAAGGTGGACGAGGACGATAGGACAAGTCGGCTGTGGGTCGTAGAAGCACCGAAACACGGACACGACAACATCATCATCGGACGTACATTAGTGGAACCTACGAATGGCAGAATACCAGTCAGAATACTGAACCCCCTGAATGCACCCAGATATGTCGGGAAAGATGAGGTAATTGGCGAGTGTAGGGAGGCAGTAGCAGTAGTCAATTGCGAGAGTAGCCCACCCGGAGGAAATAAGAAGAGCGGTTTTAACATGGACGTCATACCGCAGGAGAATCAGTGGAACAGCGAATTGACGGCCAATCAGAAACAGAAGGCGAGGTCACTCCTGCAGCACTATGGGTCAATATTTGCGGCAGAAGCAGGCGGAAGAACAGCCATAGTGAAGCACAACATCGACACCGGAAGCGCAAAACCGATCCGCAAACCGCCAAGACGAGTTCCTCTGGCCAAGAGGGAGGAGGTCACAAAGTTGATCAAAAACATGCGGAAAGAAAAGGTCATAGAGCCTTCTTCGGGCCCCTGGTGCTCGCCGGTCGTGCTTGTCAAAAAAAAGGATGGCAGTACCCGGTTTTGTGTGGACTATCGGAAACTCAATGATGTGACCAAGAAGGACAGTTATCCACTACCTCGGACCGATGACACCCTGGACACACTGTCAGGCACGCAGTGGTTCTCCACGCTCGACTTACGCAGCGGCTATTGGCAGGTAGAGCTTGCAGACAAAGACAAGGAGAAAACGGCTTTCAGTGTTGGCGATGGTTTGTGGCAGTTCACCGTCATGCCGTTTGGACTCTGCAACGCCCTAGCAACATTCGAGCGGCTAATGGAACGGGCTGCATTGGCGGACGTGTCTGGTGTACCTCGACGACATAATCGTGATGGGTAAAAGCTTCGACGACCACCTGGGAAAGCTAAAGGAGGTATTCGAGCGGATACAAAAAGCCGGGCTTAAACTCAACCCAAAGAAGTGCTCGCTGTTCCAAAAAGAGGTCAAGTATCTGAGTCATACGGTTTCCGCCCTCGGAGTACATACGGATGAAGGCAAAATCACGGCGGTGAAGGAGTGGCCCCGGCCACGTAATCTACACGAACTCCGCAGTTTCCTGGGCCTGTGCACATACTACCGCCGATTTGTTCCGGGATTCGCGAACATAGCCAGCAGCTTGCACAAACTGATGAAAAAGAGCCAAGCTTTCGAGTGGAACGAAGAGCAGGAGCAGGCTTTTGCACGTCTGAAGGAAAAACTGTGCACTGCTCCAATTCTGGCCTTCCCCGTGCCTGGAGAGATGTTTGTGCTGGATACGGATGCGAGCGGGCATAGTATTGGCGGTGTGCTATCACAGATAATAGACGGCCAAGAACAAGTGACAGCATACTACAGTAGGATTCTGTCGAAACCGGAACGCAACTACTGTGTGACACGGAGAGAACTGCTGGCGGTATTGGACTGCGTAAAAAACTTCCACAAATATCTGTATGGACAAAGGTTTCGCTTGCGCACAGATCATGCGGCATTGAGATGGCTCCTGAACTTTAAGGATCCTGAAGGCCAATTGGCGCGGTGGATCGAGCGACTGCAGAGCTACGACTACACGATAGAGCATCGGAAGGGCAGTAGCCATGGCAATGCCGATGTCTTGTCACGCCGTCCGTGCGAAGTCGAATGCAGGGCGTGCTCGCGAGCCGAAAGCAAAGAACAGATAGTGGACGTCCGGTTGGTGAGCGTTATGCCAGAGGAAGAGTGGTCTGCGGAGAGGCTACAAAAGGACCAGCGTGAGGATGCGGATCTTGCAAAAATCGTCGAAGGCAAAGAGCAAGGCGCACGTCCAGACTGGCAGGAGATGGCCGGTGAAAGCCCGATCGCCAAGGCTTACTGGGCACAGTGGAAAAGTCTGCGGCTGAAGGAAGGATGCCTGTACCGCGAATGGGAGAGCGCGGATGGTCGGACCAGCAACTCCCTAATGGTAGTGCCGAAATGCAGAATCAACGAGGTCATCCAGGCATACCATAACGACTCCAGTGGAGGGCACCTAGGCATCACCAAAACCGTCGCCAAAATAAAAAGACGATTCTACTGGGTAGGAGGTACCCCCCAGGGAGGGGTACTATCGCCCCTGCTCTGGAACCTTACTGTTAACCCCCTCATCACCAGGCTATCAGCCTCCAATTGCCACGTGGTGGCGTACGCTGACGACATCGCTCTCCTGGCAACAGGGAAGTTTGTCGAGACCTTGAGCGACCTCATACAGGGGGCTCTTAATACACTCTCGTCGTGGGCGAGGGACTGTGGACTGGGTGTCAACGCTGCAAAGACGGAACTTATACTTTTCACGAAGAAGCATACAATTCCGCGGTTCAGCCCACCCATTCTAAATGGCACTCTCCTCCGACCCACGGACAACGTCAAGTACTTAGGTACTATCCTAGATCGGAAGTTAACCTGGAAACTCAACATCGAAAACCGAATCCAGAAGGCAACTACAGCTCTTTACGCGTGTAAAAGGGCCATTAGCAGAAGCTGGGGACTAAAACCGCGAGCCATCCATTGGCTTTATACTGCGGTAATTAGGCCAATCCTCACGTTTGGCGTTACAGTCTGGTGGACAGCCCTGAGCAAGTCCACATACGTGAACCAGCTTACAAAGGTACAAAGGATGGCAGCCCTACTTATCACAGGAGCCATCAAGACGACGCCTACCAAAGCCCTGGAAACCCTTCTCCACTTGCCTCCCATAGACGTATATGGTAAGTTTGTGGCGAGTTGTTCTGCGGCTAGACTCAACGCGATCCTACCATGGTCAAGAACCGATGTAGGACACGCTACCATTGTCAACAGAATTCCGTGCAATGTAACGGAGATTGACTACACTATCCCCAAACCACTATCAAGACCACTTTTTAGTGCTAAGATCCCTTCGAGGGACGAGTGGGAGAACCGAGAGCTACCAGAAGAGGCCTACAATATGGCGACCTTCTACACAGACGGCTCAAAGATGAACGACAAGGTTGGCAGCGGTGTATACTGCAAAAGCCAGGACCTTAGACTATCATTCCGGTTACCGGATCACTGCAGTGTTTTCCAAGCCGAACTCACGGCCATCAGCCAGGCAGCTGCCTGGCTTAGAGTTAATATGATATCCTACAGGGATATCACTATTTACACCGACAGCCAGGCAGCAATACAAGCTCTCCTGAGCGCTCACCCCCGTTCTAAAACAGCCCTCCACTGCCGCAAATCTCTTAATGAGATTTCAGCGCAGTACACAGTGCACCTCTGCTGGGTGCCTGGGCACAAGGACATAGAGGGTAATTGTATAGCCGACGAGTTGGCAAGAGCAGGCACGGAGCTGCAATCCATCAGCGCGGTGGAGGTAGTGGGAATACCACTCTCCACTTGTAAGTTACACCTTGGAAAGGTATACTCGAGCAGAGCGAACACTAGATGGCGCAACGAACAAACGTGCACCATAACTAGACAGATCTGGCCTGTGACCAACCAGAGCAGATCCAAGGAACTGATCCTGCTGAACAAACCCTCGATAGGGATTGTTGTGGGAGTCATTACTGGACACTGCCTCATTGGCCTACATGCTAGCAGACTTGGGCTGCCTTATAACGATTTCTGCAGAAGCTGCAGGGACGAGGACTGCGAGGAGACCGTCGAGCACCTCCTCTGTACATGTCCAGCGCTTGCGAGAACGCGCTTACGACACCTGGGTAGGCACTTTCTTAGTTGCTTGGCTGATCTCGAAAAGACGTCACCAAGCAACATTTACAAATTCATTAGAGCCTCCAAGTGGCTCCAATGAACACTGGAATTGGATAGGTGAAGCTTCCCCCCCCCCCCACGTGGTAACACAATGGGCCACAAGGCCTAAGTGATGCCCTAGAGGCGACCACTTAACCTACCTACCTACTGGGTAGGATGTCAGGAGTCTGTAGCAGAGTGGATTAAGAGCTGCGACCGATGTTCAGCAGCGAAAGGGCCAACAAGAAGATCTCGAGGCCGCATGCAGCAGTACAACGTGGGAGCGCCCTTCGAGCGGATTGCTATGGACGTCGCCGGCCCATTCCCAACTAGTACTCAAGGCAACAAATATGTGCTGGTGGTAGTGGATTACTTCAGCAAATGGCCCGAAGTGTACCCAATTCCTAACCAGGAGGCCACTACGATCTCGGAAAAGCTGGTAAACAACTGGGTAGCCAGGTTCGGAGTTCCGTTGGAGTTGCACTCAGATCAAGGCCGGAATTTCGAGTCTGCGGTATTCAAGGAAGTGTGTGAGCTGCTGGGGATAAAGAAAACGCGTACCACCCCTTTGCACCCACAGTCCGACGGCATGGTGGAACGCTTTAACCGGACACTGGAGGAATACCTGCGGAAAGTGGTAGGCAAAAATCAAAAGGATTGGGACACGCATATCCCCTTGTTCCTAATGGCGTATAGGTCAGCCCCGCACGACACGACATCACTCACTCCAGCCCGAGCAGTATTCGGCACAGAATTGCGGTTACCTGCTGACTTGAAGTTCGGGGTAGTCAGCACGACGGGAGGCGCTAAGACGGACTACGTGGCCAATAAGCGGGCGGAACTGGAGGAGATTCACCAGTTTATAAGGAGCCGCACCAAACTGGTCAGCGATAAGGCGAAAGCCAGATATGATCTACGGGCCAACTCAGCAGGGTTCCAAGAAGGCGATCTGGTAATGCTCTACAACCCGCAGCGGAGGAAAGGTTTGTCTCCGAAACTTCAAGCGTCATGGGAAGGACCTTACGAAGTCGTGACTAGGATAAACGACGTGGTATACAGGATTCAACGTTGCAGCAATAAAGGCGCTAAGCTGAAGGTAGTCCATTTGCAGCGCCTGGCGCCTTATCACAGCGGAACCTCGGCACTTGTTCGGGACGAACAAGTCTAAGTGGTGGGCAGTGTAACGATAAGACAGTTTGTCGCTGTGCAAAGCAACCCTGTCGCTACGCGCCGTGCTATAATTCGACCTGGCAATGATGGCAACTTCCAGTCCAACCTGGCAATGATGGCAACTTTTAGTCCAATCTGGCAATGATGGTCGCGATGATCATGGAAACCTTTAGTCCACTCCGGAATGTGCGATAACGATCTGCGCGATGGCCGGACAGGTATAAAAGACAGCCGGGTGCGGCGCAGCGAGTCAGTCTTGGTTTGACAAGTGAAGGTGCCACACGTAGTGGTTAAGCAAATAATTAAGTGTAAAGACAGTAAAGTGTGAAATTGGTGAAATAAAGTGATTGTTGGTTGTTATTGACTGCGTTTGAAAAATTAAGTGTGTTTCTATTCTAAACTGCACAATCCAGAGATACGTACTAGCCCACTGGAACTAGCATTCGTAACAATATAATAGTGTAGCGATGAGGCACTGTGCTGTGCTATGCATGAATAGCATACTTTTAGGCATGCACTTTGAAGTACGGTAAATTTGGTATAATTCGCTTGGTATAGTCCGATATGGCAAGGATGGTTCGCGAAGGAATGGGCTGTGCGAGAATGGTCGAGCGTTTTCCAATTGGAAGTTGCAAGAAACTTCGGCGCGATAAGAAAACTGGTATAAAAGCAGCAGTGTGCAGCGCAAGGAGTCGAGTCTGTGTTGAGCAAGCAAAGTGGTAACAAGTGTAGATACAAGCGAAGTGTAAATCTGTAAATAAAGTGATTGTTAGTTTCTGACTGCGTTTTGCGCTGAATAATTGAAGTTGTTTTAGTTTCAAACACAATCCAAACGAACCTTGGGAAACTTGAGATTTTCGTAAAATTTGGTGTCAGAAGTGGGATTGTGCTACTGAAAATAAATTTGAAAAAAAAATAAATTAAAATTGTAAAACGCAGACATGGTTAAACTCGAGCAACTGAAGGTGGACCAGCTGAAGAAGGAGCTGGCCGCCTGGAATTTGCCGACTGCTGGCGGAAAGGTGGAGTTGCAGCTGCGCTTGCGAGAGGCGTGTGAATCACGTGGCATCGATTGGGCTGCGCACGAGTTCGGGACGCAGGAGCTAGATTCGTCAGCCAAGGTAGAGGAATCGCCTGGTGGTGCTGCGTCGATGCAAAATACGGCTGCAGCGGCTGCGCCACTACAAGCATTGGACATCAGCCAGCTAATGGTTGCAATGAAGGGCATGTTTGAGACTTCCAACCGAGAAATGGCAGCAAAAATGGAAACGGCGAACCGAGAAGTAGCAGAGAGAATGGAAACCAAACTCCAGGAAAATGCTGAGAAATTTGAAAATGCAAATCGCGAAATGTCGGCGCAAATGGCAGCGAAACGGGAAACAACGAATCTGGGAATTTCAGCAAAAGTCGACACTGCGAACCGAGATATGGCGGAAAATTCTGCGCGCATAGAGCAGAAGGTGGAGGAAATTTCCGATAGGCTGAACGTGAAAGTTGAGCATCTCGAGACGCGAATGGACAATTCGGACAAACGAGTTGACGACCTGGATGATTCCCTGCACAAACGAGTGGACGACCTGGATGATTCCCTGCACAAACGAGTTGACAGTCTGGAGGAGCGGCTTAGAGAGGTACAGCTACGAGAATGTTTGCCGCCGGTTCCGGAAAGTTTTGCCACCCGAACAGAAGTGCCTACTTATGATGGTGCTACGCCATTCGATACATTCAAACTGCAATTCGACTTGGCTGCCTTAGAAAATAAGTGGACCGATATCAGGAAAGGTCGGAGATTGGCACTGGCGCTGAAAGGTCCTGCGGCTGAGGTAATGAAATCAGTTCCGGAATGTTCGACAAGTGATTACGAGGCCATCATGAGAGCGTTGGCAGCGAAGAACAGCAACGAGCACAACCATACGCTGTACTACTGTGAGCTGAAGAACCGCAGGCAAAGAGCCAACGAGGCGCTGCAGACATATGCAGCAGACATTGAGCGGCTCGTACAGTTGTGCTACCCGAAATTCGGCGCTGATGATCTCGAGAGGATGAAGATTGAGTCGTTTATTGAAGGTCTTCATGACCCGGAGACACGTCGCAGTGCGTTGATGATGGGCAAACCGACATTTAAGGAGACGGTGACCAGCGCGATGACATATGAGGCGACATGGATTGGAGGCACTCGGTATGCACCTGCAAGGATACGTCAAATCCAGCCGGACAGCGACATTCCAATCCAGCCCATAAGTTCTGAGACACCGGGTAGGCCACGGGTGGTCTCCTCTAATTTGTTTGCTGGGCATGTGGCAAGGTAACATAGCACGAGACTGCCGTCAACGAAAGAGGCGTTCCCGTTCTCGATCGCAATCGCCTGAAGCGAGGAATACTGACAATCGAGGCTCAGCCAACAAGCGCAGGGCTGAGGACGAGGAGCCGTTAAACTAAAAAGGGTCAGCCCAAAGAGCGTGAGCTGATCTGGAACATGAGTTCGTCGTCGCGGATATAATGGACGACGTGATTATCGGTGTGGATTTCATGATTAGGCACGGTTTTACGCTGGACCTGAAAGAAAATGTGCTGAGGTATGCCAACGTTGAATTCCCGCTGCACACAGGCTATGAGCGAAGCGTGGTGGTAAGGAAAGTTGCCTCGTGTCAACACCAGAGGATACCAGCGAATTCCGAGGCGATGGTGGTGTGGGCAAAGGTGGACGATGGGCCAAGTCGGGTGTGGGTTGTAGAAGCACCAGAACAAGGATACGACAACATTTCGACAATTACACTGTGCGTGAAATTTGCCCTCAAAAATTTAGACATGGGGGGGACCTACTGGGTGAGTTTTCTATAGGTATACTGAGTTGAGATCCACCAGCCGTTTGGTAAGATTGGCTCTAGTTTATGAGAAATCCGACTTTGAAGTTTGGTAATTTTCGTCAAATTTGTCGCTTAAGTAGGTCCTAAATCGTTCCGAATATCGCTTTACTGTCTTCGGCAAGTTTGTAGATATTTTAACGACCAACACATTTGCTTAAGACACCAATCCAAAAAAAATACATTTAAACTGTGTAATTGCGATATGTGCATTTTTGAGCGCAGCGCAACGTGGCGTATGAGTGTCATTTAATTATAATTAACACTCATATATATGTTATCGGACGTACATTAGTGGAACCCAAAAATGGGAAAATACCAGTCAGGATACTCAACCCACTTAACGCACCCAGATATGTCGGAAAGATGCGGTCATTGGCGAGTGTAGAGAGGCTGAAGCAGTTGTCACTTGCGAAAGCAGCCCACCCCGAGGAAGTAAGAAAAGCGGTTTGAACATGGAGGCCATACCGCAGGAGAACCGGTGGAGCAGCGAATTTACAGCCGAGCATAAACAGAAGGAGCGGTTACTCCTGCAGCACTATGGGTCGATATTTGCAGCAGAAGCAGGCGGAAGAACAGCCATAGTGAAGCACAACATTGATACCGGAAGTGCGAAACCTATCCGCCAACCGCCAAGACGAGTTTCTCTGGCCAAGAGGGAAGAGGTCACAAATTTGATCGAAAACATGTGGGAAGAAAAGGTCATAGAGCCTTCGTCAGGCCCTTGGTGTTCGCCGGTCGTGCTAGTCAAGAAAAAGGATGGCAGTACCCGGTTTTGTGTGGACTATCGGAAGCTCAATGACGTGACCAAGAAGGACAGCTATCCACTACCTCGGATCGATGACACCCTGGACAAACTGTCAGGCACGCAGTGGTTTTCCACGCTCGACTTACGCAGCGGCTATTGGCAGTTGGGACAAGGAGAAAACGGCTTTCAGTGTTGGCGATGGGTTGTGGCAGTTCACCGTCATGCCGTTTGGACTCTGCAACGCACCAGCAACATTCGAGCGGCTAATGGAACGTGTGCTAAAAGGGCTGCATTGGCGGACGTGTCTGGTATACCTCGATGACATAATCGTGATGGGCAAAAGCTTCGACGACCACCTGGAAAAGCTGAAGGAGGTATTTGAGCGAATACAAAAAGCCGGGCTTAAACTCAACCCAAAGAAGTGCTCGCTGTTCCAAAAAGAGGTCAAGTACCTGGGTCACACGGTTTCCGCCCGCGGAGTACATACGGATGAAGGCAAAATCACGGCGGTGAAGGAGTGGCCCAGGCCACGCAATCTACACGAACTCCGCAGTTTCCTGGGCTTGTGCACATATTACCGAAGATTCGTTCCTGGATTTGCGAACATAGCTGGCAGCTTGCACAAACTGACAAAAAAGAATCAAGCCTTCGCGTGGGGCGAAGAGCAGGAGCAGGCTTTTGCACGACTGAAGGAAACACTGTGCACTGCTAAAATTCTGGCCTTCCCCGTGCCTGGAGAGATGTTTGTGCTGGATACAGATGCAAGTGGGCATAGTATTGGTGGTGTGCTATCACAGATAATAGATGGCCAAGAACAAGTGATAGCATACTACAGCAAAATTTTGTCAAAGCCTGAACGCAACTACTGTGTGACACGAAGAGAGTTGTTGGCAGTATTGGAATGCGTGAAACACTTCCACAAATATCTGTATGGGCAAAAGTTTTGCCTGCGCACAGATCATGCTGCATTGAAATGGCTACTGAACTTTAGAGATCCTGAAGGCCAACTGGCGCGGTGGATCGAGCGGCTGCAGAGCTACGACTACACTATAGAGCATCGCAAGGGTAGCAGTCATGGAAATGCCGATGCCTTGTCACGCCGTCCGTGTAAAACCGAATGCAGGCATTGCTCGCGAGCCGAAATCAAAGAGCAGATAGTTCACGTCCGATTGGTAAGCGTTATGCCAGAGGAAGAGTGGTCGGCGGAGAGGATACAAAAGGACCAGCGCGAGGATACGGATACTGCAAAAATCATTGAAGGCAAGGAACTGGGCGTACGTCCACACTGGCAGGAGATGGCCGGTGAGAGCCCGATCGCGAAGGCTTACTGGGCACAATGGCAAAGTCTGCGGCTGTCTGATGGCTGCCTATACCGCGAGTGGGAGAGTGAGGATGGCCGGACCAGCAATTCTCTAATTGTAGTCCCGAAATGCAGGATCAACGAGGTGATCGAAGCATACCACAACGACTCCAGCGGAGGGCACCTAGGCATCACAAAAACTGTCGCCAAAATTAAAAGACGATTCTACTGGGTAGGATGCCAGGAGTCTGTAGCCGATTGGATTAAGAGCTGTGAACGATGTTCGGCTGCGAAAGGGCCGACAAGACGATCTCGGGGCCGCATGCAGCAGTACAACGTGGGAGCGCCCTTCGAGCGAATTGCCATGGACGTCGCCGGGCCATTCCCACTTAGCACTCAAGGCAACAGATATGTGCTGGTGGTAATGGACTATTTTAGTAAATGGCCCGAAGTGTATCCCATTCCTAACCAAGAGGCCACCACGGTCGCGGAAATGCTGGTAAACAACTGGGTGGCCAGATTTGGAGTTCCGCTAGAGTTGCACTCGGATCAAAGCCGGAATTTCGAGTCTGTGGTATTCAAGGAAGTGTGTGAGCTACTAGGAATAAGGAAAACTCGCACCTGTCCTTTGCATCCCCAGTCCGACGGCATGGTGGAACGATTCAATCGGACGCTGGAAGAATATCTGCGGAAAGTAGTAGGCAGAAATCAAAAAGATTGGGACACGCATATTCCGCTGTTCTTGATGGCGTATAGGACAGCCCCGCAGGATACGACATCACTCACTCCAGCCCGAGCAGTGTTCGACACGGAGCTGAGGTTGCCTGCTGACTTGAAGTTCGGAGTGGTCAGCACGACGGAAGGCGCTAGGACTGATTACGCAGTCAATAAGCTTCGACCGGTAGAAATCTACCAGTTTATAAGGGACCGTATCCAACTGGACAGCGATAAGATGAAAGCCAGATATGATCTACGGGCTAACACAGCAGGGTTCCAAGAAGGCGATCTGGTAATGCGT
Organism: Melieria picta; assembly: GCA_964056695.1. Taxonomy (NCBI): domain Eukaryota; kingdom Metazoa; phylum Arthropoda; class Insecta; order Diptera; family Ulidiidae; genus Melieria; species Melieria picta. The sequence continues at coordinate 74,622,857 of OZ057400.1, forward strand.
TACAACCCGCAGCGGAGGAAAGGTTTGTCTCCAAAACTTCAAACGTCATGGGAAGGACCGTACAAAGTCGTGACCAGGATTAATGACGTGGTGTACAGGGTTCAACGCTGCGGCAACAGAAACGCCAGGTTGAAAGTAGTCCATTTGGAGCGCCTGGCGTCTTACTCCGGCGGAGCCTCGGCACTTGTTCGGGACGAACAAGTCTAAGTGGTGGGCAGTGTAGCGATGAGGCACTGTGCTGTGCTATGCATGAATAGCATACTTTTAGGCATGCACTTTGAAGTACGGTAAATTTGGTATAATTCGCTTGGTATAGTCCGATATGGCAAGGATGGTTCGCGAAGGAATGGGCTGTGCGAGAATGGTCGAGCGTTTTCCAATTGGAAGTTGCAAGAAACTTCGGCGCGATAAGAAAACTGGTATAAAAGTAGCAGTGTGCAGCGCAAGGAGTCGAGTCTGTGTTGAGCAAGCAAAGTGGTAACAAGTGTAGATACAAGCGAAGTGTAAATCTGTAAATAAAGTGATTGTTAGTTTCTGACTGCGTTTTGCGCTGAATAATTGAAGTTGTTTTATTTTCAAACACAATCCAAACGAACCTTGGGAAACTTGAGATTTTCGTAACAATAGTATAGACTAGCTGGGCCCTGCGGCTTTGCACGCAAGCTCTCCTGTTTCCCCCGATACGAATTCTTGACCCATTGTTGAGCCCATCAGATTTTGATTTAAAAAAAAAAACATGTGTCTATCTTTGCTTTCGAGTGTTTTAAAAATTGTGAAGTCAGAAGGCCCTTTAAATCATGTGTTTTCACATTTACTCTAAACAAGTTCTTAACCCTTGGTTTATCATGGTAGATTTCGATTTTCAAAAAAATTAAAAGCACGTTTAAAAATTAAAAATTTTAAATTAAAAATTAAAAGCACGTTTTTATTATTTCCCGATTGAACTGCTTTTGATAAGTTTGAAGTCAGAACGCCCCATAAATCTTGTTTCTACATACAAATTGTTAACCCATTGTTGACCCCGTTAGATTTAGATTTTCAAAAAAGTGAAAAACACGTGTCAAATTATTTCTCACAAAGAGTACTTGCCCCAAGTTTGATGGCAATGGGCCCATTAATTCATATTTTTCATTTCACAGTTTCTCCATACAAACTTTTAACCCGTCGCTGACCCCGTTCAATTTTAATATTCGGAAAAATTACGTAGCGAGTTATTTTACATTTGAAGTACCTTCACAAAGAAAATAATGAGAAACACGTGTCTAATTTTATTTATTTCAATTATTTTTACAATTGTTGAAGTCAATAGGCCCATCGGTTCGTGTTGTTTGTTTCGGAGTCTTTCCGTAAATAAACCTTAACCCATTGTTGGGCCAGTTAAATTTTGATTTTCGAAAAATTATAAAATACGTGTCGAATAAGTTTTGATCTAGAATATTTTCAGGAAGTTCAAATTCAATATGTTTATTAAATCACGTTTCTTCATACAACACTTTAACCCATGTTTTCCCTTTTTAGACCCCGAATTTCAAAAAATCCTGTCTTGGCGAAGGTTAACTCTTCAAGATGTACCTACAGTCCAAAATTCATGTTTGTAGCTTCAGCGGTTTGGGCTGGGCGATGATAAATCAACCAATCAATCAGTCACTCAGTCCAAAAAATGGAGGTGGTACCACGGCCCCGTGTCAAAAACCCACCCCATTCCTCCTGTCGAAGGACTCGACCAAATCGTTAGTTTGTACCGAGTGTCATTGATGTGAACGCTCTAGTTCCAAAGTTACACCGGAATTTAAAAAGTGCCACGCCCCTTGTCCAACGCCCATTAAATTTAACCGGTGGAACGACACGTCTCCGCCATGACGCTGTACCAAATTTCAATGCTGTCCTACTTATAATTCCGAAGATATACCATATTAAAAATTTAGGTTGTATGGGAGGTGCCGCGCCCACCTGTCGTACAGACATGTTATATCGCTATAAACACTAAGCAAATAAACACATAGAGGTGTCACGCAGTACAACAATTATCGGTCACGCAAATCTAGCACAGTAAGTCCCACACGTACTTCGGCTATACGAAGTTTTGTCGCTGGCTTCGGCAAACTTCATTTTTCGAAGATCACCTTCATTCTCTGTTGGTGTGTTCGACAAGGAACATCAATTGCGAGCTGTGCTGTGCTGATTGGAACGAGACGGCGCGCCGCGGCGTACCGTTTGCAAATTCGAATATGCAAGGGTGTGTGTCCGTGTGAAAATAAACGTGCGTGTTGCTTGTGTATGCGCTGAGGCGATTGAAAACAATACGAGCACCTGCACAAGATGAAAAGCAAATTGAATTTCCATGGCTTTCGGTTCTGCTATGAATAATGAAACATGTGAATTCGCAAAGGCGTACAGTAGAGTGTGCGTTCTTATTGATACAAAAACAAAACCATGACATTGGCATTCATGTAGGCTACGTTGCCTTCTGGCCTAATAAAATTCATACCGATAAATTAGAGTAAGTTCGGGTAATGTGATATAGTAGCTTATTTCACAAGTGCGTTGACCTTGTTCAAAATTAAACGTCATAGCAAATATAAAACTCGCGCTGCATGATCTTGGATGTGTTTGCTTAAATAGTTTACCGTCAGTGTGATGAAGTGCTTTGAGTAGGCTTGCACAAGTGTTTGGTTATAAAGTTTGAAAGCCCAAAAGGTACAAAAAAAGTATAGGGTTTTCCAACAAGAGGTGTTATTTTGAATCACCCGGTATTTCGGTAGCTGTCACTTTTGAAGCTTTTATTCTTTGACATTTGACAAGTAGAAACTACGCCATTACTAAAAATGGAACGATACACGCTTCAACAACGCATTGAAATTATTAAAATTCACTACAAAAATGGTGAAAATCTTGCATTCACAGTTCGCAAAACTAAAGCATTTTTGGGTCGTCGTGAAGCACCTTGTCGGACCGCAATACAGAAATTGGTGGAAAAATTCGAGCTGTTGGGACAAGTTAGTGATGTGAAGAATAAAACCCGTGCACGTCGCTCAAGAACAACTGAGAATATTGCTGCTGTAGCCCAAAGTGTTGAAGAAAACCCAGGTTTGTCGATTCCTCGTCGTTCTTTGGAATTGAGCATTCCAAAAACGTCATTACACCGTATTTTGCATAAAGACTTGGGTCTTAAGGCTTATAAAGTTCAGTTAACACAAGAACTCAAGCCGACCGATCATCAACAACGTCGTGTCTTTGCTGATTGGGTCCTTGAAATGCATGAAAATGATCCGGAATTCCATCGAAAAATCATCTTGACTGATGAGGCCCATTTCCACCTCGGTGGCTACGTCAACAAGCAAAATTGTCGCATCTGGGGCTCGGAAAACCCAAGAGTTATTGTTGAGAAGCTTCTCCGTCCTCAACGGTTTATGGTCCGGCGGGGTCATTGGACCTTACTTTTTCGAAAATGAGGTTGGATCAACAGTTACGGTGAATGGATTGCGCTATCGAGAGATGATTAATGATTTTTTATGGCCGGAGTTGGATGGTATTGATCTGGACAACGTTTACTTTCAACAAGACGGCGCTACGTGCCGCACAACGTGTGCAACGTTTTCGTGCAACGAAACCATTGCTCTTTTACGGGAAAAGTTTCCGGACCGTGTTATCTCTGGAAGAGGTGATCACAATTGGCCACCGAGATCTTGTGATTTAACACCTTGCGACTTCTTCCTTTGGGGCCACGTGAAAGGTGTACGTCAACAGCCCAGCGTCGATTCAAGACCTCAAAGATAGAATTCGTGAGGCTATCGAGGACATAGGGCCACTTTGCGATTTGGTTATAGAAAATTTCATGAAAAGGATATGGTCCTGTAAGCGTGGTCGTGGTGGCCATTTGGATGATGTTGTTTTTCATTATTAACGGCATACCTTCCTCTTTATTATGAAATAAACATCCGATCATTTTTCTCAAAAAATGGCATTTTTCTTTGAATACCAAAATAACACCTCTTGTTGGAAGACCCTGTATTATTACAAAGTTCGAGGTTAATCAAAAGTAAATCAGTTCGATTATGAGTTTGCGAGGTACGCTCTTCTTAACAAAATTATTATTGTTTTTCTATAATATTTTTTTCGCAAAAAGTCAATTTCGGGTAATGTGATATACCAAAGTTCGGGTAATGTGATATAGTACATCACAGTACCCGAACTTATGACAGCAGTACTATTTGTATACAGAAATGTACTACTGTGTCCAAAAAATAAGGTGACATTGTATTTATTTTGAAAATTCTTTATTTATTCTTCCAAATCAATTTCATCCCCTTCAAAGTAATCCCCTCCCGATGCAATGCACTTATGCCAACGGATTTTCCAATCTTCGAAACACTGATTGTAGTCACTTTCCGGGATGGCCTTCAGTTCCGTCTTCGCTGCGGCTTGAATCTCCTCTATCGTATCAAAACGGTGTCCCCGGAGCGGTCTTTTGAGCTTGCTGAACAGCCAGAAGTCGCACGGCGCCAGATCAGGTGAATACGGTGGTTGCGGAACGATATGGGTTGAGTTTTTGGCGAAGTTATCACGAATTACGAGTGCAGTATGGGCTGGTGCATTATCGTGGTGTAAAAACCAAGAATTGTCTTTCCACAATTCCGGCCTTTTTAGACGGATAGCGTAACGCAAACGACGCATAACGTTCAAATAATATTCCTTGTTGACTGTTTGGCCCGGCGGAAGGAATTCATAATGCACAACACCACGACAATCGATAATTCAAATGTCACCTTATTTTTGGACACAGTAGTATATATGCTTTATTTTATAATATTTAAAGTGGTACGAGGGCGGGTCAATAAGTCCGTGACTTTTTGAATGAAACATAGGTTTTTAGATAAAAAGTTATTTTATTTTTCAACGTAGTCTCCTTTGAGATCTATACACTTAGCCCAACGTTTCTCCAGTTTTTTTATCCCTTCCGAAAAATATGATTTGTTGAGGTCTTCAAAATAGGCATTTGTTTGTGAGATGACTTCGTCATTGGAGGCAAATCTCTTTCCGCCGAGCCATTTCTTTAAGTTTGGGAACAAGAAATAGTCACTTGGGGCTAGATCGGGTGAATAGGCGGGATGAGGGAGCAATTCGTAGCCCAATTCATGGATTTTTGCCATGGAAACTGCACATGTGTGCACCCGTGCATTGTGGTCGGCTAAAACCATATCGTGGATTTTTTCAATTGTTTCGGATGTGGAGACCTCAACTGGGCGTCCAGAATGTTCGGCATCTTCCGTGCTTGTACGGCCACATCGGAATTCAGTAAACCACTTTTTTTACCATGGAAATGGATGGTGCAGAGTCCCCATAATATTTATCAAGCTTAGCCTTGGTTTGCGTAATGGATTTTTTCCGCAAAAAATAATGCTTAATGAGCACACGAAATTCAGTTTTTTTCCATTTTCTTCTCAGTCAACGCGGTAGTCTGATATTAACGGCTGTCAAAAACAAACTAAATGTCGCAGCTTGTTCAATTTTTGACAAGAGTCAACTGACAGATGACTGTTAACGGGAGCAGTGTTGCCATTTCAATTAAGAGGCGGGAAATTCAAAAAGTCACGGACTTATTGACCCGCCCTCGTATAATCTCAAAAATCTGTAATGGTTACGTTTCAGATTAAAAAAATCCATGAAATCATGTTTCTCGATACAAATTTTTAACCCTTGGTTTACCCCGTCAGATTTTGATTTTTAGAAAAAATGAGAAGCACGTCTCTAATTATTTTTGATTTGGAGTATTTTCACCAAATTTGAAACTAAAAGGTCTGTTAAATAACGTTTTTTTGGGTATATCACATTACCCGCCGATGGTATATCACATTACTCGCCACTTTTATCAGACGCCAATATTTTGTAATTAAAAAACTCGTCAACAGTTTATCTTAAAGAGTTAATAATCTTAGATATACTAAATAATGTGTCAGTGAGCAGTTTGAGACCAAAAAAAGTGTATTTTAAGGCAAAGTGGGTCGGGAATCGCCGTAAAACAAACAGGTATATCACATTACCCGAACTTACTCTATTAACAGCCCAATTCTTAATAAATTCACCATATTGACTATTTGTCAAGTTTTTACTATTTGTCAAGAATTGGCATTCTATTTCTAAAAGTTAAAGCTCTTTCCTTGATAAATTGTCAAAAGTGTAAATGCTATTGAGAATAGCTTACAAATTGAAATTTTTTGTTAATTAAATTAACAAAACAAAAACAAAACATGAATTTAATTATTGGTAGTTATTATTATTATTAATTATTGTTATTATTGTTATTTAGTTGGTATTTATAACCTTTTTCTTCATTATTTATTCTTTTTATTTTCTTAAAGTTTATATCATTTAGTATTTTTATGTGTTCTTATGTATTTTAGTATTTTTATTCTTATTTTTCGTTTTACTTGCAATGTGCTCTTTTAGCCAAATACAATTCTTTCCAAGCAAAATTATTAAAAAGTAATCCAATATAAATTGCTTATGTTCCCTACAAGTAGACGGTTCTGAAAACCACATTTTGTATTCATCTACTTCTGTTACATTTGCAACACACAAATTGTACAAACGCATTTTTATATTGGAGGAATGAGGGTTCCCTTAAAAAACGTATGAAATGTGTTGTAAAAGATTTTAGAAATTAATTAAAAATGAGTCGCTTGGAGCTTTTGGTTTTAAACTACTATTAAAATAGTTGAAATTTTTGAAAGATATAAACATTACGTTTCCTTGTAAATTACAAGGCTTCAGCAAATTATACAAATTACATTCATGATAAAAACTTGATGGTCGTTAACAAAATTTTTCAATTTAAACAAATTTTTTGGGGATTAAACCACGTCAGAATTCGTTTAAATTTTTAAATTCAAACAAATTTCATTTGGATTCATTTCAAAACACGCAACCAGACAGCGCAACGATTAGATTGTTAACGAGCTGTTCTCAGCAAATTTGTTGAAGCGAAAGCGATCGTCAACTAAAATAAGTATACAAACAAAAAATGAGCGCGAACAAGGGAAATTGTTTTTGCTTTTGTTGGCTTTTTTGGTGGTTATTATGCGAATATTTTCGAATAGCCGAAGTGCGTATGGGACCTCCTGCGCTGGCCACATCAACATAAAGCGGCCCATACACGATACAATCTGGTCGTGCGAAAGGTTGGTCGTTAGGACACACACGTTGCGATTTCCGACACAACTCGTTCGCCCAACTTCATTTTTATCATAAATTTTGTTGAGTGCAGACGAAGTGACAAGCAAAATAATTGCGCTTCTGATCATCAATGAAATTATATGATAGAAGAGGAAAAGAGCAGTGGAAATTCAAAATTCAAACACAGTGTTTTCTTAAACGCAGTGTCCGTGGAAATATTCTGCAATTCATCGTCCGAATTTTCATTTTGGTGAATTATTTCATTCATCTTCACGCCCTCAATAGTACCATTGAGATCAATTTTTGTATAGGCTGTCAAAAGTTTTTCATGTGCGGTATGATGAAAACTTTTATTTTTGTTTTTTTTTGTTTTTTATTTTTGATGTTCTATAGTTCTGGCAAATTTCGATAAGCTTCGATAAAATCGCTCCAGGTTTCGTTGCGCTCGTCCATTTCGTTCGCAACGCACAAAAGCTGAAACAAGAATGAACTCAGAAAATGGCACGAAATTGTACAACATACCCATGCACGTTTCGACCGCTCGCACAACACGACCGAAATATCAAAATATTTTGAGTTTCATACAACCAGTTGTGCGACACGTACAACTGCGCTACACACGATGCGATCTTTTGTACAACCTTGTCCAGTTGTACAACGAATCGCAACGTGTATGGGCCGCATAAAGCAAATTATGAAAGCTGACTTCGAATTAAGAAGTGTGCCGAAGTCATCGCGAATATCTTCGAATAGCCGAAGTGCGTATGGGACCTACTGCGCTGGTACACAAATTTGTGCGAGTTGACACCTCTATGTGTTTATTTGCTTAGTGCTATAAACCACCGTATTGACATCTACTATCACACACAAAAAAAAATTTTGCCGAAAGAATGAACCGTTTTCGCGAACACTGGCTACCTATAGATTTTTAAAAACTTATTTTTTTCTCGAAAAACCCTATTATTATTGTAAGTTATAATAAATTTGTTACCATATTATAGCCTGTGCAATTCCCTTTACAATGAAATAAAAAACATTTGAAATTTTTGTCTTTTTGCTTTTATATTTAAATTTAAATTGAGTTAAAAGCATTTTTGTGCAATATTGAAATGGTAAACAAACTACAATATGGTAACAAACTTGTAATACCTTAATACTAGATTTTTTCGAGGCAAAATCTGTTCTTGAAAAATGTTTATAAACAAAATATTTTTCGATAAAACTTTTTATTACTACATATTACTGTTGAAATATTGTGATATAACAAAAACACTTCGTGTCCAGAACTTTGGGAAAACTGAATACTTGTTTTGTATTTCAATAGGAATCAACCAACAGCAGGTTATGGGCCCAGACGCGTAGAACGGAAGGAGATAACGTACGGCCTACAACGAGGGAATAAGAATACAAAAGAAAACGATGTCGTCGCTGTACCAGATAGAAAAGCTCGAGGAGCGAAATTATGATGGATGGAAGATCCACATTCGCAATGTCCTCGTCCATATGGATCTCTGACAGTACGTGGACGGGACGAATTCGATTCCGGCAGAAGAGCCAGAAGCCGCAAAATGGAGAAAACAGGATCAGAAGGCGCTTTCGACAATCTTACTCAGCATAAAAATGTCGCAGTTGAGCGTAGTAAAGCATTGCGAAACGGCACAGGAAGCATGGCTGCTTTTAAGGGGGCTTTCCCGTGTTTTTCAAGAATTAATTTTGGAAAGACAGTTTGATAAAATGTTGTAATTCTTTTTTATTTTGTTTGTTGTTACAATAGTGAGTTGAAAAAAATTTTTTTTTTGGAAAAAAAACAAAATGGCCGCCGGCTTGCCAAGTACTTATGTTGCCTTGTTTGGAAAACATACTCCCAGTTTTTTACACTTTTCTCGGGTACGGTTTATCTGAAATCAAATTGACCATCATTTTCATTAATTACATAGTTTTAGTTATCGCACATCGGAGGATTTTTGAAAAATTTCAACTTGGTGAAATTTGGCGCAAATTTGAAAAAAAATCGATTTTTTTGCAAAATTTTGGTACTAAAAGTGTTGTTAAAAATCGAAATTTCACAATATTGAAAAATCCTATGATGTGCGATAGAGAATTAATTTGTGAACACGTGAAATTCAGTTTTATCCAAATCGGTTCATTAGATCCGAAAAAAAGTGTAAAAAACGTCACAAAAACATGGTTTCGAGAAAAACGCGTTTAAAGAAAAGCGCGGAGCGTACGCGAGGCTGTGCGCGCCGAAACATTTTTGGCTATAACTTCAAAACTATTGCATATTTCATTATGAAACTTTGGCTTCATATTGTTATAGTATTTATAAATCGATTTCTGTAAAAAAAAAAACGATTTTTTGAAACCGAAAAACGGGAAAGCCCCCTTAAAGAAGAAATTTGAGCCTCGTGGACCAGCAAGAAGGTGCTACTGTTTCGGAAACTATTGGGTTGAAAGATAGCTCCAGAGCAGACGATGAATAATCTTCTACAAGAATTCGAGGACATCGTCAACAAGTTATTTGAAGTCGATATCAGGATTCCGGAAAAGCTATTGTCCATCATCCTGCTTAACAGCCTGCCTGACGAATTTGAGACGTTTGTGGTAGCAATCGAGTCTCGAGATGAGCTGCCTCCATTAGATGCGCTGAAATCGAAGATGCTGCAGGAGTTCGAGCGGCGTAACGGAAAAGATAACAAAGAACGCAACAATCTACAAGTTTTTTTAAGCAAGGCAGGGAACGCTCGCGGAGCAGTACCTGAGAAACTGAAGAACGACAAGCAAAAGAAGGATGACAAGCAGAAGGACGATTTGAAATGCTTCAAATGCGGTCGAAAAGGACATTTCGCGCGAGAATGTATGAAGATAAGTCCCATTTCAAATGCAATGCTGCACGGTATGCAAGCTGAAGGATTGCAGCGAAATACATGGGTGTTCGACAGTGGTTCGACGTGTCACATGTGTTGTGACGAAAAAATGTTTAAGCAAATAAAAAATCACAAAGATAAGATTGATTTGGCAGCAGAATACTCTATTTCATCAGCCGGCGTCGGGGATGTGCTCCTGCGGACTCCATTCGGTGATGATTTGATCTTGAGGGATGTACTATACGTACCAGAACTCAGATGTAATTTTATATCGATTTCCCGATGCGTGGAAATTAAGCTGAAAGCGGTATTCACCGAGAAAATGCACAACGAAAATAACAAAATAATTCTTCGTGGACGGAAAGTTGGACAACTTTACATCTGCGATGGTGAAGACGAAGTACGGAAGCAGAATGGCGCATGTTACGAATCGGCGACGATTTGCAGTTGTGGCATTATCGACTTGGACATTTAAATGTGGCAAGTATGATAGAATTATCCAAGAAAGGGATCGTTCATGGACTTAACATTAAAGAAGCTCGAAGAGATATCGTGTGCGAGGTGTGCGCAAGAGCAAAACTATGCGCGAAGTCATTTCCTAAAGCTGCAACTTACCGTAGCAAGAAAGTGCTGGAGCTCGTACATTCGGATGTGTGCGACCCAATGAGGGTGACTTCAGCTGGAGGTGCCCGAAATTTTGTCTTGTTCATCGACGATTTTTCGAGGATGACGTTTGTATACTTACTCAAAAACAAAGGAGAAGTATTCAACGCCTATCAAAGTTTCGTCGCGATGGCAGAGAGGCAAACGTCCAAGAAGTTGAAGGTGTTACGAAGTGACAACGGACGCGAATAATTGAGCAAAGAGTTCTCAATGAGTCTGGAGAAACTTGAAATTCGAAGAAAATTTTCTGTTGAATATACACCGCAACAAAATGGTGTCGCGGAGTGGGCGAATCGGACAATCGTAGAGATGGCACGATGTATGCTGATTGCATCAAACTTGCAAGAGTCGTTATGGGGAGAAGCTATACACACTGCAGTTTATCTCCGCAATCGCAGTCCATCGGTGGCATTGGATGGGAAGACTCCAGTGGAAAAGTGGAGCGGTATCAAGCCAACAATATCACACCTCCGAGTATTTGGTTGTAAAGCATATGCTCTGGATAAACGACCAGGCAAATCCAAGTTCCAAGCAAGAGGCATCGAATGTGTTTTGGTGAGATATTGCGAGGACTTGAAGGCATGCCGTTTATTGAACCCAAAAACAAAGAAGTTGTACAGAAGTCGTGATGTTAAGTTTCTGGAAAATGCGACAGTTGCAGCTCGAAATTCCATTAGAAGTCCATTGGAAATCTTGGCAGAACAATCAAGCTTTGATAACGGGAGTGACCAGAACATATTTAATAATATAGACTTCGTAAGCACTTTTTCACACAACGAAGTGCCACCGTATGTGGATAGGGCTGATAGAGGTGATCGAGTTAATTAAGCAGCACCTAGCGTTGATGATGATAACACAACAAGTTACAAAACACTGAGGTCCGGTAAAGTAGTTTTTAATAGTTACTTGGAAGCGGATGACGACAACATACCTAACACGGTAAAAAAAATTCTAAGCAGAGAGGATCGCGAAAAGTGGATAGAATCCATGCAAAAATAATTCGATTCATTAACGTCGAAGAAAACATGGATTTTGGTAAACAAACCACCTAACGTACCCGTAATAAAAAACAAATGGGTTTTTACGATTAAAAAGGATAAAAAGGGACGTATTGAACGGTATAAATCTAGATTAGTAGCTAAAGGGTGTTCACAGAAATATGGAATTAATTACTCCGAAACTTCTTCCCCTGTAACCCGATATTATTTATTATTATCGAAAGATAACATGCGAAGAGAGTAGACGTGTTTGTTCGTGCTGGCAAGAATCGCGGATTTTCTTACTTATACCTGCATGTACCACACTGTGGATGTTGTCTCCACGAATAATTGTTTGGACCGGTGTTGAATATTGCGAAGTGCTGTCGATCCGAATTGCATAATTAAATTGTATGAAAAATTTGGAAGAACGGGTTATGCAAAGAATGAGCGAGTTACTCGGTGGGTTGTCTAACGTGAAAACAAGAGTGAGGGAAATCGAAAAAAGAGTTACAGCGGTTGAGAGTATAAACGCTGAGTTTCAATCACTCAAGGCAGAGGCGTACACAATGCGAGCGCAAATTGAAAAATTGACGTTATTATAAATGGAATTCCTCAATCGGGTAATAAAGATATCAGCCAGCTTTTCGCAAAACTCTGTCAAGCAATACATTTTAACGCACCTTGCGTGCGAGAGTCTTTTCGCATGCACAGTGGCAAAAACAAGACCAGCGCTGCCCCCATCCTAATAAAATTACACTCTCCACATGACAGAAATACGCTCTTAAAATCAATTGCTGTTTTCTGTAAATCTAATAAGAGGTCGATTACGCTTTCTGATATTGGTGTAAGCGGCGATGGGAAAATTTATGTTCATGAGAGCCTTACCAAGTCCAATCGAGAAATAATACATCATTCAATGCAACTTAAGCGCCAAAATTTGTTGTCGTCTGCTTTTAGCATGCGCGGCAGAGTATATGTAAGAGTGCAATATAACTCAGAACCGTAGTTAGTTAATAGCAAAGAGAGCGTTGATGCACTTGTCAGCGGACTTGCACAACAGCGCCTAAAAACAACAACAACTGGAACAACAGCGGCATGAATATCATAGTTTCTACCCAATTTTTTTGTACTAAGTTTATATGAATGTTATCACTGCTTTAACTTATCTATGTAAACTTGATCTCGCATTTATCTCTCTTTTATAGTACTCGAAACACTCTGTTATGACTGCTCAATTTTCCTGCTCTATTTATTTCTACTTCTGTTAACTGCCAATTTAGCAGCGCCGACCTACATGTTGAATATGGTTAACACTAGTTCAAGTTCATACAGTGACAAAGAATGCCTTAAATTTATTCTAAATCTTGTCAGTAACACTCACTCAGGTTTTCAGTTATGTCTTATTATGTAATGCCAGAAGCTTCAATATTTCAAAGGTGGATTACATGAACTACCTTCTTCAAGGTGCTAGCGTGGATGTTGTGTGTGTGACTGAAACTTGGTTCAGAGAGGATATGGGGGATGACTTCTGCGCTTTGGGTAATTATTCATTGACAAGAAATGATAGGAAGACTGGTGCAAGGGGTGGTGGTATTGCAATTTATTGTAAAACAGTCTTACAACAAAAGGTAATCTTTAAATCCGGCAGTGATGACCCGGTTGAATATCTTGTTATGGAGGTTGGAGATGGTTCTAGTAAGTGCCTAGTAGCATGTGTTTATGATCCCAGTAAACTGTTTGTGGTTGATGCTGTGTTCACTAAACTAGCTGAGCTGGAACTAAAATACGAACATATTTTACTTTGTGGTGACTTTAATATAGATCTTTTAGCCAATGATACAAGATCCAATAATCTGCTTGACAAACTATACTCTGTTGGGTTAGTTGTGGTAAATAAATATCCTACACGCTTTGGGCCGAATTGTAAATCGAGCTTATTGGACTTACTTTGTGTGTCAAATAATTCTAATGTGTTGCACTATGAGCAACTGTCCCTGGCCGGAGTATCCGATCACGATATGCTGTTTATGTCCTATAATATTAATTTTAATAACAACACTGACTCACATTTTTATTACAGAAATTTTAAAGCGGTAGATACTCATGGGTTAGTGCATGAAGCCAGCATACTTCAGTGGAATAAAGTATGGTTTTTTCCTGATATTAACCAAAAACTGAACTATTTTGTTTCTTTAGTAAATTATATATATGATAAGTATGTACCCCTAAAAATTGCAACAATTCAAAATGAAAAACAGCCATGGTTCACCAAGGAGGTTCTGCAAGCTATTAAGTTTCGTAATGAATTGTACAGTCGCTGGAAACGCAATCAAACTAGTGATAACTGGGAATCGTATCGTATCTCCAGAAATCGTGCCACGAATATAACAAGAATCTCAAAAAGGCTATATTATGAGTCAAAGTTAAGTACAAGCCTACCAACTAAAACTCTTTGGAATAATCTGAAGTCTGTAGGCATTGGAAGCCAACATTTTTCGGAATGCAACTTGGACGCGAATGTTGTGAATGGCTTATTCCTTTTTTTTTTTGTTTTTTTTTAAGACTCGAACAAACACGCAGGGGATGACCCCTATTAATGCGAAGCATTGCGTTGGTTCAGGAAGGATATAAAGGTTAGGAGATAGGGTTATGAGTATCGAGATCATAAGTGCTGGGGAAAATATCCGCAGGGAGACCATTCCACAGCCGCGCTGTACGGGCTAGAAACCAACTTTCCCTGTAGTGCGTAGTGCGCTGGAACATCGTTTCGACGTGGAATGCATGGGCGCCAGTGTTCAAACGGATGATGGCATCAAGCTGCTCATCTCCACTGAGCAATTATCGAAAAAGTATCGGTAAAATAACACCACACATGCCACGTTTCGACGATGCTCCAGGGAGTCAATAGAGCTGGATGCCCTACTGTCCCCTATTAGTTTAATCGCACGGTTTTGCACCCGATCGAGGAACTCCAAATGGGTTTTTGAAGCCCCCGCCCATAGGTGCGAGTTAAACTCCATTTTAGGTCGGATATAGGTAGTGTAAATAATGCGGAGATCAGACGGAGTGAAATATTTTTTGCACCGCTTTAGGAAGCCGAGGCACTTGGCTGCTTCTTTCGACACGCCAAAAATATGATCGTTCCAACGAAGATCGTTCTTAATGGACATGCCCAGAACATCAAGAGCTGCCGATTCCGCAATACCCACACCACCCATAACCAGGGATGTGGGGAGACTCGTTTGTGGGATAACAGGCAACATTGGGTCTTACGGGGATTAAAATCGACCCTGTTCGCTTGACCCCACTTGGAGATTGTTTGTAGGTCGCTATTAAGTGTGTCATTCATACGGCGCCGTTCTCTCTCAATCTCCACAGAGCTGGGACGCTTTGTGAAAGAGTATGAATGACAAATGGTGCTGTCATCCGCAAACGAGTAGATGGGATTCTTCGTCGACGACAACAGGTCGTTGATGAAGATCAGGAAAAGGGTTGGAGAAAGGACCGAACCCTGCGGCACTCCCGCGCTAAGGGAATGCTTTTCCGAGGCTATGCCGTCTATTACAACACGAATAGAGCGATCATAGAGGAAGCTCGTTATCCAACGAGAGAAGATACTACCGACACCATAGGCAATCAATTTTGACACGAGTGCTTTATGCCACACCCGGTCAAAGGCCTTGGAAATATCCAACGCAACAACCTTGCTTTCACCGAGGTTTAGAATGCTATGGTTCCATTTCTCGGTGAGGACCGCCATAAGGTCTCCCGTCGATCGCTGTCTTCGAAAGCCGTATTGGCGGTCACTTAGCAGTCTATTGCGCTCCAGATATTTCACAAGGTTGAAGTTTACAATGCCTTCCATTACCTTGGAAAGCACCGAACAGATTGCTATAGATCGGTAGTTCGCAGGGTCAGTAGTCTTGCCTTTTTTAGGAACTGGTTGAACATTTGCTACCTTCCAACATTTCGAAAATACACCTGTGGTGTATGACATGTTGAAAAGTTTGCGTAATGGACAAGCCAGTGAGGTAGCGCACTTTTGCAAAACAAGGGCTGGAATGCCGTCCGGCCCTGAAGCCTTATTTACATCTAGATTTGCAAGCACTCTTTTAACTACCCGTGTCTGAAAATGAATTTCTGGCATAGAGCAAGATACGTTTTCGACTACGGGCAGTGGTTGATCGCTGGGGGGCAGAGAGGAATTCTCTGCGAAAATTTTAGCCAACAAATTAGCTTTATCAACCGAGTGAGTGATGATTTGATCATTGTTAAGAAGAGTTGGGATTGAAGACGATGTTTGGTTCGTCACCTTCTTAACGAATGACCAGAAGTTCTTACTACCACGCTGGCATTGAAGAACTTTTTTCCTTTGGCGCTGTTCGTGCAGAAACTTTTGGCGCCTTAGGATGGCATTGCATCGATTTCTAGCCTGTTTACGCAGCTGTTCAGTGGTGGCATTTTTATTTGCCTGCCATGCTCTGAAAGCTTCCTCTTTAGACCTGACAGCAATTCTACATGTCTCATTAAACCAGAGATTGTCCTTAGGTTTAATGCAAATTTTCTTATTAGGGATGAAGGACCGCATTCCCAATAATTTTATTTCTTCAACCATTTTGGCTGCGGAATTTATGTTTCTATCAAGAAAACACAATTTCCAATTGAAGTGGGCGAAAAAATCGTTAAGACCACTCCAGTTAGCTTTATCATACATCCACATTAAGCGCTTCGGGGCTAAGGGCGAAGCATTGCGGATAGAAGAGTATGAGAAAGACGCCAAAATGGTGCAATGGTCCGAGTTCCCAAGAGGTGCGTGCATTTCAACATCATATTCTATTCAAAAGGTCTAGAGTATTGAGAGCTTGCCCCGCAACGCAGGGGATATGCGTTGGTTCATGCACTATTTGAGTCAAGTTATTAGACTCGGCAAAGAGCTCGACAAATAAGCCTTCAGGAGTTGTGTGGCTGGAATGGCGTAGCTAATTGGAATTATGAATATTGAAATCACCAGCAACTACAATTTCACTATTCGGATACGATTCCAAAAAATGAGAAATAGAATCAGAGAGAAGATCAAACTTGTTGTAAGTAAAATCTCTCCCTGAATTCGGGCTTCTATACAGAAAGCAGAAGTGCAGAATGTGAAACTGGATATTGAATTTAACCCACATGGAGCTAAATTCGGCATCCGTCGTGATAGTTGTTGCTGGCACTGGTACGCAACATTACTGCACACATAAATGGCAAGACCCCTGTGAGGAGAGAATAATGGCAGTAAGTGGTAACCAGGGATGTGGAAATCCAGTGGATCTGCATCCCCGCACACCTGGGTTTCACTTAGTGCCATTACATGGGGTTTATGAAGTTTAACAAACGCGTATACAGCAAAAAAGTTCGCCCTGAGACCGCGCACGTTGCAGAAGGCTATGCGAAATTTGTCCAGCACCATGGCCTGGGTGGGTTAAAGGACAAGGAAAGTAGCCGGGAATGCGATCTGCCGCACTAAGAAATTGATTATGCTCTGTGGTAAGTGTTATGCCTTTACCACAGAACAGTCAATTTCTCAGTGTCGAACAAGACCGCATGTAGCGCCACTGAATACGGACGGAGGAGGGAGACACGAAAAAAGAACCATAACAAACACTATGCAGAGGTCAATGCAGCGGACAGCGAGAAAAGGTTAACGGCACTTCATATTTTATTGCATTTGGTTTTTATTATTTGTTATTATTTATTAATTTTATTATTGCATATTTAATTATTGAACACACGCGGCGTATCAACAAACTGGACATGTCAGTCGGACGAACATTTAAACACGCGAGGGACGGACAGAAACAATAAAAAACTATATAAACCGCGGAGCACAAAACGGCACGTCTGCCCACGCGTAACACTTGACACAAATGCAGTCGAATAATATGCAAAGTAATACAAATTTTAAAATTGACCATAAGCTACTATTTAAACGGGAATGCGAGTTTGAATTCACAACAGTGACTGAAGATGATGTATTTAAGAGCCTATTTTCCATAAAATCAAATGCTGTTGGAGAGGATGGCATAAGTTTACGCTTTTTAAAAATAATTCTTCCAAATATTCTTTTAACGCTAACTCACATTTTTAATTTCTCCTTTACATCGTCAGTATTTCCTGATAACTGGAAAATAGCTGAGGTTACTCCCATTGCGAAAAACTCTCAGCCAGCCTACCATCGGATTTTCGTCCAATTAGCATACTGCCTACACTGTCTAATGTCTTTGAGAAATTAATGGCGAGACAAATAATTACATATCTTGACAAAAATAGGCTTCTTACCGAAAATCAGTCCGGCTTTAGAGCTGGCCATAGCTGTGCTACTGCAATGCTTAAGGTCACGGAGGATATATGACCAGCATTTGATAGAGGCGAAGTAACCATTTTAGCACTTTTGGACTTCTCTAAGGCCTTTGACACAGTGGACCATAGTATTCTCTTGCAGAAACTCAGGAAATATTTCGGATTCTCTGACAGCTCGATTAAGTTGCTTGAGAGCTACCTTGGCCATCGTTGGCAAAAGGTTGTTATCGGAAATACAAGTTCTGAGCTTAGGAGATTCTACTCAGGGGTGCCACAGGGGTCCATACTTGATCCCATTCTGTTTAGCATATTTGTCAATGATATAACATACTGTTGTAATAACGTATCAATCCATTTGTATGCTGATGATGCTCAGATCTATCTTTCGCGTCCAGTTGGTCTCTCTGAGGACTTAATATGTAGAATTAATGAAGATCTTCGTTCGATTTCATTATGGGCAAAGCAAAACAACTTAGCTTTAAATACATCGAAAACCAAAGCCATATGCATTGCACCGTGCCCGCAGGTTGAAAAATATCTACCTAATCTAATCTTGGAAGATACTTCTATAAAATTTGAGTCGACTGTTACCAGTCTTGGTTATAAATTGAATTCCAGCTTGGGATGTTCTGATCACATCAACCATACTATAAGTAAAATCTACTTTGTATTGAGAAAGTTATGGTGCACAACAGACTTTGTTCCTCAGGAGGTGAAACTGAAATTGGTTAGAACTCTTATTGTGCCACTCATATTGTATAGTGAGCTCCTCTATGGGCACCTTGATAATGCATCATTACGGAAGTTGCAACTGGCTTTAAATAACTGCGCCAGATATATATATTCAAAGCGCAAGTTTGACCATATTTCCCAATTTTCCTGCAGGATACTCAACTGTAGTCTCAGTGCGTTTTTAAATGTTCGCAATCTAGTCTTCTTGCATAAGTTAATTTATACAAAGCGACCGGAATATCTTTTTAAAAAGTTGCGTTTTTCGCAGTCTGTTAGAACCCATAACCTCATTGTGCCACGTAGTAATTACCTCACGTCCTCTAGAACGTTCTTTGTCCATGCTGTAAAACTATGGAATTCCCTACCAAATATTATTAAATCCGAGCAAAATCTAAGGCGCTTTAAGTTGGCAGTATTCAACCTATTTCAGTAAATTTTAATTTTTAACTTTTTTCTTTTCTTCTTTTTCTCTGTTTTCTGTATTTCCTTGCTCCAATTACTATCTTAATATCTGACTCAGTTTAAGATCATGTTATTAGTTTAGATTAGTTTAGTATATTAAGTTTAGCATATCAAGTTTTGTATATAAGAAAATTGAAATGTTACTATTAGTTAATTTATTCATTCATGATGTGCTTAAAAGACAATCAGTCTTACATGTACAACCAGCTTCCTTTAAATGAATAAATATATAAAATAAATTATATTGGCTTTAGCTGCCGAGAAATTTGATGAAATAATAGGTAAAATTGGATTTACTCGTTGCAAAGTAGATGATGAGGCAAAAGGAACTTATCATTGTCATTGTACTACTGTGTCCAAAAAATAAGGTGACATTGTATTTATTTTGAAAATTCTTTATTTATTCTTCCAAATCAATTTCATCCCCTTCAAAGTAATCCCCTCCCGATGCAATGCACTTATGCCAACGGATTTTCCAATCTTCGAAACACTGATTGTAGTCACTTTCCGGGATGGCCTTCAGTTCCGTCTTCGCTGCGGCTTGAATCTCCTCTATCGTATCAAAATGGTGTCCCCGGAGCGGTCTTTTGAGCTTGCTGAACAGCCAGAAGTCGCACGGCGCCAGATCAGGTGAATACGGTGGTTGCGGAACGATATGGGTTGAGTTTTTGGCGAAATGATCACGAATTACGAGTGCAAGAATTGTCTTTCCACAATTCCGGCCTTTTTAGGCGGATAGCGTTACGCAAACGACGCATAACGCTCAAATAATATTCCTTGTTGACTGTTGACTAAAAAAAATAATAATTCTCCAAATCCTTCGACGCGCGCAGTTTAAATTCAAATGTCACCTTATTTTTTGGACACAGTAGTATACGTCGATATGTTAGTTGTATGTTCGAAGCAAGAGATACAACGAAGCAAGTTAAAGCAGAAATTGCTTCATGGCTAGAAATTACGGACAAAGATCCAGTTGATTATTTTCTAGGGATGGTTGGTTGGTTGGTTGGTTTAGTGGCTGCCTCTGTATGAGACACACTTAGGCCTATGGGCCCGTTGTGATACCACAAATTCCACCCGTTTGAAATGTGTATGCAACACTGTTTTTTCCAACATGTGATAACCAGTGTTGGGACTTATTACTTTTGACAGTAACATATTACTTATTACACATTACTGACATTTGAAAGTAATATCTTTACATTACTTATTACTGGAAATGTCAAGAATGGTATCACAAAAAGTAATATATTATTTTAAAAATACAGTCGAACTTCCCTATAGTGAACTTCTATATAATGAAGTTCTCCGTATAATGAATTAATTTCAAAGACACAGCTTTATCGTTCTATTCTAAGTGCATTTTGATCTCTTTATAATGAATTTCCATATAGTGAATATTTCTCTACAATGAATAAATTTTTTAGTTGAAAACTTCGGTTTCATTTGTTTTTGTCTCCATATAATGCATTTTTCCATGCTATTTTTTTTTCACGCATATTAACAACACTGAATACCGAAAAAAAGTAAAACATATTGTTACGAATACCAGTTCTAGTGGGCTAGTACGTATCTCTGGATTGCGTAATTTGAAAATAAAACACACTTAGTTTCTCAAACGCAGTCAATAAAATAAACCAACAACCACTTTATTTACTAATTTACACTTGTTTGTCTTTACAATTAAGTATTTGCTCAATTACTCCGTGTGGCACCTTCACTAGTCAAAATCCGACTGACTCGCTGCGCCGCACCCGGCTGTCTTTTATACCTACCCGGCCATCGCGCAGATCGTTCTCGCACATTCCGGAGTGGACTAAAGGTTTCCATGATGATCGCGACCATCATTGCCAGATTGGATTAAAAGTTGCCATCATTGCCAGGTTGGACTGGAAGTTGCCATCATTGCCAGGTCGAATTATAGCACGGCGCGTAGCGACAGGGTTGCTTTGCACAGCGACAAACTGTCTTATCGTTACACTGCCCACCACTTAGACTTGTTCGTCCCGAACAAGTGCCGAGGTTCCGCTGTGATAAGGCGCCAGGCGCTGCAAATGGACTACCTTCAGCTTAGCGCCTTTATTGCTGCAACGTTGAATCCTGTATACCACGTCGTTTATCCTAGTCACGACTTCGTAAGGTCCTTCCCATGACGCTTGAAGTTTCGGAGACAAACCTTTCCTCCGCTGCGGGTTGTAGAGCATTACCAGATCGCCTTCTTGGAACCCTGCTGAGTTGGCCCGTAGATCATATCTGGCTTTCGCCTTATCGCTGACCAGTTTGGTGCGGCTCCTTATAAACTGGTGAATCTCCTCCAGTTCCGCCCGCTTATTGGCCACGTAGTCCGTCTTAGCGCCTCCCGTCGTGCTGACTACCCCGAACTTCAAGTCAGCGGGTAACCGCAATTCTGTGCCGAATACTGCTCGGGCTGGAGTGAGTGATGTCGTGTCGTGCGGGGCTGACCTATACGCCATTAGGAACAAGGGGATATGCGTGTCCCAATCCTTTTGATTCCTGCCTACCACTTTCCGCAGGTATTCCTCTAGTGTCCGGTTAAAGCGTTCCACCATGCCGTCGGACTGTGGGTGGTACGCGTTTTCTTTATCCCCAGCAGCTCACACACTTCCTTGAATACCGCAGACTCGAAATTCCGGCCTTGATCCGAGTGCAACTCCAACGGAACTCCGAACCTGGCTACCCAGTTGTTTACCAGCTTTTCCGAGATCGTAGTTTCCTCCTGGTTAGGAATTGGGTACACTTCGGGCCATTTGCTGAAGTAATCCATTACCACCAGCACATATTTGTTGCCTTGAGTACTAGTTGGGAATGGGCCGGCGACGTCCATAGCAATCCGCTCGAAGGGCGCTCCCACGTTGTACTGCTGCATGCGGCCTCGAGATCTTCTTGTTGGCCCTTTCGCTGCTGAACATCGGTCGCAGCTCTTAATCCACTCGGCTACAGACTCCTGACATCCTACCCAGTAGAATCGTCTTTTTATTTTGGCGACGGTTTTGGTGATGCCTAGGTGCCCTCCACTGGAGTCGTTATGGTATGCCTGGATGACCTCGTTGATTCTGCATTTCGGCACTACCATTAGGGAGTTGCTGGTCCGTCCATCCGCGCTCTCCCATTCGCGGTACAGGCATCCTTCCTTCAGCCGCAGACTTTTCCACTGTGCCCAGTAAGCCTTGGCGATCGGGCTTTCACCGGCCATCTCCTGCCAGTCTGGACGTGCGCCTTGCTCCTTGCCTTCGACGATTTTTGCAAGATCCGCATCCTCACGCTGGTCCTTTTGTAGCCTCTCCGCAGACCACTCTTCCTCTGGCATAACGCTCACCAACCGGACGTCCACTATCTGTTCTTTGCTTTCAGCTCGCGAGCACGCCCTGCATTCGACTTTGCACGGACGGCGTGACAAGGCATCGGCATTGCCATGGCTACTGCCCTTCCGATGCTCTATCGTGTAGTCGTAGCTCTGCAGTCGCTCGATCCACCGCGCCAATTGCCCTTCAGGATCCTTAAAGTTCAGGAGCCATCTCAATGCCGCATGATCTGTGCGCAGGCGAAACCTTTGTCCATACAGATATTTGTGGAAGTGTTTTACGCAGTCCAATACCGCCAGCAGTTCTCTCCGTGTCACACAGTAGTTGCGTTCCGGTTTCGACAGAATCCTACTGTAGTATGCTATCACTTGTTCTTGGCCGTCTATTATCTGTGATAGCACACCGACAATACTATGCCCGCTCGCATCCGTATCCAGCACAAACATCTCTCCAGGCACGGGGAAGGCCAGAATTGGAGCAATGCACAGTTTTTCCTTCAGACGTGCAAAAGCCTGCTCCTGCTCTTCGTTCCACTCGAAAGCTTGGCTCTTTTTCGTCAGTTTGTGCAAGCTGCTGGCTATGTTCGCGAATCCCGGAACAAATCGGCGGTAGTATGTGCACAGGCCCAGGAAACTGCGGAGTTCGTGTAGATTGCGTGGCCGGGGCCACTCCTTCACCGCCGTGATTTTGCCTTCATCCGTATGTACTCCGCGGGCGGAAACCGTATGACTCAGATACTTGACCTCTTTTTGGAACAGCGAGCACTTCTTTGGGTTGAGTTTAAGCCCGGCTTTTTGTATCCGCTCGAATACCTCCTTTAGCTTTCCCAGGTGGTCGTCGAAGCTTTTACCCATCACGATTATGTCGTCGAGGTACACCAGACACGTCCGCCAATGCAGCCCTTTTAGCACCCGTTCCATTAGCCGCTCGAATGTTGCTGGGGCGTTGCAGAGTCCAAACGGCATGACGGTGAACTGCCACAAACCATCGCCAACACTGAAAGCCGTTTTCTCCTTGTCTTTGTCTGCAAGCTCTACCTGCCAATAGCCGCTGCGTAAGTCGAGCGTGGAGAACCACTGTGTGCCTGACAGCGTGTCCAGGGTGTCATCGATCCGCGGTAGTGGATAACTGTCCTTCTTGGTCACATCATTGAGCTTCCGATAGTCCACACAAAACCGGGTACTGCCATCCTTTTTCTTGACTAGCACGACCGGCGAGCACCAGGGGCCCGAAGAAGGCTCTATGACCTTTTCTTTCCGCATGTTTTCGATCAAATTTGTGACCTCTTCCCTCTTGGCCAGAGGAACTCGTCTTGGTGGTTGGCGAATCGGTTTTGCACTTCCGGTGTCGATGTTGTGCTTCACTATGGCTGTTCTTCCGCCTGCTTCTGCCGCAAATATTGACCCATAGTGCTGCAGGAGTGACCCCGCCTTCTGTTTCTGATTGGCCGTCAATTCGCTGTTCCACTGATTCTCCTGCGGTATGACGTCCATGTTAAAACCGCTCTTCTTATTTCCTCCGGGTGGGCTACTCTCGCAATTGACCACTGCTACGGCTTCTTTACACTCGCCAATTACCTCATCTTTCCCGACATATCTGGGTGCATTCAGGGGGTTCAGTATTCTGACTGGTATTCTGCCATTCTTAGGTTCCACTAATGTACGTCCGATGATGATGTTGTCGTGTCCTTGATTCGGTGCTTCTACAACCCACAGCCGACTCGTCCCATCGTCCTCGTCCACCTTTGCCCACACAATCGCCTCGGAGTTCGCTGGTATCCTCCTGTGTTGACACGATACAACCTTCCTTACCGCCACGCTTCGCTCATAGCCGGTGTGCAACGGGAATTCAACGTTGGCATATCTCAGCACATGTTCTTTCAGGTTCAGCGTAAAACCGTGCCTAATCATGAAATCCACGCCGATAATCACGTCGTCCATTATATCCGCGACGATGAACTCATGTTCCAGGCTGCTGGTGCCGATAGTAATCGTTTTTGTAACTTTCCCTCTTACCGGCGCGCGCTCGCCAGTCGCAGTCCGCAGCTGTATGCCATGCAGCGGTTCCCAGTTCTTCAGCAGCTTCCTTTTTATGATCGAATATGACGCTCCAGTATCCAGTGTCAACACGAACAACTTTCCATCTATCCTTCCTTCAATTGTCAAGCTGCTGGGCTGTCGTTTCAGCTGTGAGACAAGGACGGTGGGGCGGCAGATTGTGGGGATCAGCTCACGCCCCTTTGGGCTGACCCGTTTTAGTTTAACGACTCGCCGTCTTCAGCCCTGCGCTTGTTGGCTGAGCCTCGATTGTCAGTATTCCTCGCTTCAGGCGATTGCGATCGAGAACGGGAACGCCTCTTTCGTTGGCGGCAGTCTCGTGATATGTGGCCCTGCTTGCCACATACCCAGCAAACAACTTTAGAGGAGACCACCCGTGGCCTGCCCGGTGGCTCAGAGCTTGTTGCCTGGATCGCAATGTCGTTGTCCGGCTGGATCTGGCGTATCCTTGCAGGTGCATACCGAGTGCTCCCAATCCATGTCGCCTCGTATGTCATCGCGCTGGTCACCGTCTCCCTAAATGTCGGCTTACCCATCATCAACGCACTGCGACGTGTCTCCGGATCATGAAGACCTTCAATAAACGCCTCAATCTTCATCCTCTCGAGATCATCAGCGCCGAAGGACGGGTAGCACAGCTGTACGAGCCGCTCAATGTCTGCTGCATATGCCTGCAGCGCCTCGTTGGCCCTTTGCCTGCGATTCTTCAGCTCACAGTAGTACAGCGTTCTGTTGTGCTCGTCGCTGTATTTGGCTGCCAGCGCCCTTATGACGGTCTCGTACTCACTTCGTAAACATTCTGGAACTGATTTTATTACCTCAGCCGCAGCACCTTTAAGAGCCAGCGCCAATCTCCGATCTTTCCTTACATCGGTCCACTGATTTTCCAGAGCAGCCAGGTCGAATTGCAGCTTGAATGTATCGAACGGCGCAGTCCCATCATAAGTAGGCACTTCTGCTCGGCTGGCAACACTTTCCGGAACCGGCGGCAACCATTCTCGCGGCTGTACCTCCCTAAGCCGCTCGTCCATTTTTCTGTGCATCGAATCTTCCAGACTGTCAACTCGTTTGTTCAAGGACTCATCCAGGTTGTCAACTCGTCTGTTCAGGGATTCACCCATTTCGTCAACTCGTTTGTCCCAATTGACCATTCGCGTCTCGAGATGCTCAACTTTCACGTTCAGCCTATCGGAAATTTCCTCCACCTTCTGCTCTATGCGCGCAGAATTTCCCGCCATTTCTCGATTTGAAGTCTCGACTTGTGCCGAAATTTCGAGATTCGTAGTTTCAAGCTTCGCTGCCATCTCTTGATTCGCAGTTTCCATTTTCGCTGCCATCTGCGCCGACATTTCGCGATTTTCATTTTCCATTTTGGCTGCCATTTCACGGTTGGAAGTCTCGAACATGCCTTTAAGTGCAACCATTAGCTGGCTCATGTCCATTGCTTGTGGTGGCGCAGCCGCTGCAGCCGTACTTTGCATCGACGCAGCACCCGCAGGCGATTCCTCCACTTTGGCCGACGAATCTAGCTCCTGCGTCCCGAACTCGTGCGCAGTCCAATCAATGCCTCGTGATTCACACGCCTCTCGCAAGCGCAGCTGCAACTCCACCTTTCCGCCAGCAGTCGGCAAATTCCAAGCGGCCAGCTCCTTCTTCAGCTGGTCCACCTTCAGTTGCTCCAGTCTAACCATGTCTGCGTTTTATAATTAATTTTTATTTTTTTTACTTTCAGTAACACAATCCCACTTCTGACACCAAATGTTATGAATGCTAGTTCCAGTGGGCTAGTACGTATCTCTGGATTGCGTAATTTGAAAATAAAACACACTTAGTTTCTCAAACGCAGTCAATAAAATAAACCAACAACCACTTTATTTACTAATTTATACTTGTTTGTCTTTACACTTAAGTATTTGCTCAATTACTCCGTGTGGCACCTTCACTAGTCAAAATCCGACTGACTCGCTGCGCCGCACCCGGCTGCCTTTTATACCTGTCCGGCCATCGCGCAGATCGTTCTCGCACATTCCAGAGTGGACTAAAGGTTTCCATGATGATCGCGACCATCATTGCCAGGTTGGACTAAAAGTTCACATTATCGCGGCCATCATTGCCAGGTTGAATTATGGCACGGCGCGTAGCGACAGGGTTGCTTTGCACAGCGACAGACTGTCTTATCGTTACAATATTTAGGGGAACCCCAGAAGTTAAAAATAACAACAGCATAAGAAGAAGAAAGTCACATCACTAACAATTTTGACAGCAATTGTTTGTTTTGAGTGAATAAAGTGAAAATATCGCAGCGAAGTTGCATTTCTCTCGAAAAAAATACACCAATACCTCACTTTACGTCGGGGTTACGTTCCAAAAAAACACGACGCAAATTGAAACGACGCAAAGGTTCCAGGGTTATGAAAATACTACTTTTTAAAAAGAAAATTTAACAAAGTAAACATTTAAAAAACAAAAATAATATAACTCTGCCAATAAATAAATTGGAAAAATATTTTGTAATCAGAAACCCGTAATAATTTATAAAAATTTATTATTCTCTTTTAAAAAAAACACTAATTGAAACGTTACAAAAAGCACAACACACTAATTGAAACTGAATTCTAAAATTAGCAAAACAAAGTCAAAATAAAACTGTATTAAAATTGCGTTGATTTTCAGTTAGAAAGGGAATCCCCGAGTTTTGATGGCATGGCGCAATTAGAAACATAACTCGTGCCATCTTTTAGAAAAAAAAGAAAATTTAAAAAAAAATTAAAGACTCGAACCCAGAACAACGCAACTTCGAAAATCTAACGACGCACAGTGAAAATTAGTACAAATTCAGCAGCGACGCAACTTCGAAAAAACGCAAAACGAAACGACGCAAAGCGAGGTATTGGTGTACTACATGCTACTATGCAGATTCAGAAAACGATGAAGAAATGGCCAGTGAAGAAGAATTGGCTGATGCGGTCTTACCTACATTGGGACGAATTTTTGCTTCTCTTGATGTACTTCGAACCTTTGTGAAGATGAAGAACAACGTACCGAATAATGTTTTTAAGTCTCTAAATGTATTAGAAGGCTTTGTTGAGGAAGAAAAGTGGAAGGGTGTAATCCAAACTAAAATACCTCATTATTTTAAATAAAAGATGAAAAAATTCATAATTTCTATATAATGAAGTTTCTATATAATGCAGCTTTTTTCTGGTCCCGTGCGAATTCATTATAGGGAAGTTCGACTGTACATGATTTCTACAAATTTTTTCCAAAAATATAAACGAAGATTTTTTTTACATATTAATTTTATAAAACTTCAGGCATCTTGTTTAGTTATTTTTTAATTTTGTATATTTTGAATTACAATTTGAATTTCGTTACCTTTTTTGTTAAAACCGCTTGAATTTGCTTGCAAATGTTAATTGTTTCTCTACTACCAAACTCAGTTGGAAATTAAACACGCGAGGTGGTATGAACAAGTGCAGCGTTGTATAATTGTAATGGATCTTAATCACGTTATCAGTGCTGCTGTTTTACATGAAAATTAGAACATTGTTGACTAAAAAGTAATATTGTAATAAGTAACTTGAAAAAAAGTAGTAATATTACTTATGGGAAAAGTAACTAGTTACACTACATTTTTAAAGCAAAAGTAATATACAACGTAATTAGTTACACTACTTTAATATATTAGTCACAACACTGGATACAACACACATTTCAAACGGATGGGGAAAGGGAGGGAGGGGACCTACAGTTTAACGCCGAATCCGAACGGCGATTGGCAGTTTTTCTTTCACACTTGGAGGTTTTGCCATTGCCTGCCAAGAGCGCACTTGTGCGATTCTTGTAATTCTCATCTGCTTCATGTGGATAGCGATAGAAGTAGATGAGTGTTTTTTCCAACCCAAGCCAGGAATCGAACCTGGGGCGCTCGGTATGAGAAGCCAGCGCGCTACCCGCTGAACTATCGAGGCCGACCTCTAGGGATGAAGGTGGACAGAAAAGAATCCACTGGCCCCATTTCGTTATCCCAGGAAAAAATAATAAAAGAACTTTTGGAGAAGTGCAATATGACACAATGTCGCAAATGCAGTACACCTTTGGATGCATGGATGATTACCTTGATCGACTTTGGCGCGATTTTTTTGGTTTCGGCTCCCCATTGGCACGATATTCGCTCGATTGATTGGTTGTTTCGGGGTCGTAAGCATAGATCCAAGTCTCGTCTCTAGTGATCATGCGTTCCATCTTGTCCTGATAGTCAGAAAGCATCGTTTCACAGACTTCAACGCGACGCCTTTTTTCCAAAAAATTCAATGTTTTCGGTACCAGTCGAGATTTGACGCGCTTGAGGCCAAAACATCCTTTAAAATGGTATTGACCGAGCCTTTCGATATGCCAACCTCATCAGCAAGGTCGCTAATCGTTAATCGACGGTTTTTCAACACTAAATCTTTGATTTGTTGGACATGAGCTTCGTCGGTTGAGGTTCATGGTCGCCCAGGACGCTCTTCGTCTTCGACACGTTCACGGCCGGCTTGGAACTCACTATATCACTTGTAAACATTTTTTTTAGACATAGCCTCATCACCAAAGGCTTTCTGCACCATCCTCAACGTATCCGCAGCAGAAAATTGATTCCGCAAACAAACTTTAATGCAAATTCTTTGCTCAACAAATTTTGACATTGCAAAAAACGAAAAACTCACTTTTAGCAGCTCACAAAACGACGCGTATCTCAAACACTAATGAATATTTTGACATATAAATTTTACATAGATGTCACTGGCAGTACTACCAACCTAAAAAAAAAAAAATAATTCTCCAAATCCTTCCACGCGTGCAGTTTAAATTCAAATGTCACTTTATTTGGGCACAGTAGTATATCAAAATGCCTCATTTCCGAGCGCTATATTCAAAAATTGATTACTAGAAAACTACAAATGATTTCGGGAAGCAGTTTTCTGTAATGTTATCATTCATTATTTAAATAATTAATTAAATAAATAAATAAATTATTGAACTTTACATAGTTTTTTTGGTTTTACATAAAAATTACGTATGTGACCGTTAATGGAAAATGATGCAAGTTCGACGGGGAAATTGCAGAGGCACTACGAGACAACTTAAAATTTACGTTATCTATACTATTATATAAAAACAAGTGTGACGTTGCTTTTTTGAGCCACAATAAGGCAAAACCCACTGAACCGATTTAGATGAAATAAGCACCAAACATTTGTTTATCTGGGGGAATGTTACATAGGCTATATGAGAATGACCATGCCCCTTCTTATGGTAACAAAACTCATCTATGGTATGCTTTTGTAAGGCAATATGGGTATCAAACGATTCAGCGTGTCATTGCGGCAAACATTGGCTATAATATAATCCGCCACGCCCACTTTCCGTGCCCACTAAACTAACAAAACGAAGCTACGGTACATGTCGGTAAATCAGTATTAATATCAAATGATTCCGTGTTTCATTGACGTTAACATAGGATATATAAGATTGACAACGCCCACCTGATATGCCTTTTCGCCACGCCCACTATAATAACAACTCAGCCTTGGTATATTTGTCATAGCAATATGGGTATCAAACGATTCAGCGTGTCATTGCGGCAAACATTGGCTATAATATAATCAACCACGCCCACTTTCGGTGCCCACTAAACTAACAAAACAAAGCTACGGTACATGTCTGAAAATTAATCTTGATGTAAAATGCTTCTGTGTTTCATTGATGTTAACATAGGATATATAAGATTGACCACGCCCACCTGATATGCCTTTTCGCCATGCCCACTATAATAACAAATCAGCAATTGGTATATTTGTCACAGAAATATGGGTGTCAAACGATTTAGCGTGTCATTCCGGCAAACATAGGCTATAATATAATCGGCCACGCCTACTTTCCGTTCCCACTACACTAACAAAACGAAGCTACGGTACATGTCGGTAAATCAGTATTAATATCAAATGATTCCGTGTTTCATTGATGTTAACATAGGATATATAAGATTGACCACGCCCACCTGATATGCCTTTTCGCCACGCCCACTATAATAACAAATCAGCCATGGTATATTTCTCACAGCAATATGGGTATCAAACGATTCAGCGTGTCATTGCGGCAAACATAGGCTATAATATAATCGGCCACGCCCACCTTCTGCGCCCACTAAACTAACAAAACGAAGCTACGGTACATGTCGGTAAATCAGTATGAATATCAAATGATTCCGTGTTTCATTGATGTTAACATAGGATATATAAGATTGACTACGCCCATCTCATATGCCTTTTTTCATTGATGTTAACATAGGATATATACGATTGACCACCTGATATGCCTTTTCGCCACGCCCACTATAATAACAAATCAGCCATGATATATTTGTCACAGCAATATGGGTATCAAACGATTCAGCGTGTCATTGCGGCAAACATAGGCTATAATATAATCGGCCACACCCACTTTCCGCGCCCACTAAACTAACAAAACAAAACTACGGTACATGTCTGAAAATTAATGTTGATGTAAAATGATTCTGTGTTTCATAGCGGTAAACATAGGCTATAAAGGGTTGACTACGCCCACCTTTTACGCCTTCCTGCAATGCCCATTATGATGACAGAAATTAACTGTGAGATATTTGTGCAAAACAATATGGATATAAAAAAATTTTGTGAGCAATTGCAGCAAATATCTATATATTGTAAATACAAATTAATGTATGTAAATAAAACTCAAAAACTAGACAGCCGATTAGCTGAATTTTTCACGGAATGTTCGTCTTGACTAAGTCTCGGTAAACCACATAGTGCGAATACGACCCGATAGGTAGGCGTGGCACCTCCCATACAACTTAAATTTTCAATATGGAATATCTTCGTAATGAGAAGTCGGACAGCATTAAAATTTGGTGCGGGGCCACCGTTTAGATGTGCCGTTTCACTGGTAAAACTTTGTGAGCGTTGGACAAGGAGCGTGGTACTTTTTAAGCAACTCAAATGTTTTGAATAACTTTGGAACTACAAATCACACATCAAAGAGATTTGACACAAACTTACGATTTAGATGTGCCCTTCGACATGGGGAATGGGGTGGGTTTCGGACGAGGGGGCCTGGCACTGCCCATACAACCCAAGCTTTTAATGTGAAATATCTTCGGAATTATAAGTCGCCCAGCATTGAAATTTGATACAGCAGCATGGCTTAGACCTGTCGCTCAAGTGGTTAAATTGTATGGGCGTTGCACAAGGGGCGTGGCACTTTTTAAGCGACCCTATTGTTTTAAATAACTTTGGAACTGCAAATCACACATCAAAGATATTTGGCACATACTTACGATTACGTGCCCTTCGACAGGGAGAGTGGGGTGGGTATTGGACGAGGGGCATGGCACCGCCCATAGAACCCAAATTTTTAATGTGGAATAGCTTCGGAACAATAAGTTGGAAAGCTTTGAAGTTTTGTATACCATCGTCCCATAGATGTGTCATTCTACTGGCAAAATTGTATGGGCGTTGAACAAGGGGCGTGGCATATTTTTTGTGACTGAAATTTTCCGCGTAACTTTGGAACTGAAAGTCACATATCAATGAAACCGGGTCACACCCTTCTACTGGAGGAATGGATAGGGCATTACATAAAAGAGGCGTGGCATCGCCCATAGAGTGTAGTATGAAGAAACTTGATTTATTGGGCCCATTGACTTCAAGCTTGCGTGCAAAGCCGCAGGGCCCTGCTAGTTGCTAATAAAAATTAAATCTAAAATACGATTGAAGTTATTTACAAAGCCGTTAATCTGAGCCAAGTCAATACTTAACAGATTATCAATAACAAATGTTTCGAACGGCTTATTTACATTAGACGGTGTGAGAGAAAAGTCATTATCCAAATGAGACCAACAGATACCGCTTAGATTGAAATCACCCAGAACACAAAGTTGGTTATCACCGACAAGATTCTGTAACGCCAGCACATTGTCCAAGTGCGATTTGCAGAGCGATTCATTAGCTGCAGGTGGGATATAGGAGCAGCACAGGAACAGCAAGCCGGACGAACCTTGAAAGCGTACACAGAGTTGATCCTGGATAGTGTTATCATTAGCGAGTGGGATGAAAGTCGCCCGAAGTTTACGACGAACAGCGATCAATACACCACCACCTCTACTACACCCAGTCATAGTAGAATCTCGGTCTTTGCAAAAGACGTCAAATAAATTAGGATCAAAATATTCCGAGTCAAAGAAGTTCGCAGTCAGCCAAGTCTCCACAATGACATAAATGTCGTGGTCCGATTGTGTGCTAAATTTACGAACATAGTCAGCTTTAGTTCTAAGTCTAGAACAATTTTGAAAATACAGCTTAACTTCATTGCGCACAGGACCGGCCGTAGACGATGAACCTATCCTGCTGCCGGTTGTTGCCCTTGCTTTAGAAAAAACTGAAAAGGGCGCACAGTCACATTTGCCGGCCACAATTCAGGACTAAACAGTTTTTCAATTGCGTTTTCAGGAACACCCAGCTTAAAGTTTATTCGTCTTAAAGATTCCACAGAGATGTCTGTTTTAACAAGACTGTAGCACGAAATTACGCTCTTCTCGATGTTGGCATGCTTCATAACGTACTCCATGATGTTACCAGGGGTAACAGTGGGCAAGAAAGAAGAAAAGTGCAGCCACTTAAGACGAACAGCAACGTCAAGTTCGGAGTTGTCATTAGATCCAACAACACGCATCTGTTTAAGTCTGTTGTTTTTCTTCCCAGCAGCAACCCAGCCTGGTATAGTGGGCTGTCTGGGAGGCGAGGAGACTTCACGACGCACAGCAGCGGAGTCAGCAGAAGGCAAAGCAGCAGCAGAATCAGCGGAGGCAGCGGTAGCGGCGGCAGCAGTGGCAGCATAAGAGTAAGGAAGCTTTGAGTGGCCTTAGAAAGAGCAGGAAGATAACGGTCAGCACGAGTCGATGAGGCAGCAGCAGCAGGCGGACAATGCGCATTAGAAACGGCGGAAACTACGGGCTGAGCGTGCTCAACGACAACAGAGCGACGGGCATCCAAGGACGCAGCATTATTGTTGGAGAGAGCACGAGCGTCAGAGACCAAAGTGGCTCTTTTATCCAGAAGATCGCAGATATTATTTCCAATGACTTTGACATCGTTAGTTAGGACAGATAATTTAGGGACAATATAATTGTCACTTAACTTGCATTGCATTGAATGAAGCTCTTCTTGCAGGCTTTCGAGTGTTTCGGCTAGAAGCTTTTTTTAATCTTGCAAAGAGTTCAGCACAGAGAGCACACGCGCGTTGTCAGCTCTGAGGGCGACATGCTCACTGAAAATCGTTTGCAGCGTAACTTCTTGCTTATCACACTTTTGTTGTTGAGAGACAATCGGTTTAGGTAGCTGATCTTGTTGTTGCGGTTTAGACTGATGCACTTGTTGTTGGGCTTTAGGCAGTTGAGCTTGATGTTGCGGTTTGGGCTGTAGTGCTTGTTGTTGCGGCTTAGGCTGTTGTGGTTGTTGTTGCAAAGCTAGGCTCGGGTTATTGCACTGCACTTGTTGTGATATGTGTGTAGATTTGGATGAGAAAATCGCGGCGTCGCTGTCCGAGCACACTCGATCGGCGCGGGTGGTAGACGTAAGGGGCGACTGAATAGAATTTCGGCGCGCACTTAAGCAGTCATTACAATGGTACGGTTTACAGCTTTTTTGCATAAACTGGAGGTCAGCAGGTTGAAAGTTCGCGCAGTCCAAATGAAAAAATTCGTTGCATTTTGCACATTGCAGCTTCGCCTGACCTCGATCAACTTTTTGACCACAAACACATGGCATTTAGAGGTAATGAAATTAAGAAAAAGTGTCCAAGTGAAAACGAGCGAAGCAGAACGGCTCGCCTCACTGTCGCACGCGCAGAGAAGTAGAAATAAAGCACGAAGCGTGGAGCACAGAATTACATCTGCACAGTACAAGGTCAGACACTGTAATCTACTGTACTGTATATTTACGGGTAATTAACATAGCAGCTATGATTTCCTTGCCTTCATTTTTGTTGTTGTTAAATTGCAAAATTCTGTGCACAACAAGTTAAAATTGTTCTTAATTATAAGTTCGTACATATTTATGATTTTTGGTGTAACCTTGTTAAATCAGCACAAAATCAGTAGATTTATGTGCTGATTTCGAAATTTGAAAAAATCAGCACAAACAGAAGCGGCACAATAAAAATCAGCGGATGTGCTGATGAAATCAGCGCATCTGGCATCCCTGCTATTGACACTGACTTTGTATCGATTGGCCAACTGTCTGTACGAAATTCCCTTTCAGTTGTGCACAATTTGCTTATGCACGTGCTTTTCGACTCGCGGCATCGGGAAAACTATACTACGAGTAGCAAAGAAAACAAAGACAATAAATGCACAAATGATCATGCTTTCTAACGGTACATTCCACATTGCGATCAAACGTCTACACTAAGAGAAATATTGAATTAAAAGTGTGCAGTTTCTCTTCGGTACAGTCCTTATTATATATTGAAAACACATTATATAACACCAAAGAAAATAATATACTACTCGAAGCGCGGATTAGCGTGTAGAGACAAAGGAAAAAATCCTATCCTATATTATTATTCTATATTGCATTATATTAAATTAGTTTCGTTGAGTTGTTCATGGTTTAAAATAAATAAACGAAAAAAGCATACCACATGGTGAACAAACAACGGGTTTTTTGCTCATTTTTAACTCAAGTTTGTTTTTATAGTTCAAAAATAGTTCAAAATAAAACGTAAAATTGACACTGACATGGATTTGGGCTAAAGACTTGATTCTTGATTCCAATATTGTTACACAAAGATGAGTTCAACAATTTAAATTCGTTTTCAAGGTGGCTGTTGCTGGCAACTTCAAGGCCGAAATTATATATTCGTGATCAGCGGCTCCGGAAATATAAGGAACAGTTCAGTAACTGGGCGGTTTTGTGAAGGGCTGAAACTGTTTGCACTGTGAAAAATAAAAAAAAAAATTATTTGATTTGAGTTGAAAACATAATTCTCTTTCTTTTGATACCAATATTGTTAGATTAGGACGAGTTTGACCATTTAAATGAAGTTTTTTAATTTGGGTGTAGCTTGAACTTCAAGACCCTGTAAAACCCAAACTAGAGGTGAAAAATATAAAGCGACTCCGAAAATATAAAGAACAGTTGAGAAACTCTGCGGTTTTTTTTACTGTTGTACCGTGTTATTTGTTCAACGAGTTTGTTATATAGAGCCATGGTCGCCAAAATATCGTAAGCGCCATTTTTTCGAAACAATTTTTTTTTATTGAAAATAAAAGTTTAACATCAGACGGATCTGTCTGCAAAATTACAAATCTCAGTAATGAATAACTCCCGAGAAAATGAGTCGTCAATTTTATCGTTTGAATTGTTTACTTGTTTGCATCAAGCAGCTTCCAACTTAAACCTTGTCAAGACAAACAGCTCCGCAAGTGATATGGAAATAACTGTAATTTTTTATTTTGCCTTGCACACATATTCTATTTTGTACATGGTTACAAAAGCTTTGTTAATTTTGGTAGAGAAAACATCTACGTAAATCATGGAATCTTTGGCTGCAAAGGTATTATGTTTTTAACCCTTTCGGGACAGCTTTTAACCCGGTTATGCAAAAAGTAAAAAATTTCGCTATTAAACTATTTTAGACCTAAATAAGCTATTTTAAAGATTTGAAAAGCTTATGTCCTTTCTACAAAGTCCTGTGAGAAGTGCTTATAAGCAACAATTGTCCATAGTGGTAAATAACACAGGACAACAAATTTCGCCATTTCTGGTTTTGACATCAGTTCTAGGCTAATAAGGGGTCGCTAAATTCGAATCCGCAAATCGTTTTTGAAACTTAGTTTGCGTTTTGGCAAAAAGTGGGCGTGTTTTCTACATTTCAGACCGTAACTTCTAAACCAATAAACCTATTAACATGATTTTTTTTTATGTTGTCGCAATTACAACATCTCATGGCTTTTTTTCTGATACTACTCATTTTCATGCGTTCTGAAATTCCGTGGTAATAGGGCTTCAAGGTCAAAAAACTTGGAATTTCATGGTGTTTCTTTCGATGGCGAAAATAATACAGATTTCTCGTTAATCAAGTAACGAGGTATAATTATTTATCGAAAGATGACACATTATTCAATACAACCGAGGGAACAGTTGTGGTGCACAACAACAACATTCGCATCGAAATAATACCAAAAATGTGCCAAATGTGTGGGATCTAAAAAGTATATGTGAAAAGGGGATAGAAAGGTATCATAAAGAATACCTGGATATGAACTGCAATCAGCCAGTTCAAGATACCTTAGCAGAGGCTGACATTGAAGATTAAAGAGAAAATAATTCAAAACAATTTTAAATACTTAGACTTTTAAATTTATTATTATTATTGACGGGGAATAGTGCACTGCGACCTAAAAGATCTATTGTGCCCCCTTCATGGACCTACAGTTCGTCCGTTAGTCCAGTATCCGAGAGAAATTTTAGTATGTTACCTAAACCTCTAGAAACCCAGTCCGTACCTGGTATAATAAAGTCCTCCTGGTGTTTCTTTCGTTTGTGCATAAGTACAGGGAATTCTCCTAGTATATGCATTGCGGTTTAATTTTCCTGCAAGCAGAACCTGCAGTATTCGTTTTCGCGAATTCCTAGTTTAGTTAGTTTAATCTACAATGCCCTGTAAGGATACCTGTACTAAACCTTAGATTATTCTTTGAAAAACTCATGCATTCCTCGAATCTTCTCCTACTATACGTCCCGATAATCGCCTTGGAATGTTCTAATCCTGGTTGGTTGTCCCAGTATTGATTTCTATTGATTATCTCGTGTTTCCTGGTTAGGATGGATCGAGCTCCACAGCAATGGGGATAGTACCGATCCCCTTCCCCGCCCCTGTGGGCAACCCCGAGGGGTACTTTTTCATTTACTTTGGATTGTTAAATTTTTCTTTTAAGCTGAAATGTAATTTGAAGTTGAAATGTTATTTGGCATTATTATTACTTTCGATACTTCTTTTTGGGTTGGAATTACCCACTATTTTCTACTTTTTTTTAGTGCTTTTACAATATTTCACAATTTCTAATAACTTTTGTGACTATATTATTATGAACAAGACAAGAAAACAAATTAAAAGGCAAGCCAACGCCAAACATTTTTACCGTAAGCGCCACAGCTTGTGCGTGCTTCAGAATATTCGTGGTAGCGAAATTATCGTAAGCGCCATTAAATACGCTCCTGTTTTGCGAATCCAATTTTTTTTATCGGTATTCCAAAAATAACTTTAAACCAATAATGCATGCACAAAATGGAAGCATTTATTAATATAATATAAAAGGAAAACACAAAAAACCTTCTCCTGTAAAATTACGAATTTGGCGCTTACGATAATTTGGCGACTATGGCTCGATATAACATTATATTGCTAACTTTCGCAACCTTATTACTAGTGTCCGACCAAATATTCGGTTGCGGCTTCGGTTCGGCCCAAAAAAAGTGGTTTCGGTTTCAGTTTCGGCCAAAAAATTCCCGAACGGCCGAAACCGAAACATTCTAGAATATTTTTTACATTTTATTGTGTAGCGAGTGAACAGCTAGTTAGTGGAGCCGAGCAGATATATAGTGAAAGGAGGAGAAGGAGAATTTAGATTCCACCAATGTAAATAAACTTCTGTTTTTAGAATAAAATATGAAATTATTTAATTTTGAATATTAGCGAGCAAGGTACGAAAGGGTGATTTTGTTATATTTATGTTTTAAAAAATGAATGGTTTTTATTAATAAGTATTTATTTATTTGTTCGTTCTTTATTTACCTAAAGTAAAATTCGTTTGTTGAAAAATTGTGATTTTGTTGCTTGATGTGGTGATTTTTATTTCAACTAGAAAGTTTCGGTTTCCGCCGAATATTAAAAACAAAACCGAAACCACTTTTTTGGGCCGAAACCGAATATTCGGTTTTTTTTTAAATATTCGGCCGAAACCGAAACTTTCTAGTTGAAATAAAAATCACCATATCAAGCACTTTTTTCAACAAACGAATTTAACATTAAGTAAATAAAGAACAAACAAACAAACATAGCATAAATAAATAAATACTTATTAATAAAAACAATTTATTCATTTTTTAAAAACGTAAACATGAAAAAATCACCCTTTCGTACCTTACTCGCTAATATTCAAAATTAAATAAATTAATATTATATGCTAAAAAATAAGTTTATTTACATTGCTGGCATCTAAATTACTCCTCCTTTCACTATATATCTGCTACACAATAAAATGTAAAAAAATTTTCTAGAAAGTTTCGGTTTCGGCTATTCGGCCATTTTTTGGCCGAAACTGAAACCGAAACCACTTATTTGGTTGTTTTAGCCATAACCACTTTGGTTGTTTTAGCCATATTATCCGAGGATAAATAAAAAAATCGTCCGATATCTTTTTAAATGTGCTGCTGGATGCTATTAAAAATTGTTCTGCAAATGCTACCCATAAAATCGACTGCCGCAGCGATGCGATTTCCCGAACCACTCTTCAACGCTACATGAAGAAGGAGGAAGAAAATTTCGGAGACATCAAAGCCGTCGACGGTGGTGCTTTATTAGATTTTGTTCGTGGATGTTACAAGCGCGTGCCATCGAATCAGGTAAATTGGTGTTTTCCACCTTCTTCACGTCACAGCACTTGAAGAGTGTTGATTAATTAGGTTGAATTTCATTTAACTTTCGATAGCCCAGGAGAATGACTTGATCACTTACATTTTGAAATGCCCGTCCATCTAAAGTGTGTCAGCATGCGTGCCAGCTACTTCACATGCGTGCATTGTGCTTCAAATAATTAAAATTTAATATTTTTCTATATTCGTGTTGGTTTTTCTTCATATTGCCCCGTTTCCAGCAGATTTTCCAAGGGTGCCCACAACCGAACCAAAAAAAAATTTTCGTTAAAAATGACTACTTTACAAAATAAAAAAAAACTTTTCTATTTGACGGAATCGGTTTATTTTCGTCATTACTTGTTAGCTAAGGTCTCTAGCTTTCCATAGATATCTATATGTCCGATTAATATGAACTTGGTGAAAAGTTATGAGCCAAAAACAAAAGGGTGCCCACAACCGAACCTTTTCCCCTACTCTTGAATCAGTTTTGCGTTTCCCAATTTTAAGGACAGCAATCCTTGAATTTTACTTATGTCACTCTAGGTTTATATCTACTTAAGAATTGTAATCTGGCAACGCCAAAAAACGAGAGACGGGCCGGCGAGTTAATCGGAACTTGGCCGTCGAATAAAGAAGTTCAAATAAAAGACAAATTAAAAAGCGTTTCGGTTCATCTTGACAGAAGTCAGAAGTGAGATGCGCCATGAGTGCGGGAGACATGGCAGAGTTAACAATCCCAGAACTAAAAAATAAGCTAAAGGAATTGGGTGCGAGAACGACCGGGAACTAGTCCGAGCTTGTTTCCGGATTATTGCGGGAAACCCCGTCCGCGGCGCGTGAAGCTCATGTGTTGAATAGCTTCTCGATACCAGGAATCCATGTGTTGGACGGCGGCGGCGCTACGCGTGAAGCTCATGTGTTGAGTGGTAGCGCGATACCAGGAGTCCATGTGTTGGACGGCGGCGGCGCGACGCGTAAAGCTCATGTGTTGAGTGGTGGCGCGACACCAGGAGTCCATGTGTTGGACGGCGGCGGCGCGGCGCGCAAAGCTCATGTGTTGAGTGGTGGCGCGACACCAGGAGTCCATGCGTTGGACGGCGGCGGCGCGGCGCGTTAAGCTCATGTGTTGAGTCGTGGCGTGACACTAGGAGTCGATGTGTTAGACACGGGTGCACAGAACGAAGTAATTGACGCCGAGAGGCTGCCGGGAGCGGTGAGGGATCAGGAAGTGATGCAGATGACGGAAGATGTAGGTAGCCTGCAAAAGGCCGTGCAGCTGGTAACGAAGCAACTGGCCGTGGTGATCGGATCATCAAGGCGAGCAAAAGGGTCGTTGCATGCAGGTGGTCTGGATTGTTCGCTGATGAGAAATTAAACCGCCGCACACTGGGGTAACTCATGGCGATTTTGGCGATTAATTCAAAAATTAAAATTTAAGATACCGATTTTTTTTTTTGGTACCGGATTAGAGTAGATAAAATTTCCCATCACTGGGTGAAAGAATTGTTGTAAAATAATTTACCGTATTCCTGCAATCCACTCTGAAAGTTGAGATTTATTTTCATTTGGCGAGCGCACAGCGATAAACGTGAATTTTTCCATTATTTGAATCAAATTTTGTTTACAAATTTTAAAAGCAGCGAGTGGTTCAAAACTGCGTTGCTGCTAACACCGAAGAAAAACAACAATTTTTCTTTCGGCGGCTGTCCTCTCAGCAGGAAATGGCAAACCTCTGAGAGTAAAATTGCCTATGAAAAAGCCAAGCCCAAGTCTCCATTCAGAATCGGCATAAAACTGTAGGTCCCTTCCAACCTTGTACAAATTCACACGCACAACACGGATGGTTGCGGGTCCTAGGCCATAGTCTCGTAATCGGGCTGTCGTGCTAGTCAATTATTATTTAAAAAATTATTAAGTGGCGCGCAGTTGAAAATCAAAGAGTTGCTGGCAGACGATGAACTCTCCTTCGTATGTTGCACGGAATGTGAATTTTTCCATTATTTGAATCAAATTTTGTTTACAAATTTTAAAAGCAGCGAGTGGTTCAAAACTGCGTTGCTGCTAACACCGAAGAAAAACAACAATTTTTCTTTCGGCGGCTGTCCTCTCAGCAGGAAATGGCAAACCTCTGAGAGTAAAATTGCCTATGAAAAAGCCAAGCCCAAGTCTCCATTCAGAATCGGCATAAAACTGTAGGTCCCTTCCAACCTTGTACAAATTCACACGCACAACACGGATGGTTGCGGGTCCTAGGCCTTAGTCTCGTAATCGGGCTGTCGTGCTAGTCAATTATTATTTAAAAAATTATTAAGTGGCGCGCAGTTGAAAATCAAAGAGTTGCTGGCAGACGATGAACTCTCCTTCGTATGTTGCACGGAATGTAAAACAGTTTCCGGACTTTGGTGGGCAGAATGTAAGACGAGCAGATTATGTTTGCCCCGCTCGCTTGCGTAGCAAGCGCGCAGCCGCAGCTGAGTGGTATGTACATTGACAATATAACTGGTGCAAATGGGCAAGGAAATGCGAATAATATCATCGCGATGATGCCTGAATTCGATCAATGTGTTGGTGAGATCAGCTCGGTGCAATTTACTGAGCGAGTAGAGAAGCTAAAGTGTGCATACGGGTGGAACGACAGGTTGGTAACTTTCGCCGTACAGAGCAAGTTTCGGTAAACAATGTCAGGTGCAGTGCTTTGATCGACTCAGGAAGCACTAGGTCGCTGATAACAAAAAACATTGCGAATAAGTGTGGCGCGGAAATAATGCCGTGCAGTGAAACGTTGAATGGCTTCGCCGGTGGCCAGTGCAAGTGCAGCGAGTCGCCGACTGTAAGACTTAAAATCGATAATCAAAATCTGGAAAGTATTTTTTTGATAGTAGACAATGAACTACTAACGTACGATGTAATAGTGGGCATGGATAGTTTTAGTAAAATGCGTGTTGTAATAGAGAATGGGGAATGCCACATCATAGCACTCTCAGGTGAAAAGCTTGATAGTGGAGAGCAACTTGAAGACAGTGAAAAGAGTGAGCTGAGAGCGTTGCTCAATGAATATGCTTGTTGTTTCAGTGAAGAACTAAAAGATCTTGGTAAAAGCAAAAGTTTTAAGATGCATATTACGCTGTATTCGACCCCGAATACAGCGTAGAAGCCGTATTCGACCCCGTTTCCGAAGAATAGTGTCGGAGCTGCTGGCATTAGATATAATTAGTCCGTCGACGTCATTGTATTCATCGTTCATCGTGTTGGTGCGTAAACACAACGGAGAGGATCGTCTCTGGCTGGACTATCGCGAAATTAACGCTGTGACAGAGAAGCAACCGTGGGCGATGCCGACAGTTGAGGGTGTACTTTCGACACTTTCCGGGAAACGTTATTTTACTACAATAGATCTGATGTCCGGGTATAACCAAATCGAGATCGACGAGAAATCTACACGTTTTCAACCTCAAAATGAGAATGCGTTAATTCATAATAAGAAACATAAATTCATAATGAGAATGCGTAAGTACATAATGAGAAATATAAATTCTGTGGCCAAAAGCAATAATCGCTTAAGTCCATAAGTACTATTTTGAGCACCGCTCTTTAAAGGAACATGTCTTAAGTCGACTTTAGCGTTTATCGTTTTTGACCACAGAATTCATAATGAGAATTCCCCAATTTGAATTTACGCATTCTGAAATTAAATTTTCCTTTTCTTGTTTTGAATTTACGCATTCTCATTACGAATTTATATTTCTCAGTATGAACTTACGCATTCTCATTATGAATTCACATATTCTCATTTTGAGGTTGAAAAGGTGTAGACCATACACTGCCTTCGTGACGCGCAATGGATATTTCGAGTTCAACAGAATGCCATTCGGGCTACGAAATGCGCCATGTACGTTCCAGAGAATGATGTCAGAGATCATCAAAGCGCTGAAAGGCAGGGCCGTCAGCTATGTGGATGAAGTGATCCACGAACCCGCGCGTAACAAAAATCAAAACAATTTCGACAAATAAACAAAAGTAAGATATTGCATACACACAGTGACGTGAAAACAAAAAAAAATATATATTATACGAAGTTCATAAAACACAAAAAAGGGGCAAAAAAGAGTACACAAACGTTACAAAGAAAAACCAAAACAAATAGTGACAGTGAGGGTGTAAAAGAAAAACAAATATACATATATATACACAACCCTAAAAAAAACCAAATAGTGAGGTACAAACACAAAAAAAATCAAAAAGCACCACAAATTCAAAACCAAGCACAGTGACAACAACGCCAACAGTGCAGTGACAAACAAAGTGAGCGGTGACAAGAAAGCGGCGGCAAATACACACACAATACAATACAAAACACAAGAACAGTGGAACGAACATAAAAGCTGCAGCGAAAAACCAAAAACCAGCACCCAAAGCGTAGGGCCCAGATTACCCTAGCAGCAGCAGCGGCCCACCACAACATCGTCCAGCGCACCCCGTAGGGAAAGCATCAAGCAGCGAAAAACACGGTTTGCGATACCCCCCAACTTGGAAAATGTCAAGTGAGTAACCAACCCCCAAAACTTGCGGTAAAACATACTGTAATTGATTTTCTTAAAATAAATTACAGTTTGCAAGCGAAACGTTAACAAAAACGCCGTTGGTAAATCATCCCAATTTACAGCAATAACGTTCCGCTGGGGCAAATATATATATACGGTGGACGGAAAGTTTCTGCATAAAAAAAAAACACCGTTAAGGTTCATTTGTATTACTTTTCAAATTTTTTTTAATTTAAACCACTAAATCATATTCAAGCAAAATTTAATTGATTACACAGCACAACAAAAAAACACTTTTTTTCTGTTGCATGGAGTTTTTCTACTGTTTCTTACTAACTTGGGTGCGCTGATTTCGAATCTATCCTCAGATTTTTTCTAGCAGCTCTAGTTAGTGAGATATAGGTACCATGTAATTTTTTCAGTTTTTCCTCTACTTTTTCCATATTTTTGATCGTAATTTCTAAACCGAAAAACCGATTGACATGATTTTCACCTTATCGCACTAACAACACCACACGGCTTCTTTTCCGATACAACTTATTTTTATAAGTTTTAAAATGCCGCGGTAATTGGACCTCAAAGTAGGAAAATATTGAATTTCAAGGCGTTTTTTCTGATGGCGAAAATTGTACAGATGTTTCATAAATCAAGTTACGAAGTATATAAATATCTTAAGAAGAAACATCAAGCACTACACAAAACAGCCAAATTATTTGGCGGAATACACATTCGCATCGAAATAATAGCAAAAATATACCATAGTCATTTTCATCAAAATGTGTGCAATTTCCTTAAAAAATTAGGAGCCTCAAAATATGCTCTTTTATATGTTACATTTCTAGTCTGAAACATAAGCAACAAATAAAAAGATTTTGAATTGCTCGAAACAAAAAAAATTAAAAACTTTGCATATTTTGAGGCTCCTAATTTTTTAAGGAAATTGCACACATTTGATGAAAATGACTATGGTACATTTTTGCTATTATTTCCATGCGAATGTGTATTCCGCCAAATAACTTGGCTGTTCTGTATTGCTTGATGTTTCTTCTTAAGATATTCATATACTTCGTAACTTGATTTATGAAACATCTGTACAATTTTCGCCATCAGAAAAAACGCC
The DNA here is from genome assembly GCA_964056695.1 of Melieria picta. Classification (NCBI taxonomy): domain Eukaryota; kingdom Metazoa; phylum Arthropoda; class Insecta; order Diptera; family Ulidiidae; genus Melieria; species Melieria picta. The sequence continues at coordinate 74,667,828 of OZ057400.1, forward strand.
TTGAAATTCAATATTTTCCTACTTTGAAACCTTATTACAATGCCAATTTAGAACGCATAAAATTGATTAATGCCAATAAAGATGGCGTGAGATGTTGTAAGTGCAACGATATAAAAATCATGTCGATAGGATTATCGGTTCGGAAATTACAGTCGAAAATGTGAAAAAAGTCGAGGAAAATTCGTAAAAGTGCCACGCCCATTTTTTGCGAAAACTAGAGCTGTTACATAAAAACGGAGTATAGGTTTGAAATCAATGTGGCAAAACGATTCAGATTCATGTAAAAAAGTCCATGCAACAGACATGCTGTTGTGCAGTGTTATTAATATTGTGTATGTGTGCCATTTTTTTTCGTAGAACTCTAGGACTCGCTTTCGAAAACTTTCGCACAAGACCGACGTTTCGGCCAATGATATGGCATCCCACTCTTGTTTTACTCTCTCTATGAGTTTAAGTCTATTGGCAGGTTTTGGACTCCGAAATACTCAATCTTGAATCCTGGACCAGATATGTTCATTGAATGTCGAATTTTTAACGTGAGTGCCGCCACAGTGTGGCCTAACCCCACGGTGCTCAAAAGCACAGCGTATCAAAATTAAGCATTGATAAGCGCCCCGAGAGCAAGCTCCCGGTACCAATTGGGTTAATGTAAATGGGTCCGGCACCCGGTTGTAAACGCAACTCCACGCCGAGACGAAACTCTACCCGCATTTGGGTGTTAAACCACGCCATCACGAAACTCCCCGAGGGGGCCATTCCCATGATCAGGCTGAAGCACAAGGCTCCAGGGGCACCCTGATTCCCGTGGTACCAGACAAAGCCTCTGGTCAGACTTCGTAGCCGTGCTACTACCAGTTGAGCCCCATTTAGCTCGTGGACTGGTGACCACCACACCGCACTTGACTCCATTCACGTGCGCACTCATTCATCCACTCAAACAGACCAGCCCCCTCGCCCACTCACACATTCACACTTGGCAATACACTAAACTGCCGTCGCCGCCGAAACACAGCATTCGCATAGTCATTCATTATGGCAATCAGCTGGCTGGTGGAGAGTGCTTCACGCACACACCACACACTGTCCGTCCGACTAATCCCCATCCGCCCTAGATCCCTCAAATCTGAGTACAACGGGCACTCACACAACACATGCAACCAATCCTCACGCACAGCCCCACACATACACTCAGCACTTGCACTCAGGGCTCTCTCATGCAAAAATGCATTGAGTGACCCGTGTCCGGTGAGTAGGAACCCAAGGCTCAAGCCGAAACCGAAATCCTTGAGCCCTACCACGAACCTCACGTCCCGTATGTACTCATAGGTCGTTCTGCCATGAGGACTTTCGTCCCAACGTTGCAGAACACAGTCCTGCAGTATTCGCTTACGCTTCATACTGTCAGCACTCTCCACACCTTCGCCTTGCAGCCACTCATACTGCAGCAGCACCTCTCTGTTCCCCCTCCTTAGCCCGAAGCCCACGGCACGCCGTATGACTACGAGATCCAGAGGAGCCGCACCCATCAACACCTGCAATGCATCTGTTGATACAGTGCGGCACACAGGCATACAACCTAACAACATAACACGCTGAATAGACAGCAAGTGTTTGCGGCCTACAACCGTCGCGGCCAATTCGTGCCATGCCGACGCTCCGTACGCAGCACAAGCTACGAACCAGATATGTTCAATAGGATTAAAATCTGGCGAATTTCCCGGCCAGTCTTCCCATACTAGCTTAAATACACTTTTAGCAAAACTTATTGACTGTTTCGCCATATGACATCGCGCACCGTCCTGCATTAAAATCGCTGTAGATCTATGAGGGAACTGCTTAGGATTTTCAAACCATCACATTATTGGGGATTTCCCTATTTCGTTTTCAAATAAAACAAGCAATCAGAATTTTAAGTATATTACAATTGAAACGATGTATGCAGAAACTTTCCGTCCACCGTGTATGTACTCCATTGCCTTTTTCCCTTTTGCTCTTTGCCCTTTAATTTCTCCTCAATTGCTACCCGTTAGCACATAAGCGCAGCGCTCTTGCGCAGCTTCCTTGACATAGGAAGAACAGCAATAACTACCAAAACAACTCCGTTGCTTTATTATTGGCACTTTGTTTCTTCCTTCATTCTTTCCCCAATTATGGGTAGAAACATCGAATCTCAAATTCGGTAGAAACATTTGTTTGTGTTGACACCACCCGGGTGGTAAAACAATTTTTTGGGGAAAATTTTTCATTTGAAAACAATTTCCTTTTTCCCCTTCTGAGACATATTTGAAAAACAAAAACTTGTCGCAACATTTTATGCACTTTCTCCCTAGTGATAATTTGTAGTTAGAAAAATTGACTAAAAATGATTAAATTTTGTAGCTTAGTTAATACACTTTCAATACTTTCTTGTGTGCAATTGGGTCCTCACACTCGCAGTGGCAATTTGTAAACTTGAAAAATTTTCAAATTTTTTTTTGGAATTTTCAAAATATTTTTCTCATATATCGTGTTGTGCATCAATCGGCCCTCAAACCCGTAGCGGCAATCGATATCCAATCAAAGTGTTATCATACAACGCGATCCTGTCGTTGATCCCTGATACACAGAACAATTTCAGTTTCAAGTTTATTTGGAACTCTCATAGGATTTATTTATTTCGGTTTTTCCCAATAATCTACTGCATTCATTGCTTGCCAAACACACTGAAAGAAATAACTATTAGATTCGTTCAATACTCGAAACCCTCATCTCAGCAAAAATGGCAGAACTTCGAGAGTTGCTTCAAAAGCGGAAGCAGAAAATAAAATCTACTTAACGATTCGTAAGTTTATTTTCGAAACCAACCGGTTCGTCACGTTCTGCACAAATTGGCCGTCAATCCCCATCGAAAACCAAACAGAATCATTGATTGAAGTTCAACTCCAAGAGCTTGATCAAAACTGGGCGCGTGTACTGCAGGCATACCAAGACACGTATTTGTCTGACTCATACAGAGTTAAGGAATGCAACCGCTTATGCTCCCACCAAAATTGCTGACACAACAAAAACGATGTAAGCGATCTGGTGCAGCTGCACAAACATCTCGAACAGGCAGAACAGCAGCACAGCAGAAAAGCTTACGACAGCTTACCAGGAATTGCAGCAGCAGCGACAGCGGCTACCAGCGGCTTAGGGTAATGTTTAAGCGTGGGCGCTCTGCTTAGCAGAGAAATTAATGAATAGAATAAAGCAGACTCAATTTGGAGCTCAACGAAGCAACACCACCGCTTTTTAATTGGCGCCCGAGCAGGGACACGGTAATTTCGAAGTTAATATTGCAATAAAAAGTATCCTGCAACAAAAGGAGAAATAAAGCAATACGCGTTAACATATATTTGCTGTGCCCAACAATCAACAAACTTTGTATTGAAGAGGATATCCAACATCAGTTCGAGACTCATCAATCAAGTTAGCCTAGATATCTGAAGAATAAGGACCCTAAAGGACAAAAAGGATCTACCGGATATCACACCATCAAGTATCCTGCAACAAAAGGAGAAAAGTAAAACCAAATCTTAATTTTAAGAAGTGTAGTAATAATAAAGTTAAGAAGTGTAATAATAATAAAAGTGTAAAGTGACAAAATGACCACAAACATTAATGATGAAACGTTAGCACGACTTATTTCAGTGCAGACACATGACCTAAAAACTGAACTAAACCAACTAAAAAGATAGCTAAGGGATTTGACGAGTACGCATAGTGTTACGGAATTTGAAACACAAACTATCACGGAAACAATTCTATGTAATGAGACTCTAGATATCATAAAATCCTTACCTGAATTTAACGGACAGGGATATGTGAGTTGTAGAGAAGCAGCTAGGAACACAATGTCATTATACGCTCAAGGAAGTAGGAAATATTTTGCCGCATTAACTATATTGAGAAATAAGATCACACAAGATGCCAATGATACTTTAACAAATCATGGCACAGTCCTTAATTTCGACGCGATCATCAGCCGTCTAGACTTTGCCTATGCAGATAAACGTCCTCTGCATATATTAGAGCAAGAATTGAATCTAATTAGACAAACAAATTTAAACTTAGTGGATTATTACAACACAGTGAATTCAAAGTTGACACTAATGATTAACAAAACTATAATGACTTACGGAAATAACTCGGAAATAACGAAAGAATATAATAAAAGACATCGTTCAGATGCACTTAGGGTTTTTATAACAGGATTAAATCATCCATTGAACAACATTTTAATGTCCCTTAACCCACTAGACCTGCCAAACGCACTAGCTAAAGCCCAAGAAATGGAGTCTAACCAGATCAGAATGCAGTTTGCTAATGAATTCAGTCAGAATAGAAGACAAGCGAATAATAATAGAAATTTTAATAATAATAACAGGGATTACCCTAGACAAAATTATTATAATCAACATTCCAATAACTTACGTTTTAGTCAACGTCCCATTCAGCAAAACAGCAATTATAGAAATTTTGGATGGCAAAACCGACCCAACCCAATACCAATGGAAGTAGATAGTTCAGACCAATTTAGACTGCAGACTAATCATCAATCTAGACAGAATACCTTTAGACCACCGTTCCAATCTAATAACACACAAGAGCGAACGCCAAAAAGAAGTTTCGAATCAGCCAATAGTCATCAACCCCAATTGAAACAACAAAGAGTTAATAATATACAGGAGAATGCTTTTTTAGACGAGGCAACCCCCTACCTTACATATTCAGACAATTACAAGGAATAAACAGAAAATTAAAAGTGTTGATAGATACAGGAGCAACAAATTGTTACTGTAAACCAAACATTTTACCGAACAGACAACAATTAGAAATTGCCAAACGCGTAAAAACAATAAATGGCTATACAACGATTACCCATTGTTATAATGCACATATTTTTAATCAACTAACACGATTTTATGAAATTGACAATTTACAAAGTGATATGCTGATAGGAGTGAATTTGCTAAGCAAAGCGAAAATACAACTGAATTTTGAAGATAATACACTTCAACTAACAATCATAAAGAAAAAATCTATACGCTTGACGAAAATGAACTAGGGCAAATAAATAACTTAAAGCAAAACGATGAAGACAAAATAAGGAAAATAAAAAATATAATTTTAAATGAACACGGAAAAATTGATACGTCTCTACCCTTCAGAACGGATGTAAACGCGGAAATTAGAACGATTACAGACAGTCCCATTTGGAGTAAGCAATATCCTTACCCACTATCAGCTAACGAATTTGTTAAGGGGCCCGAACACTGTAAACTGCGATTTTTCATATGTTTTTTATTTTATTTATTAAAAAAAAACGGACGTTCCGATTTACATGAAACTTTACACATATGTTAATAAATGTTTAGATTATCGAAAAAAATTTTTTTTTTTTTTTTGGTTGCCCCTTTCAAAACTTAAAACGCGATTATCTCGAAACCATGTTTTTTGACCGCGTTGACAGCATAACTGAAAAAGTTTTTATCCGATCGACCTGATTCAAATTGCATTCTATTCGGGAATAGTGTCGCTTCTGCTCGACGTAGCCGTTTTTCGATATATGCCAAACTTTTTTTTTTATAAATAATTTAGTGCAAAATTTTACGCGAAAAAAACAACTTTTTCTTCAAACAGCCGCCATTTTTTTTCTAATCAATATTTTTAAAATCCCCTACGTCAAACAGTAGCCAGTAATGTATATTTCAAGAATCTTTTTTGTTTTTTGCTCTAGGAGGCTCCGTTATGCTGATTTGCTGTCAACGCGACAAGGGTCATTTTAAAAAGACGACATTTTGGATCAGCTACAGAATACAAACATGGCCGCCAAAAAAAAAAAAAAAATAGTTTTCGATAATCTAAACATTTATTAACATATGTGTAAAGTTTCATGTAAATCGAAACGTCCGTTTTTTTTTAATAAATAAAATAAAAAACATATGAAAAATCGCAGTTTACAGTGTTCGGGCCCCTTAATAAAGAAATAAAGAAAATGTTAGAAGGAAATATTATAAGAGAAAGCAAAAGTCCCTATAATTCGCCGATATGGGTAGTTCCCAAGAAAGGTACCAATGAAGATGGTACACAAAAAATGAGAATGGTTATTGATTACAAAAAATTAAACGAAAAAACTATAGCAGATAAATATCCTATCCCAGATTGCAATGTAATACTTTCAAATTTAGGAAAAGCAAAAGTCTTTTCTACAATCGATTTAGAATCGGGTTTCCATCAAATATTGATGAAACCAGAAGATATTGAAAAAACGGCATTCTCGGTAAATAACGGCAAATACGAATATGTCCGCATGCCTTTTGGTTTAAAGAATGCACCCTCAATATTCCAAAGGGCTATGGACAATATTCTTCGCCAATACGTGGGAAAATTTTGTCATGTCTATATAGACGATATCATAGTTTACTCTAGCAACGCTGATGAGCACTATGAACATTTAATCAAAATAATAAATACATTGCAAGATGCACATATGAAAATATCACTTGAGAAATCAGAATTTTTCAAGTCAAATGTAGAATTTCTAGGCTACCAAATAGCCCATAATGTCATTAAAACAGATGAAAAGAAAATTGAAACAATAAAAAATTACCCTGTACCAAAAACACTAAGACAACTAAGAAGTTTCTTAGGAATGACAGGTTATTATAGGAAGTTTGTGCACAAGTATGCACATATAACGAAGCCGTTAACAAAATATTTAGCAGGAGAAAACGGAAGAATTTCGCAAAATCAATCAAAAAAAGTCATAATTGAATTAGATGAAGAAGCATTAAACGCAGTAGATAAACTAAAAAATGAATTAATTCAACAAGTAGAATTAACACAACCAAATTTTAATAAAAAATTTATTCTAACAACAGATGCGTCAAATGAAGCCATAGGAGCAGTGCTCTCGCAGGATAATAAGCCCATTACGTTTATTTCCAAAACCCTAAATAAAACAGAACAAAATTACGCAGTTAACGAAAAAGAATTATACGCGATAGTATGGGCCTTGAAAAATCTTAGAAATTACCTGTATGGAGTAGCAGATTTAGAAATACACACAGACCATCAACCTTTAGCTTTCGCAGTATCAGCTAGAAACCCCAACGCCAAGATGAAAAGATGGCATGCACTAATAGAAGAATATGCACCTAAAATTATATATAAACCAGGAAATACAAACCACGTAGCAGATGCCCTTTCTAGACAGCTTTTAAACAATAATAATTTAGAAAAAGAGAACGATGATTTAACAGAAACTGCACATTCAGTAGAAAGCTTAGACATTTTTCACATTAAAACAATCAATAAACCTCTAAATTCATTTCCACAACAAATAGTATTAAACAAGGATAATACTAATGACCATTTTAGAACAAAAAGTTTTAATTCATTTAGACATCATATCAAATATAAAGATTTAGACTTTTTAAAAGAAATAGTAACAGAACGATTAAATAAAAATCTACTAACGGGAATAAATTGTAATCTAGAAGACCTATATGAAGTAAAACAAATATTAAGGAATAGAATACTAAAGAAAATTTTCCACACAGACATAGTAGCGATGGATGTAATCAACGAAGAAGACCAAGATAAAATTATTAGACAAACCCACACTAGAGCACATAGGAATTATAAGGAAAATATCAAACAAATTTTTAAAGACTATTACTGGCCTGAAATGAAAAAACAATTTAAACAATTTATTAGAAACTGCGATATCTGTAATAAAAACAAATACGATAGACACCCTAAACAAATCCCAATCGGCGAGGCGCCAATCCCAAATAAGGAGGGAGAACAGATTCATATTGACATATTCTTTGCACTAAACTTAAAATTCTTAACTCTAATAGATGCATACTCGAAATTTTTAGTGATTAAGCACATCGATGATAAAACTAAACTACAAGATAAAGTACTGGAAGCATTACAAAGCTTCCCAGAAGTAAAAAGAAGAACTTGTGATAACGAACCAGGATTTAGTTCAGCACAATTTAAATCTTTTGCAGAAAGAATGAGAATACAAATTAAATATTGTGACCCTAAACATTCGACAACTAACGGACAAATAGAAAGAGTACACTCAACGATAATAGAAATTACTAAATGTATTAAGGAGGAATTTGAAATAGTAAATGATATAGAAATAATAATTAGAGCAGCCCATTCCTATAATCAAACAATACATTCAGTAACAGATAAAAAACCTTTCGAAGTTCTTTATAATAAAATTAAACATAGTGACTTATCTAGCAAACTTAAGGATGCACAAACAACGACACTAACTAGCAGAAATAAAAGTAGACGAACACGGACATTTAATGAAAATGAAATAATATATGAAAAAGATAACCAATATCAAAATAAGCTAAAACCTAGATATAAAAAACAAGTAGTCAAAGAAGATTTAGGAAATAAGATAATGATCCAAAATAGAAACAGAAAAATACATAAAGATAACATCAAATCTTAAAATTCTTTTAGGTTTACAATGATGCACCTCATCATAATATGTATGGCGATCCCTTTGATCACAGCCCAGATAGAAATCATAGACCTTAATCACGGAAATGGATATTCACTCCTAAAATTAAATGAAATCAAATTAATTGAAAGATACGATAGGATTACCTATTTAATTAACACAACAATGTATAGAGAACAAGTTAACAATTTAGAAACACTAGTACTTAAAGAAGCAGAACCTAACCCACTTTTGATGGCAAAAATAAAACACATTAGAATCCAGATAGACACGCTAACCCCACATCATAGGATTCAGAAAAGAGGACTATTCAATTTTTTAGGAACAGGGTTAAAATATCTCTATGGCACAATGGACGATGAAGATCGTGAGGAAATAGAGGAGAAATTACTGATAAATACGGCAAACTCACACAATGCAATTGAACAGATCAACTTGCAGAGAAATATTAACGAGAAGTTTAACAATGAAATTAAAACCATCACTGCTGACCTAAACCATCATTACAAAGAATTGATTCAAAATGTGAATAAAGTTAACGCAGAATTACAAAATTTATCAAAAGAGAAGTGGGCTAATAAACTTTTAGAAAATCTAATGTATATTGAAACCAAAACTATTAGAATCAAAGAAATCTTAATGACAAGTCAAAATAACCTTCTAAGCAGAGACATAATTACAGATGACGATAGTGTAAACTTTAATATAACTTTTGAAAAATTAAGTAAGACCAAAATTGTAATTGTCACTAGTAATGAAAATATTGTAATATTAGTTAAAATCCCTTGTTTTACTAAAGAAGTCTATCAATCAATCTATGTTCAACCTATCCCTAATGTCAAGAATGCAGAAATTTACATTCAGGAAAATGAAATTTTATCGCTAAAAGATATCACATATAAAAAGACTACCCTTAAGACGGAGTTAAAAGAATACAAAGACGAATGTGTTGAAAACTTATTTAAGGGAAAAATGCACTGCAAATATATAAATAATAATCAAACAAAGGTTATCGAATTAGATACTAATCATGTATATGTAATCAATGCGAGAAACCAAAGCGTATACCACAACTGTAATGCTAACAATTTCACTATCAATGGACATTATTTAATACGCTTCGAAAATTGTAACGTCGAAATTGATAACGTAACCTACAAACATCGTAAGCCTCTTGCAATACAACTGTTACCGAACCCGGTCAGACTAATTAATATGACAATCATGGAGAATTTGACGATGGGAGAATTACACTTCACAAATATTGAAAACATTCATCAAATAACAGAACTTAAATACGAAGCCAAGAAAAGCAATGTAATGAATTACAGTTTAATATTAATTGTAAGTTTATTAATAGTAATATTAATCATATGGAAGTGTAGGACAAATAAGAAGAACAAAGTTGAGGTTAGCATACAGGCGCCAATACAGGAGCCGGCGGTGTCCTTCGACCACCTGCTGGAAAGAATCAGCTACTACTCATCCCTGAATCGGGACGATTCAGCTAACGAAGGGGGCAGTTAAGGAAGGCAACCGCTTATGCTCCCACCAAAATTGCTGACACAACAAAAACGATGTAAGCGATCTGGTGCAGCTGCACAAACATCTCGAACAGGCAGAACAGCAGCACAGCAGAAAAGCTTACGACAGCTTACCAGGAATTGCAGCAGCAGCGACAGCGGCTTAGGGTAATGTTTAAGCGTGGGCGCTCTGCTTAGCAGAGAAATTAATGAATAGAATAAAGCAGACTCAATTTGGAGCGCAACGAAGCAACACCACCGCTTTTTAATTTACAGTACATGCAAAAAGTTAATCGACCAAAAATATGGTGCATGCAGTAAAAATTTCCAGACCTGCAAAGCTCAATTGACTGATCGGCTGAAAACTTAACGGGCAACTTCTGATTCCATTTCTGCACCTCGAGCAGACTTGGGATCACAAATCGATTGTTCCACCATCTGTTTGAAAGTTCCTGCTTGCGATACTGAAGTTTTTTACGGAGGATGTGAAGAATGGCCTTCCTTTAAGGATATGTTTACTGCGGTCTATATAAATCACCCTAAGCTGACCCCCGCACAACAATTTTATCACCTCCGATACAAGAAAGGCACAGCGGGTACCATTGTCAAACAATGTCCCTTGAGCAATGACAATTTTGAATTGGCCTGGGATGCACTCAGAGCTCGGTATGAGAACCGACGCATCTTAGTTGATAATCAGATCACGCGCTTTTGAATATTTCCCCTGTCACTTCGGAAAATAGCGCTGCCATCCAGAAGATTCAGAATACTTTTCTGTTCTGAGTTCACAAGGGGTTTCGGTAAACAACTGGGATTCAATCCTAGTCTTCATATTGTAGTGGTACCACGTAGCCACTCATGCCAACCCTAATAAATTACCCTACACTTGAGCACAAATGTGCCAAAGTGTCAAATAGCACCGCGCGCACGACACAAGCGACACTCAAGTGGCTAAGCCAGCGGCGTGCCATACGACACCACTGACCGCAGTGCAGTGTCCCACATATGGAACATGCACTGATCGGCACTCTGTGTGATGTCACCTACCGCAGGGCAATAGCACTTGAGGAAAAGTGCTGAATTGACCGAAAAGGTCCTGTGACGCTGATTGGTAACACTTCCGCGACATTGGAAGATCGGGCGGAGCATTGGAAATGTTTGGTAGTATAACAGTTATAATTTTAGTATATAAGAACAAAAATTTTGAAAATAAAATCAGCTTCTTGACAAGAGACAACTTGTGCGTTTCATTGACAAGAAGACACATAGGCTCCCTAGCCATAACAGAATTGGCGCGACCCGCCGCTTCAATAGGTCACCCCGAACGCCACTGACGTCAGACACCACACTTGTACGCCCACACCCGCTAACGCTGTACACCACATGGCGATCCTGCCGACCAAACCTTAAATTCAAGATACAATCCTGCCACTACATTCTAAAAATCTGAAGGCGAAACCACCGTACACTTCCGCACCAACCTCAGAAGACAAACTCCACCATCCACCCAGGAATGACCACTCAGGAAGAAATCGACGCAGTTTTCGAAAAGTGGGTCCGCGTCGCAGAACAACAGGAATACATCCCTGAGAGCGTCATAGAATAGAATAGAATTGATTAGGGTAAATTGCACTGAGACCAGGATTGATCTATTGTGCCCCCTACAAATGTTAGAGTACATCCCCTAGACCTACCGCCCTAATGAAGCTTGGTAACTCGCGGGGGTCTAGGTGTTTGACGTCCTCTTCTGCAAGCCAAAACTGGCCCAGGTAACGCAACCTGCTGCGACAAGCCGCATTACAGTGCATTATGATTTGTTCGGGAGTCTCCTCTGCTGTTTCGCAGAGTCTACAGACGCTTACCTGTTCTATCCCGATTGTATGCATGTGTTTCCTCAATCTGCAATGCCCAGTTAGAAGACCTGTGACCTGTCTAAGCTGGTTTCTCCTTAGTTTGAGGCATTCTTCACTCCATTTGGGGTTGTAATCTTTGATGAAGATTTTCGATTGCCTGAGACCAGAGGCGCTAGTCCAGTGTTCTGTGTTCCTGGTCCTTTCCTCTAGTCTCAGTGACTCCGTTATGGCGCTTTTGCCCAGCCCAATGAAGAGTTCAGGTCCTAGGGGGGCGTGGCTGCCGCGGTTCTAGCGAGGCTGTCCGCTTCCTCGTTTCCTTCGATACCTCTGTGTCCTGGAACCCAGAGGATCTTCACCTGGTTGCATTTGCCCAGTGCATTCAATGCCTCAATGCATTCCAGCACTAATCCTGAGGTTATCTCATATGAGATTAGTGCTTTGATGGCTGCTTGGCTGTCGAAGCAGATGACGATGTCCTGCCCTCTGTACGCACGCTCGAGGTTGACTTGCACGCAGAGCCTGATTGCATAGAGTTCAGCCTGGAATATGCTGGGTGTTTTCCCCATGGGCTCATAGTGCTTGAGGCGAGGTCCAAACACCCCCGCCCCTGTTCCCTCGTGCGTTTTCGAGCCGTCTGTAAACCACTTAATTGTGTGTGGTTTAAAATGGATTTGCTGGTCTTCCCAGGCCCAGTCCACTTTATTGCTCATATAAACTTCGAAGTGTTTTTCGTAGTTATATGTTCTTGTTATTGTATCCATCGGATACAAAACATAAGGGTTACTAGTGGAAAGCACATCTAAGTCTCTATGCCTAAGGATGTGATCCTCACCTTTACTGGTTCTGGCCAATCCAAGGATTGTACGCTTGGCCGCCATCTCAATTGCTACGTGCAATGGCGATATGTTAAGTATCACCTCCAGTGCCGCCGTGGGACAGGTTCTCATAGCTCCTGTAATGCACGTGCACGCAAGTCGCTGGACCTTGTCGAGCCTTTTCCTCACTGTCGTGAGTGTGGCTCTTGGGGCCCATGCCACTGCTGCATATGTGAGTGTTGGCCTCACAATCATGGTATACATCCATTTCAGTATGCTCGGTTTGCATCCCCAAGTTTTGCCTGCTAAGGATCTGCATACCATGACCGCCTTCGTTGCTTTACTGATAACTGATAAAAGGTACTATGGTGGTTTTGTCCGGGTTTATTCGCAAGCTTTTATTCGGGAGCGTCATACCGACGACTACAGAACCACCCAGATATACACCAACTCCAAAATCTGCCGGGCCAAGGGCCATAAGCATCGAAGAATACAAGGCAAGGAACTGCAGAGGCAACTTCCAAGCAGCAGAGGCCCCACCAGCAGCAAAAAAACGACGCCCTAGAGCCGGAAAAAAAGTTGCGGCAAGGAAAGAAAAGGCAATATTGTACAAACTGCTTCCCGTGACAACAGACCGGGAACTGAAATATAAATTAATCAACAAAATAAAATACTTACACTAATGGGCTCGAAACAAACCAAAGAAGAAGTTATTGTTTCAAACAATAACGCCGCGAGCGCAGCACAATCAACAGCAGCAGTATACAACACAAATCTAACATATATTTTAAGCATCGTAGTATTAATACTAGTTTTTATCCAAATTAATGCACACTATAAGAATTACATAAAGAAATATGCTAGGACCACACATGTAACCCAAGTATACCAGGTGTATAAGCTTAAATCCGCTGTTTTTTGGTTATAAAAACACATTTGTTTTGTGTAGAAAGCAAAAAAGAATTTTATTCAAAGTACTTGCCCTCGCTAGCTATACATTTTGTCCATCTCTCGGGCAATTTGTGAATACCACGCCAAAAGAATTCTTTATCTTTCGAGGCAAACCATTCGTCTAGCCATTTTCAAACGTCTTCGTAAGAATCGAAATGCTGTTCGGCGAGTGCGTGGCCCATCGACGAAAACAGGTGATAGTCGGAAGGAGCCAGGTCTGGTGAATAAGCGGGATTGGGTAACACCTCCCAGTTGAGTGTTTCCAGGTAATTTCGGACCAATTTCGATGTGTGCGATGGTCACGCTCCTTGTCACTCAAGTCAAAACGGCCGTCTTTGAATCGACGAAACCAGTCTCTGCAAGTTGTTTCCGATAAAGCACTGTCACCATAGGCTTCCACAAGCATTCGATGTGATTCGGCAGCTGATTTCTTTAAATTGAAACAGAAAAGCAGAGCTTCCCGCATATGCTCTTTTTTTGGCACAAAACTAGACATGATTACACATAGAAAAATGTATGTTGTTGTATGAAATCGCTTATGATGTACACTAAATGATGTGAACAGATGTCGAACTCATACTAAAATGCTAAGACATTTCCATGGTATTTGGTAATACGCTCACTAACGTCACCTATGAGCAAACAGCGGATTTAAGCTTATACACCTGGTAGAAAAAAATAAATAAAATAAAATAATAATTAAATAAAAACTAAAACAACACCTAAACAAAAACAAATTAGATAACATGGACAGGAGAAATAGACAACACAGGCACGGAAAAATTTCGACAACAGAAAAGACAGTGTTAAAACATGAAGAAATAGACGAACAAACAAAACTAAAGTTTTTAATAAAACACTGGCAACTAATTGGTATGCCCAGAAAACCGACAATAGAGGACGTTCGAAAAACACAACACGTGAGGAAGAATGCTATCGCATGTTCGACATGCTAAACATTCGCTATTAGTATGGAGGACATCCTCGAAAGACTAACAAAAATACAAACAAATTTACGGAAGACACCAAACCGTCGGTACACTCAAGAAACGCTAGAACAAAAACAGCAAACTGTTGCCGAATTAAAAGCACAGTTTGAAAAACAATTGACAGAACTGACAGAAAACGACTACACAACAGGCATAAAAATAGCCTTCAACAAGACATACGACGACATCGTCAAATCACTAAAATTGAGACAGATTGATAACAATTCAGAAAAAACAACAAACATGTCTTCTTTCAATATCGAAACGGCAATGAAAGCCATACCGAATTTCTCAGGTAACTACAGAGACCTAGACACGTTCACGAAAATAACAGAATTAATCTACAAAAAATTGGACGCTGCTGGCAAAACCGAATTACTAGAATTCGTATCTATGCCAAGCTGACCGTTACAACTAGGACGACAATCGGCCACGATATACCAAAAACGTTTGAAGAACTAACCGTACTACTGAATGAACGATACAAGAGCACAAACACAATTCCCCAGCTCCAGAATCAATTATCATACTTCGTCCAGAGAAATCTCGACATAACCACGTACAAGAACAAGATACTTAACTTAATAGCAGAGCTAAACAAATTACAAATAGCTCAAGCTGGCTCCGAACTAACCACAATAGAACGCAATATAATAACAAAAATTAACGAGCAATACAGTCTCACGGTATTCAAAAATGGGCTGAACGAAGAATATAAACAAACCATTTTCGCAGCAATGCCAAAAACATTCAATCAAGCAGTCGAATTGGCATTAGAACTAGAAAAGGACAATAAACAAACACAGGCAAGAGTGATGTTTATCAACAGGAACAGCAATAACCGAAACAACTATCAAAATAGAACAAACAACAGAAATTTTAACCAACAATACACCAACAGATACCAAAATAACAACAATTTTAGAAACAACAACAACTACAGGAACAACAGTCAACAAGGTAATTACAGTCCCAGAAACGATCAAAATAACTATCAAGCAAATCCTCGCAACACAAACAACAACGGCAGACCAAACAGTCACACGGCCAACGCAAATTTCAATAACAGAAATCAAAACCAAAGAAACAATAACCAAAATAACAGAAACTACAACCAAAATTCAAGGTACAACAATAATGCGAACCGAAACCAAAATTTCAACAACAATGGTCGCCCCACACGCATCAATTACATTCAGGAAAACTCGGGCGACCCGGAGGAAGACAATCACATTCCTCCGGGGGAGCAGTAACAAATGAACAAAGAATCTACCTAATATCAGAGAATTTAACAAACTACGTCACACTGAAATGCAACCAATTTAGTAAACCCTTAACATTCCTCATTGATACCGGAGCAGACATATCACTGTGTAAAACAAACAACGATGACAGCCTTGAGATCAACACAGAAAACACATGTAAACTAACAGGAATATCCACACAAAAAACAGACTCACTGGGAACATTAAAACTGACATTTCCACTACGAAAAACAAAAACAGAATTGAACTTCCACATGGTCAATGAAAATTTCCCAATCGTAACAAATGGAATCATTGGTAGAGACTTTTTACTCAAATACATGTGCAAAATAGACGAAACCCTCACATTAACAATGATAATAAATGAAGAAGAACATATATTCCCCATAACAACCAAACCACCGCCAAACACCTCACACGCAATACCACCAAGATGTGAAGTAATATTACCAATCAACATGAGTATTCAAGATATACTAAACCAAGAACTTGCAAACGGAGTATTTTTGGCAAATTCCATCGCACCAGCAAAAGGCAAATGCCACGTAAAAATAATCAACACAACAGACAAAACAATAACCATAAAAAACATCCGCCCAAAAATAGAAAACTTGTCTAATTATACAATAATGAAAACAAACTACAGCGCCAAAAGTCCAGACAATGAACGATTCAGAAAACTAATATCAACACTCAGGCTAGACAACCTAGATGCACAAACAGAGGCAGAACTTAAAACCATCTTCCAAAAATATCAAACAGTTTTCCACCTAGAAGGAGAAGAAATCACAACAAACAATTTCTACACTCAACAACTTAACCTAGAAGACCACACACCCGTATATGGGTCATTCTTTTACAAACCGAACAACTTTTTTGACCCCATAATTTATATTCATCCCAAAATTTTTTTTTCACTTCTGGGCATAAAATTAACCGACACGTATATCAGAATTTATTCGAAAAAAATTTTTTTTTCTTTATATAATTACGTGAAATTTGCCCTCAAAAATTTAGACATGGGG
Organism: Melieria picta; assembly: GCA_964056695.1. NCBI lineage: Eukaryota > Metazoa > Arthropoda > Insecta > Diptera > Ulidiidae > Melieria > Melieria picta. The sequence goes on from OZ057400.1 coordinate 74,684,767, forward strand.
GGACCTACTGGGTGAGTTTTCTATAGGTATACTGAGTTGAGATCCACCAGCCGTTTGGTAAGATTGGCTCTAGTTTATGAGAAATCCGACTTTGAAGTTTGGTAATTGTCGTCAAATTTGTCGCTTAAGTAGGTCCTAAATCGTTCCGAATATCGCTTTACTGTCTTCGGCAAGTTTGTAGATATTTTAACGACCAACACATTTGCTTGAGACACCAATCCAAAAAAAATACATTTAAACTGTGTAATTGCGATATGTGCATTTTTGAGCGCAGCGCAACGTGGCGTATGAGTGTCAATTATATGAGTGTTAATTATAATTAAATGACACTCATACGCCACGTAGCGCTGCGCAAAAAAATGCACATATCGCAATTACACAGTTTAAATGTACTTTTTTTGGATTGGTGTCTTAAGCAAATGTGTTGGTCGTTAAAATATCTACAAACTTGCCGAAGACAGTAAAGCGATATTCGGAACGATTTAGGACCTACTTAAGCGACAAATTTGACGACAATTACCAAACTTCAAAGTCGGATTTCTCATAAACTAGAGCCAATCTTACCAAACGGCTGGTGGATCTCAACTCAGTATACCTATAGGAAACTCACCCAGTAGGTCCCCCCCCATGTCTAAATTTTGGACTTGCACAGTGTTATTTAAAATTTTGAAAGTTACGCGTATTTTGCTAGATTCTAACATGTTTAAAATTCAATATCTCCGGTTCGGCTTATCTTATCGACACAATTTCAAAACCGTTTTTTAGCTTATTGTATGCACTTTAGAGGAATATGTTTTAAAATTTTTTTTATATTTAATAAAAAAGTATATTAACAATTTGATTGTTTAAACAATTTTTTGATGATGTTCCCCAAAATCAATTTGATTGAAAAAAATACTGCTATTTTCGCAATGTTATTACCTACAAAACGCATATTTCAAAAAAGTGGAGACTTAATTAGATCATAAGATAGAAAAAAATTTCCACCGCAAGTCAAGCGCGCGCGACTTGATGGGACTCGTCACGCTCATCAAATTGATTTTGGGGAACATCATCAAAAAATTGTTTAAACAATCAAATTGTTAATATACTTTTTTTATTAAAAATAAAAAAATTTTAAAACATATTCCTCTAAAGGGCATACAATAAGCTAAAAAACGGTTTTGAAATTGTGTCGATAAGATAAGCCGAACCGGAGATATTGAATTTTAAACATGTTAGAATCTAGCAAAATACGCGTAACTTTCAAAATTTTAAATAATTATATAAAGAAAAAAAATTTTTTTCGAATAAATTCTGATATACGTGTCGGTTAATTTTATGCCCAGAAGTGAAAAAAAATTTTGGGATGAATATAAATTATGGGGTCAAAAAAGTTGTTCGGTTTGTAAAAGAATGACCCATATATAAAAAACTACAGATTGCCACAAACTCAGCAGGAGGAGATAAAGAAACAAGTACAAAAATTAATAGACAGCGACATCATAGAACCATCAACTAGCCCATACAACGCACCTTTACTACTAGTACCAAAGAAAAGCGATGACAACACTAAAAAATGGCGATTGGTCGTAGATTACAGAAAACTGAATGACAAAATCATAAACGACAAATTCCCACTCACGCGATTGGAAGATGTTCTTGACATACTTGGCAGAGCAAAATACTTTTCAACATTAAACATGACCAGCTCTTTCCACCAAATACCATTGGACCAAGATTCAAGACCGCCCACCGCATTTTCCACACAGGATGGACACTACCAGTTTAAAAGACTACTGTTTGGCCTCAAGATATCTTCAAACAGTTTTCAACGCATGCTAACTCTAGCACTAAGTGGACTCAGCTCAGAAGCATTTCTCTATGTAGACGACATAATTGTATTTGGTTGTTCATTAAAACACCACAACGAAAATTTGATTAAAGTTTTTGACCGCCTACAACAGTACAACTTGAAATTAAATGCAAGCAAATGCCAATTTCTAAAACCAGAAGTAATTTACTTAGGCCACTTAATCACAGACAAAGGAATCAGAACAGATCCAACAAAATGCGAAGCAGTACTAAAATATCCAACACCAACGAATGCTGATGAAGTCCGTCGATTTGTAGCATTTTGCAACTACTACAGACGTTTCATACCAGAATTCGCATCAATGGTAAAATGTCTTAACTCTCTCCTTAAGAAAGGTACACCTTTCATTTGGTCAGACGAGTGCAAGACACCAATACTACAATATCCAGATTTCAACAAAATCTTCATATTAACTACAGACGCTTCAGACTTCGCCCTAGGAGCAGTATTATCCCAAGGAGAAATTGGACATGACCTACCTATCTCATATGCAAGCAAATCACTACAGAAACACGATATCAATAAACCAATAATAGAAAAGGAACTTTTAGCTATACACTGGGGAATATATTAAAAAATTCATCGTAGTCACTGACCACAGACCACTGGTATCACTGTTTTCACACAAGAACCCATCATCAAAAATGACAAGAATCAGATTAGACTTATCTGATTATGACTTCGAAATTATATACAAACAAGGAAAAATTAACACAAACGCGGATGCTTTATCACGCATAAAATTCGACAGCGACACCCTGCAGGCAATCATTCCAACACATGAATATAACGTAAATGACGGCAAACAAAAAGAAATTCTAGCAATTACAAGGAGCAAGGCAGCAAATTTAAGAGCAAATGAAAAAAAGAATATTGAAGATACGCGCATTACTGAAAATGAGAATAGTAATGAAGATAATGGTACCAAAACACGCGACAATAGGAAGGACAAATCTCAAGAGCCTGATCAACTCTACATATCGAGCCATAGTCGCCAAAATATCGTAAGCGCCAAATTCGTAATTTTACAGGAGAAGGTTTTTTGTGTTTTCCTTTTATATTATGTTATTAAATGCTTCCATTTTGTGCATGAATTATTGGTTTAAAGTTATTTTTGGAATACCGATAAAAACAATTTGATTCGCAAAACAGGAGCGTATTTAATGGCGCATACGATAATTTCGCTACCACGAAAATTCTGAAGCATGCACAAGCTGTGGCGCTTACGATAAAAAATGTTTGACGTTGGCTTGCCTTTTAATTTGTTTTCTTGTCTTGTTTATAATAATATAGTCGCAAAAGTTATTAGAAATTGTGAAATATTGTAAAAGCACTAAAAAACAGTAGAAAAGATTCAGTAAATCTAACCCAAAAAAGAAGTATCGAAAGTAATAATAATGCCAAACACCACTTCAACTTCAAATTACATTTCAGCTTAAAAGAAAAATTTAACAATCCAAAGTAAATGAAAAAGTACCCCCCGGAGTTGCCCACATGGGCGGGGACGGAGGTCGGTACTATCCCCATTGCTGTGGAGCTCTATCCGTCCTAACCAGGAAACACGAGATAATCAATAGGAATCAATACTGGGACAACCAGAACTAGAACATTCCAAGGCGATTATCGGGACGTATAATAAGAAAAGATTCGAGGAATGCATGAGCTTTTCAAAGAATAATCTAAGGTTTATTACAGGTATCCTTACAGGGCATTGTAGATTAAACTAATTAAACTAGGAATTCGCGAAAACGAATACTGCAGGTTCTGCTTGCAGGAAAATGCAACCGCAATGGATATACTAGGAGAATTCCCTGTACTTATGCACAAACGAAAGAAACACCGGGGGACTTTATTATACCAGGTACGAACTGGGTTTCCAGAGGTTTAGGTAACATATTAAAAGTTCTCTCGGATACTGAACTTACGGACGAACTATAGGTCCACGAAGGGGGCACAACAGATCCGTTAATAATAATAATAAATTAAAAAGTCTAAATATTTAAAATTGTTTTGAATTTTTTTTCTCTTTAGTCTTCAATGTCAGTCTCTGCTAAGGTATCTTGAACTTGCTGATTTCAGTTCATATCCAGGTTTTCTTTATGATACCTTTCGTTTATTATCCCCTTTTCACATATACTTTTTAGATCCCACACATTTGGCACATTTTTGGTATTATTTCGATGCGAATGTTTTTGTTGTGCACCACAACTGTTCCCTCGGTTGTATTGAATAATGTGCTTTCTTTTGATATGGTATATATACCTCGTTACTTGATTAACGAAAAATCTGTATTATTTTCGTCATCAAAAGAAACACCTTGAAATTCCAAATTTTCTGACCTTCAAGCCCTATTACCACGGATTTTTAGAACACATAAAAATGAGTAGTATCAGAAAAGAAGCCATGAGATGTTGTAATTCCAACAAAAAAAAGTCATGTTAATAGGTTTACGGTCTGAAATGTCGAGAAGTCAAGGATAATTCAAAAAAATGACGCGCCCACTTTTTGCCAAAATGCAAACTAAGTTTCAGAAACGGTTTGCGGATTCGAATTTAGTGACCCCTTATTAGCCTAGAACTGATGTCAAAACCAGAAATGGCGAAATTTGTTGTCCTGTGTTATTTACCACTATGGACAATTGTTGCTATAAGCACTTCTCACAGGACTTTGTAGGAAGGCTTTTCAAATTTTTAAAATAGCCTATTTAGGTCTAAAATAGTTTAATAGCGAAATTTTGTACTTTTTGCATAACCGGGTTAAAAGCTGTCCCAAAAGGGTTAAAAACATCTTTGCAGCCAAAGATTCCATGATTTACGTGGATGTTTTCTCTACTAAAATTAACAAAACTTTTGTAATCACGCACAAAACAGAATGTGTAAGGAGAAATAAAAAATTACAGTTAGTTATTTCCATATCACTTGCGGAGCTGTTCGTCTTGACAAGGTTGAAGTTGGAAGCTGCTTGATGCAAACAAGTAAACAATTCAAACGATAAAATTGACGACTCATTTTCTCGGGAGTTATTCATTACTGAGATTTGTAATTTTGCAGACAGATCCGTCTGATGTTAAACTTTTATTTTCAATAAAAAAAAATTGTTTCGAAAAAATGGCGCTTACGATATTTTGGCGACCATGGCTCTATATAACAAACTCGTTGAACAAATAACACGGTACAACAGTAAAAAAAACCGCAGAGTTTCTCAACTGTTCTTTATATTTTCGGAGTCGCTTTATATTTTTCACCTCTAGTTTGGGTTTTACAGGGTCTTGAAGTTCAAGCTACACCCAAATTAAAAAACTTCATTTAAATGGTCAAACTCGTCCTAATCTAACAATATTGGTATCAAAAGAAAGAGAATTATGTTTTCAACTGAAATCAATTGTGGGAATAAGTTTGGTCAAAATAAGTAAGTCAAAATAAAAAAAGTGACTGGCGAACGCTTTGCCAAAACAACCACCATATCAAAGTGCCCGAGTAAAGCCAAGCATGTGAAGTCAGAGCCAGCGATCGCTGTCAGCGCACACAATTATGCGAACGACTGACCACATCAACATAAAGCAAATTATGAAAGCTGACTTCGAATTAAGAAGTGTGCCGAAGTCATCGCGAATATCTTCGAATAGCCGAAGTCTCTCGGTTCCATATACATTTTCCTCATCTTTGCTGCTCCCGCCCGCGTCCGAAATGAAATCGCAAAATTATTTCAGATGCGCCTTCTGTATACTGTTTATTCTGTGATATAACATACCTAATGTTATACATCATTCGAAAGAGGAAGAAAATACCTTTCATATGACATCATTCATATATCGTTAGAATCGGTTGATAATTTCTTGAGAAATTCGGATATATGACTGGGACTTTGGGGGCGGACCACGCCCCCTGTGACAGTTTCCCCGGCAAAATGTTAAGTTTGTTATACTAAAAAAATACTCCTCTTTCCGATAAAAAACAAAACAAATTTTTTTAAGAGGGTGTGGTATTCTGCATTTAAGCCCTTATGGCTACACCTTTTCAACCTCAAAATGAGAATGCGTAAATTCATAATAAGAAATATAAATACATAATGGGAATACGTTAATTCAAAATGAGAAATATAAATTCGTAATGAGAATGCGTAAGTTCATAATGAGAAATATAAATACATAATGGGAATACGTAAATTCAAACTGAGAACTTTGAATTCATAATGGGAATACGTAAATTCAAAATGAGAAAAGGAAAATTCAAATTGAGAATGCGTAAATTCAAATTGGGAAAAGGAAAATTTGAAATGAGAACTATGTAGTACTAGCTGGGCCCCGCGGCTTCGCACGCAAGCTCTCTTGTTTCACCCGATACAAATTCTGAACCCATTGTTGACCCCGTCAGATTTTGTTTTAAATTAGAAACATGTAAGAAACTGCAAAGTCCATACCATGGACCATATAAGATTGTAGATAGAAATGGAGTAAACTCCACAATAGAAATAAACGGTAAGCATAAGACATTACATAATAATAACCTTAAGAAATTTCTAGGAGAGCCAGTAACAACTAAAATTGTACAATACAAAAAGGAAACATAAAATATATATATTGCACTAAGAATTGAAACTAACCTATAAACACAAAACATATTACATATATATTTAAAACACACTATACATAATCATAATGTAAGCTAAGCATTTCCAAATCCACCTCCGAAAACCCCGACCGCTATCTTAAAAATTTATTCCAAGTATTAATTTTTCGCTTAAGGGCAATGGTGTAGTGGTACCACGTAGCCACTCATGCCAACCCTAATAAATTACCCTACACTTGAGCACAAATGTGCCAAAGTATCAAATAGCACCGCGCGCACGACACAAGCGACACTCAAGTGGCTAAGCCAGCGGCGTGCCATACGACACCACTGACCGCAGTGCAGTGTCCCACATATGGAACATGCACTGATCGGCACTCTGTGTGATGTCACCTACCGCAGGGCAATAGCACTTGAGGAAAAGTGCTGAATTGACCGAAAAAGTCCTGTGACGCTGATTGGTAACACTTCCGCGACATTGGAAGATCGGGCGGAGCATTGGAAATGTTTGGTAGTATAACAGATATAATTTTAGTATATAAGAACAAAAATTTGGAAAATAAAATCAGCTTCTTGACAAGAGACAACTTGTGCGTTTCATTGACAAGAAGACACATAGGCTCCCTAGCCATAACAGAATTGGCGCGACCCGCCGCTTCAATAGGTCACCCCGAACGCCACTGACGTCAGACACCACACTTGTACGCCCACACCCGCTAACGCTGTACACCACAATATGTTCTCCGAAACTACCCGAAGAGACCATAGCTCTGTGGGAAAACTCAAACGTTTCATTTAGAACCAGGCAAGTCGTTCACTTGCAACCTATGCAAGTCGAACCACCCACTCAAAATTTGCCAAAAATTCAAGTCAGTTTCAGTGCACGACGGAGTCAAGTTTGTTAAAGAGATCAGTTATTGTGAAAACTGCCTGGCATATTCTCACTTACGTAATGCATGCCCTGCAATTTTTCATGCGTTTACTGCCAAAGAAAGCATCATTCGATGCTACACTTTCCGACGAGCAGTCAAACGCATAAGCCAATTTCCCGGCCCCAAAAGGCAGTGGCTCAAACCACAATAACTCGGCCGAGTGGTCACGAAGAACCCTCCACAAGCCGAAAGTCTTCCACTTCAAAAGATCAACCACAAGATCGACACACTTGTACCTGCAGCCATGAACAGACTCATGCTCATCACTCGAGCACTAGAGCGAAAACGCTTCTCCCCACAGCAATTGTTTCCATTGCCCATTTAGGAGAGATTCATAAGGTCCGAGCCCTAATAGACCCCGGCTCCCAAAAGACGTTCATCTCAAATATTCAAAGGACTTTGAATTTGCCCACGAGGGAAATTCATTTTGAAATCTCGGGCCTAGGTGGCAAGGTCGTTCAAAATGCCAACAAAATTTGTTCAATGACACTCTGCCGCTTGGACGACCACCCCCAAATTGAAGCTCAATCCATTATCCTCCCCCAACTCACACACTTTTTGCCCACCTTCACGGTAAAAGAGCCCGATTGGATGAAATACTCCAAACTCGAGTTAGCACATCCAAACTGTTTCCGTCCATCTAGAATAGATCTCGTGATAGGTAGCGATTTGACCCCACAAATTTTGCAAGAAGGCCTTCACCAAAATTACGGAGACAGTCTTCTGGCCCAAAAGTCAATATTCGGTTAGATTCTCAGCGGTCCCATTAGAGAATCGATTTCCACATTTGCGACGGAAGTTAAAGAAATCACCACCAAATGTCTCGACACTCTTCTAAGGAAGTTTTGGGAACAGGAAGAAATAGTTGACTCACCCACAATATCTAAGGACGACCGCTTCTGTGAACAACTCTACAAAGAGACAACGTTCCGAAACCCCGACGGTCGGTATGTCGTAAGGCTTTCATTCAAGAATAGCTTTCCGGAAACTTCGGCTCTAGGCCATACACGGACAGCTGCCTTACGACAATTCTTAAGTGTAGAGCGTACGCTAGAGAAAAAAGGGGATCTCAAAACCACTTACTCAGATGTATTAAACGAGTACCTCACCCTCGGCCACATGGAGTCCACATCCACCTGTGAGATTATAAATGACGCTAAATACTTTTCATTCTACTTACTTCACCATACGGATATTTGCCCAGAAAAGAAGACTACTAAAGTGCGAGTAGTTTTCAACGCCTCAAAAGCACCAAGCTCTGGATGCTCCTTAAATGATGTACTTCACATCCGCCCCACTCTTCAAAACGATCTTATGCTATTACTCTTAAAATGGCGACAGTATAAGTTCGTTTTCAATGGCGACATTGAAAAAATGTACCGCCAAATTCTCGTACATAAAGATGACCACGATTTTCAACATTTTATCTTCCGTCGGTGTCCCCATAAACCGGTGGAAGACTTCAGACTAAAATCAGTCACATTTGGCGTGAACTTTGCCCCCTACTTGCCCATCCGTACACTTCAGCAGTTAGCATATGATTCTAAAGATAAAAGGCCCCTAGCGGCTCAAATCATACTCGACGAAACTTATGTTGACGACATACTCGCAGGCAGTCACGATCTTGACACGGCTATCAACTGCTTAGATCAGCTGGTTAAAACCCTCAACTCCGCAGGATTCCCACTCAAAAAGATCACTGCCAACAACTCGAAACTCCTCGAGAAAATCTCCCCAGAAAATCTGCGAGATTCCGACTTTTTGCGATTCCAAAACACTAGTTCAACGAAAACTCTTGGAATTCGCTGGAATGCCTTATCAAATTCTTTGTCTTACACCTTTGACCCCATCTCCAATTCAGTGTCGGTAACAAAGAGACAGATCCTCTCAGCAGTCGCGAAACTTTTTGACCCGGCAGGGTGGCTATCGCCCATTATGATTCAAGGGAAAATGCTTCTCCAACAACTCTAGTTGGAAGGAATAAACTGGGATGAGTGCGTGAAAACACAATTACCTCACAAGTGGAACACATTCATCGATAATCTAGCATCCACCGATAAAATCGAGATTCCGCGCTGGATTCAGTTTTCTCCAAGCGTCCAGGTCCAAATTCATGGATTCTGCGACGCCTCTGAAAAGGCATATTATTCATGTATCTATGTACGAACCCATGCCGACCATAAGCCTAGGCGTATACGGAGACGCAGGCCGCGCAACACAGCACAAGGCAGCGCAGCGAAAATTAAACTTTGTGAGGCAGAAAATATGTGAACTGCGTATACGAATCTCGTAAAACCAGCACACGTGTTCCGTATTCATTCCATAAACCCAGCAATACGAGTTATTTGTCTGAATTAGACTTTGAAATAGAACCTATACAATATAATATGGGTGTAATATCGGCTGTTCACGCACTTTTTCAATTAGTTCTTCAATTTTTGCAAGCTAACGTGTCGGCTGCGCGTAGGAAACTGTATTTCAACTACAACGCGACGCAGTTGTGCGCAGGCACGTCTCTCCGCCGCACGCGGCTATGTCGCTGTATACGCCGTTATACGGTACTGCGTTATTTACAAAAAACTAAACTGCGTTGAGTTGTGCTGCGTGTGCGGCCTGCGTCTCCGTATACGCCTAGACTAAAAGCGCTTCCTCGCATCTCTTGGCAGCCAAAAGCAAAGTCGCTCCTCTGCAGACGATAAGATTGCCACGAATATAATTGTGCGGCGCCCTGTTACTATCCAAGCTGGTGGAACAAATACGAACACACCTTGGTTTTCAGACTCATAACCTAACACTCTGGTCTGACTCGTCCATCGTACTCGCTTGGCTCGAGAAACTACCCCATACTTGGAAATCTATGTAGCAAACCGCACCACTCAAATCCTCCATAATGTTGGCGTCACGTGGCCAGTTCTGACAATCCCGCAGAACTCGGTACACGCGGATGCAAACCGCAAGACATGATTGCCAATACATTATGGTGGCACGGCCCCAGTTGGCCCCGAGACGAACCCCAATCATGGCCCAAAGACGAGCCTTGTCAGACTCAGAATCCAGAACGGCGGAAAATCGAAAGCTTCCACACGCTTGAAGTCGAGGATGTACTCAATAGGTTTTCAATATTCTCTAAGGCCCTTCGAATTCTCAGTTACATGTTCCGATTCATCGACAGGGTTCGAAAAGCCCACATCTCAAGTGGTGCGTTAACTCACGTGGAAATAAAAAGGGTGAAAACCTGACTCATTTCTCTCACGCAATGCCATCACTTCGCCGATGAACATGCCGCGCTGACATCTTCTACACTTATTTCCCGAAAAATTTTCTTGCTCACTCTAAATCCTTTAATGGATGAAGAAGGGCTTATGAGGGTCAATGGTCGCCTTGCGCACTCCGGTTTTACTTATATTGAGCGACACCCAATTATCATTCCCGATGACTCTCGTCTCTGCACGTTATACTTGGACTTTCTGCATAGCATCCTCTTGCATGCAGAGAAACAGTTAATGGTCCGTATGGTTCAGCAAGAATATTATATTCCCCGGCTGAAAATCAAGCTCAAATATGCATTTTTCAATGCAAGACAATTACAAGCATCGCGTACGGTCTCAGATAATGGCCGCTCTCCCTCCCGAGCGGTGTACATTTTCGTTACCGTCCTCCATCACAGGAGTCGATTTTGCTGGCACCTTTCAAGTAAAATCATCCACTCTCCGTCGTGCTGCAATTCTAAAAGCCCCTGTCTGCGTTTTAATCTGCTTCTCCACCATGGCGATTCATCTCGAACTCTGCTCAGATCTCATCACTGACGCATTTCGAGCTGCTTTCGCAAGATTCGTCGGCCGACGAGGCCTCCCCAGCAAAATAATGTCAGACAATGGCAGAAAGTTTATTGGCGCAAAACGTGCAATAAGTAAGGACCTCGCAAATAAATATGTCACTCATGGTCTCGAGTGGCAGTTTATTCCCCCTAGTGTTCCTCACATGGGCGGTCTTTGGGAAGCTGGAGTGAAAAGCTTCAAAACTCACCTGACCAAAGTCGCCGGCACTCATAAGTTTACTTCCGAGGAATTTTCAACTCTCCTCATTCGCATCGAAGCGGTCCTTAATTCGCAACCGCTCTCCCCCAATGTCACAAGACCCTGCCGATCTCCAGGTCACTTTCTCCGCGGAGCCCCGTTGCTGGCACCCCCTGAACCCAACGCGGAGGAGCTCTCACTCGCCAATCGCTGGCAAAAGCTGAAGATGCTTCATCACCAATTTAGTAGACGATGGCAGGAGGAGTATATTAAAGTCCATAAGCGACAGAAATGGAAGTACCTCCAGACGGAAGTCTCTGAAGGCCAGCTCGTCGTCATTAAAGACGAACTCCTTCCTCCCACGAGTGGCGCCTCGGGAGTATCATGAAACTGTATCGGGGGGCGGATAATCACATCCGAGTCGCTGCCGTCAAAACCCAAAATGGAGTTTTGACACGACCCATTGTCAAACTCTGCGTGTTAGCCCCCTCATAGCCGTAGAAATAAACTCAATTTCCCACTCCTCCTCAATCAACATCATCGGCTACATGGCACTAATGCTTTCTATTTTCCAGACGCTGTATCTAAGAAGGAAGCTTTCCGGAAGCGTCTGGTCTGCGAGCGCCACCATCCCTTACGGTACTGCCGGGTGTTCCTGCGGATGGCGCCGGCAGAGCGGTTAGACGCAGCGCGCACCCACGCATACTGCGTTAACTGCTTCGCCCGCTCGCACACAACGGGGGAATGCTCATCGGCAGAGAGCTGCCACAAATGTGGATTGGGGCACCACACGCTGCTACAGCGAGCCATGCCGGCTCACCAGTGCATCGGTACAGCTCGGCGACACCCGGGCTCACCTGCAAAGTGCCAGGCGACGAGTCAACCGGCACTAACGACGCGGCGCCAAACACCGGCGCTTCCTGCAAGGCGCAACGTAGCGCCTCAACCTGCCCAACCGACGCGGCGCCAACCAGCGACCACGACCAGGCGTACGCAGGCACAGCCGCCTAGCGCCGTATGTCGGTGCAAGAAGGGCCAGCCCCGCGCAAGACAAATTAGAAGATGACCATAAAGGGCAGCAAGGGTCGACGGGCGGCTGCGACGCAGCAGCTCTTGAAGACGGCTGTCTCCACGTTGGAGCAGCTGGGCCGCGCACTTAAAGTTGCACTCGTGCAAGGGGGGCGCGATGTTGAGACCGCCGACGAAGAGAATCTGATTGATCTCTGAGTCGGCGGCTCACTTCCCCTCTCACACTCACACACGCACGCACACACACACACACTCACACAAACACACTCACACAAACACGCAGTTTCTATCTTCTCGTCCTTTACCCACTTTCTTCCCTTTCCAGAAATGAATTTTGTCCCCACTTTCATACTCCCTCAATCTTAAGATCATAGTTTGTAATTTAGTCACTAAGAACAATCACAAGCGTGCACACGCACATTAAATAAAACACCGCTGCGCTTACACCCACAAAACCCCGCCGCCTTTCCTTTATCGGTCGTTGCTCAAACAGGGTTGTTATGGCCAGTTAACTAATTAAGTAAGTAAAGCTTGTTATTTTGCGCTTTTTCGAAAAAGTTCAAGTTTTAAAATTCTGAAAGAAGCCAACATTTGCAACTTTTTTCATGAGTGTTTTAGAAAACTGTGTTTGTCTATATATGTATATAAAACGAAATGTCTGTTTGTTAGTTTGTTGGCCGCACGACACTAAAATTTAAAAACTAGGCGGCCGACTGAGCTGAATCGTTTACGGAATGTTTGCCTTGACTAAATCCCGGTAAACCACATAGTGCGAATTTGACCGGACACATGGGCGTGGCACCTCCCATGCAACCTAAATGTTTAATATGGAATATCTTTGGCATTATACCTCGGACAGTATTGACGGGGCACCGTTTAGGCCTGTCCTTTCACTGGTAAAATATTATTAGGGTTGGACAAGCAGTGTTCGAACGACCCTAATAATTTGCATATTTTTGGAACTACAAGTCACACCTAAAAAAAATACTTACTAGCTCTTTCTGTGTACTGGGCTGAAAAGATCGGGTGCCGCTTTTTGCCGTACGCTCGTTTAGAGCGATTTTTGTGAGACAGTCACGAGGAAATTTGTGCGCCTAGTGCGTTCGTACGTACGTTTAAATATCTGTTTCAAATTGGAAGCCGGACAGATGAAATTTAAACTGTAGCTACATTTTGGAAAATGAACCTCCGAAAACAAGTGATTTTTGGAAATTCGGGGTCTAAAGAGTCCGACCGATTACCACTTTTTTGGCCGATGCTGAGTAATTGACCGGAAGGGCGAGAATCGGCCGTTGTCGATTCCGTAGAAAATATAAAACGAATGGATTCAACCAAAAACAATTTATTTCGAAAGAAGAACAAAAATGAAGGGCTATATTAAATATATATTTGTTTGTAACATATTTCACATAAATAATATTGTAAAAGTTCGCGGCGGAATGGATGAATAAAAATAACGGTTGGTTCGGGTTTGGGTTGTTTATTCATCGAGGTGCGAATAACGAGTAACAACATGCACGAATCAACATGCCTACCAGAAGGGTAGACCCATAGAAACGGCCCTATCAGTGCTGGTAGGCAAGATAGAGAAGTCCCTGTAAGTGAAGGAGATTTGCCTGGCAGGCTTCATAGACATTGAAGGGGCCTTCAACTACACAACCTTCGCAGCGATCGAAACAGCGCTAGAAGACTTCCAGGTGCCTACCACTCTCATAAGATGGATATCAATGCTCGAAAGCAGGGTGATTCGGTCCAGCTTAGGGGGGTAGAGCTCTCTGCGAAAACAGCAAGGGGGTGTCCCCAAGGAGGGGTCCTATCCCCGCTGCTGTGGTCTGTGGTCGTTGACGGACTAATCCGCTCTCTTACAGAGCAGGGACATGAAGTCATTGCATACGCAGCCGACCTAGTAATCGCAGTCAGGGGCAGAGATGGACATACCGTCTGAGACTTGCTTCAGAACGCGTAGAGTAAGGTGGAAAGGAGATCTATGTACCTAATTGACACAAGCAGAAAGGAGCTCAAGTTCATGATGGGGATGCTAAGTGGACACTGTCTGCTAAATATGCATAGAGCACGCCTGGGACTAACGGACAGTGAGCTATGCAGATTCTGTATGGAAGAAGAGGCGACTTCTGTACATATCATAACTGAATGCCCTGCCCTAATACACGCAAGAAAGCGAATATTAGGGAAGGAGGTGATACAGAATGCTTCTAACATTCTAGATGTGCGCACGTTCCGAGGACCCAACATCGACTCGGACCACTACCTTGTTGCAGCCAAGGTACGCATTCGTCTTTGGGCAGCGAAGACCGCGCAGCCTAGTTTGCAAAGAAAGCTGGACATCAGTAAGCTGCGATCACAAGGGGTAGCCGAAGCCTACTCCGCTCAACTCTCCAACCAGCTCGGTCGCTCCCCCTCTCCACCTGATGACATCGAAGGATTATGGGCTCACTTATCCCACTCTATGCGTGCCGCCGCAGAACAGGTCTAAAGAGGAAGCTTTCAGAGCATGGCAGGCAAATAAAAATGCCGCCACTGAACAGCTGCGTAAACAGGCTAGAAATCGATGCAATGCCATCCTAAGGCGCCAAAGTTTCAGCGCGCCCGGGCGCCCGGGAATGCGCAGGTCTGATTTCAATAGGTGGATGAACAAGTATAAGAGTATGCGTGTTCGCGTGAAGGAGGATAATTGGTGGGAGTTTGGGGCAGACCATAGGGATGACCCATGGCGTCATGTCTATCGGATCTGCCGCTCAAAGAAGAAGCAGGTGGATGTGAGCGCCCTCCGTGTTGGTGGCACTATGACATCAACATGGAGGCCCAGTGTGAACGTTCTCTTAGGCGAGTTCTTTCCCAGGGCGGTTCAGCAGACGCCACTAGCACAAGTGACAGCTGCTGAGCCATTAGAAGACGGAGAGCTAGAATATGCATTTGGCCTGGGGGGGCTACTATGCAACTCGATTCGAAAGTTGAAACTGCTCGAAAGTTGAATTCGATCCGAATTTAAATTCGAACTATGTAAGATTTTCGGATCGAGTGAAAAGTGCTGCCATTAATTGGAAGTATTTTTGGTAGTACTTTCGAATGTATTAATTGAAGTTGGCAGCACCTTTTAGAAGAAATGCCAAAAAAAACCTTAAAAGTAAACAAATATTTAATTTATGTTAAAAATGGATTCGGCTGCCGTATGGATGGAAAATGAAGACGAGTGGAACGTAAAATGTTACGCGACGGTGTAAATATTATGCAGTTGACGGATCAATGTAAGATACAATTTGTTAAATATTTGCTATGTTTTTGAAAATGTTTGCATTTGTCACTTGTTTCGCAGTTAACTGCAATTGCTCCTTCTTGCTCGGGGTCGTTGCACTTTGAGGGCGTTATAGTGTCGTTGCAGGTTGGGGGTATTCTGGTGTTGACGCCAAATTTGCGGACCCCGCTAATACCATCCATCGCCCCTCTTGTATCCAATAAATCAATAACAGCTTCCTCCAGCGCTGTGAATGAACACATTTTTGCTGGGCCACCACCTGTCCCCGATAAATTAAATTAATTCTTTCGTAATTTACTTTTCAGATGGGTCTTGTGATCCGCCCAAACCTAAAACATATACTACTGTGTCCAAAAAAATAAGGTGACATTGTATTTATTTTGAAAATTCTTTATTTATGATTCTCAAGATACTTATCCCTTCGCCACACATATTCTTCGACGATCCATGTATGTCAACGATGTTCTCGCCGGTGCACATGATTTGCCGACCGCCATAAAGGCTCGGAATGAACTCATAGACACTTTGTAAAGTGCTGGATTTTCCTTACGAAAATGGACTTCCAATTGTAAAGAAGTTCTAGTAGATCTTCCGAAAGAGCATCTATTGAACGAAGAATTCTTAAATTTCGACGATTCAAGTTCTACAAAAGCTTTAGGGGTACGATGGAACGCTTGTACCGACAATTTTTATTTCAAAGTCCCTACTATTGAGCGTAAGGATTCGCACACCAAAAGAGAGCTTCTATCCATGATTGAAAAATTGTTCGACCCGGCCGGATGGCTTGCACCGGCAAAATGGCAGCAATTTTTGGATGGATATAAACCTGATTCAAGTACCACGCTGGGTGAACTATTCTTTGCAAGACGAAGTTCAAATTCATGTTTTCTCCGATGCTTCCAAGAAAACATACGGGGCGGCGATCTTCATTCGCGTACGTAAATCGTCTAATAGTTTGACATGCTCGATTCACTTCTACCCGAACTTGATATCAAAGTTCACGATGTCTCCTGTTGGACTGATTCAACAATTGTTTTATCATGGCTACTAAAAACACCATCTACTTGGACTACCTTTGTTGCTAATCGTGTTAGCAAAATTCAAGACAAACCGTACGCTAAAAATTGGTGTCATGTCGATTCACCTGATAACCCTGCCGATTTATGTAGCCGCGGTCTTACTCCATAGGCCTTAAGTACGAAATCGTTATGGTGGCATGGCCCATCTTGGCTTGCTAAAGCCGAGGTCCGAGTGGCCATCTTCTAGCACTACTCACCTTGAAACTTCAATCGAAGCCAAAAGGGTTGCAGTACACAACCTGCTCGTAAACTTTGAAGAGGACATTCTCTGCAGATTTTCGTCATTTTCTAGAGCTCATATATACTTCGATTTTATTATCGCACTCTCCATCGTGAGTGCGATAATAAATATCCCTTAGAAAAAATTCGAAGGGCTATGAATCCACAGCGTTGTCGAACGCCGAAATCCACAATACCAGGGGGGTTACTATGTAACTCGATTCGAAAGTTAAATTTTGCGGAAACGGATTTTTCGCACCAGCTAACTCGAATTCGGCAGCCGCCGTGGCTCAGTTGGTTAGTGCGTTGGACCGCGAGTCGAAGGCAGCAACCTCAGG
Organism: Melieria picta; assembly: GCA_964056695.1. Lineage (NCBI taxonomy): Eukaryota > Metazoa > Arthropoda > Insecta > Diptera > Ulidiidae > Melieria > Melieria picta. The sequence continues at coordinate 74,702,077 of OZ057400.1, forward strand.
TTCAAATACTGCCTGTAATAACACCTAAAAAAAATAACGGGAAAACTCGTTTTCTCTTTCGGTGGCTGTCCTCTCAGCTGGAAATGGCAAACCTCTGAGAGTAAAAATTGCTTATGAAAAAGCTCCCAACCTGCCGTTCGGAACCGGCATAAAACTGTAGGTCCCTTCCACTCGCGTACAAATTCACACGCACAACACGGGCGGTTGCGGGAAGCTAGGCCTTAGTCTCGCGTAAGCGGGCTGTCGTGCCAGTCAATTATTATTTATTATTAACTCGAATTCGGAAACATATTTCCTACTTTCGGGTTTCCGTATCCGATTATCGGATGTTAAACTCTACTTTCGGAAGTGCGGCACTATGCAATTCGAATTTAGCTGTCAAAGTCGTTCGAAAGTCGACAATTTTGTTCGTTTGGTGTGGAGCTAACGGATATAAACCGAAAAACGGCAAAAAAACCAAACAGCGAGCGGAAACGCAAGAAAATGTAAGTATTTCTAAAACTTATGCACATTAATGGATAAATATTAATATAAAACTCTTTCAATAGGGAAAATTCAACGAAAAATCAGCACACAAAACAAGCGCAATTTCACATTTTGCTAAATTTTATGGCGGACCACCCACAATTAGCAAAGGGGTATGTAAAGGCTCCAGACGCCAACCAAGCAACAAATAATTTATGGAAGCGATTGGCTGAAGAATTAAATGCAGCCGGGCCACCAATGCGGGGTGTGGCCTGTTGGAAAAAAGCAAGTAAACGATAGTTTCCCCTTAAACCAAATTTTGCTTATCTTATATATGTTTTAGGTTTGGGCAGATTACAAGACATATCTGAAAAGTAAATTACGAAAGAACCGTATTAATTTATCGGGCACAGGAAGCAGTTATTGATTTGTTAGATATGAGAGGGGCGATGGATGGTATTAGCGGGGTCCGCGTCAACATCAGAACACCCCCAACCTGCAACGACACTACCACGCCGGCAAAGTGCAACAACCCCGAGCACGAAGGAGCAATTGCAATTAACTGCGAAACAATTGAGATGCCAAAGACTGATGAATTGGTGTCTGCCCCTTCCCCACTACGTTGTTCGTCAGTTGCCCGCACCCCCAATAGATCTCGGTCGCACTGTGCAGAGCACGTTCCACTCGCTCGTCTTCATTATCCATCCATAAGGCAACCGAATCCATTTTACACACAATTAAATATTTGTTTACTTTCAATGTTTACTATTTTTGACATTTCTTTTAATAGATGCTGCCAATTTCAATTAATACATTCGAAAGTACTGCCAAAAATACTTCCCATTAATGGCAGCACTTTTCACTCGATCCGAAAATCTTACATAACGTCTGCCAACAAAGTAGCTGGACAAATTTCATATCTTCGTAAAAAAAATTGAGTTTGATATTGTAAAGTAATATTTAGTATTTTGAAAATACATTTAATTATACATCATTTTTCACTTTTATACAAAACCAAAGGACCATGATCTTCAATTTTCCTTAGTTTAGATTTTATTCCTCGGATCATCGTCTGGACAACGTTCATGTCAATTTTTTTCGCACACAACCGGATTCTTGCTGTTAGCTGTTTATTGGATTTTGCTTCCCAACCTCCCTTGTACACCTCCTGGCACAAAAGACTCCAAAAATCTTCAATTGGTCTTGCCTTTGGGATGTTTGGTGGATTTGCGTGCTTCGGGACATAATTGATGTTTTTCCCTTCCAACCAGTTTAAGGTTTTTTTTGCATAATGGCTACTTGCTAAATCCGGCCAAAATATTACATTCTCTCCAGAGTGCGTTGTATTGATGTATTTGTCCAGTGTAGTAAGGCATTTGCTTATGTAAGTGTCACATTTTATCGCTGGAGCTTTAGAGTCCTGAATATAGAGTTGAGATACTCCTTTTATCGATATGGCTGCCCAAACTAAAATTTTTGGCTCGAATTTGGCCTTGGCTGCGAACCGTATACCATCGGGAGTTTTCTTAATATCATCGGTGTAGAAACCGGTATTTTGGTCTCCATTGTTCCACGCATATGTGAAATATTTCTCATCGTCGAGAATTATTTTGTCCTCGTCATCAAAATAATTTCGGCGAAGAATTCTGCACTTTTTTGGGATTTCTTCCAGTTGTTTTGGACTGTATCGTGGAACAGTTACTCTCTTATGGTAATTAACACCAATTTTTATAAAATTTTTGCGAACTGTTTCTTTGGAAATGCCAAATTTCCTACCCAACATCCGATTTGAAGCTCCAATTTTATTCACCGCCGCTTTCTTGAATTTTTGGAGACCGGAATTATCCAACAGACGCAGACGACCTGATTTTTTAATGTTAATAGGCGGCTGACCACTTTCGTAACGATGAAAAATTGAACGTGCGACATTTTCTTTTAGAAAGTGTTCCAAAACTTCCTTTTTAGTGTGCTGTCCAAGCATAAAATAAACGCGCTCTCGCAAATAGCTCTGATTAGCAACTCTCATGTTGACGTTTTGACTTAGAATGATCTGATTTTGGAAATACATATTATAACAATATTTTGACATAAAAATTATTGAAACTGTCAAAGCCTACCAATTTTTTTTTTAATTTGAAATTTGTCCAGCTACTTTGTTGGCAGACGTTAGTACGAATTTAAATTCGGATCGAATTCAACTTTCGAGCAGTTGCAACTTTCGAATCGAGTTACATAGTAACCCCCCTGAAAATTCTTGACGATTCTTTGTCAAAAAACGTATTTTCGAATCGAGTATAGTTGCATTTTAAACAGAAAGCCACTTAATTACAAGAGCAGTATATTGACTCTGAATCCCTTTTTGGACAGTGAACAGATTATGCGTATCAATGGTCGCTTAGCTAATGCGCCCTCTTTCCTTTAGTGAACAGCATCCAATTATCCTCCCGTACGGATGCCAGTTTTCTCGACTTTTAGTCTCCTTCATACATAAGATCAGGATTCACGGTGGCAACTCACTTATGCTTCGATTACTTCTACAGGAATATTGGATTCCGAAAGCGAAAAATCTCATTAAATCTATTATTCATCGTTGTAAATTTTGTGTGTTGGACAAGAAACGAAAGGCCTCGCAGATTATGGCTGCTTTACCCCCCGAACGTACCGTTTTTAGTCGTGTATTCTCCATTACGGGAGTCGACTTTGCAGGACCTTTTAACATTAAGAATTATACAGGTAGAGCTTGCCTTATAACGAAAGGCTACGTTTGCATTTTTGTATGTGCATCTTACAAAAAAAGCTCTTATTGAAGAATGGAGCAATATTTCTCCTAATATAACAAAAAACCTGGTAGAATCTATGCCTAGACGTTTAAATGCAGTGTTGAAATCGAAAGGAAAACAAACTAAATACTAATCACTTATGTTAATTGAACAACTTCATTGAATTTCCATATTTACGATTTTTGTTTACTTTTTTTTGACGCGTAAAAATTGTGGTTACTTTGGTTTAAGTGAAATATTTTCTGTTGTGTTATATTTCTGTTTTTTGTTTAAATGCAAATAAGTTATTATTGAATAAGCTTACAAATCTGCAATGTTACTTTTTAATTTAAGTAAAAATTAACATCGTAATAAATCGATGAATACATGGAACATCAGTGTTTACTATCTTTTGACGCTCACAGTACATTCGAGGAGCTATCAACAATTTTGTCCCGTATTGAAGCGTGCTTAAATTCTCGACCTATTAGTCTTATGTCAGAAAACCCTGCGGATGTATCTGCTTTGACTCCGGGTCACTTCCTTATTGGGTCTTCACTTCTGGGTCCCCCAGAGCCAATTATTTCTGATATAAGCGCGAGAAATAGATGGGAAAAAATGAAAGCTTTGGGTCAACAGATCGCTTTAAGATGGAAAGAAGAATATCTTAAAGAATTGCATAGGCGATACAAATGGAAATATCCATCGCGCGATCTTGCTGTTGACGATTTAGTTGTTGTTAGTCAAGAAAATCTTCCCCCTACTTCGTGGCGGTTGGGAAGAATTCTTCGAGTATATCCCGGTAGTGATAAACGCGTCCGCGTCGCCGATATTAACCCATTCGCTGCCAAGCCTAACTTATATGAAGTCATTCCCATTGCCATTTATATTTTGAGTGTTATTGTTTACCAAAGCTCTGTTATTTCTTGGTAAGAGCATATATATTGTCATACATAATCATTTTGCTTAATTTAAATTTGTAAAAGATCATTCTCTGTAAATAAGAAATAAAGCATAATTTTTGTAAACAAATTTATTTGTAGTATTTTTTCAAGTTTTTTACATTTCTATATTTATGTTTGTGGCCATTTGCTAATCCAAAAGCCTGCATGTTATAACATATTGAAAGTAGGACGAGTATACTCGTCTTGGCAATGCATGACACCCTGCCAAAGACGAGTATACTCGTCCTTGGCAGCGAATGGGTTAAAACCGAACGAGGAATAATTGCGCGCTCCGTTACGAAATTAATCGTCTTACCTGACTAGCCCTTCCACCATTTTTTTTTAACATTTTTTGTTGTCCTAATCATAGTCAGCCATGAGTGATAACGTTTCCTCGACCCCTTTCGACAACAATAAAAAATGCAGATTATGTCAACGCACTCATTATGTCAACGCAGTCAGAGTGGCGGCAATGTTTAGACCGAATCTCCTCTTTCAATGTCTCCGCTAAAGCTGCACATATTGTAACAACTCTGAACTTATTGTAAGCCGTTAGAAACAAAAGCTTTCGTCCTCTTGTTGCGCGGCAATCCCGGCCTCGGCCTTTTTCTTTTTACGTTGCTCCGTTACTTGACGATCCGACGGCAACGAGGCAGCATCACCGCAAATAAAATACAACAAAGCGCATCCTACGTTTTTCTTCTTTTCTCCTTTTTTCTGGTGGTCGGTGTTCTGCAGTGTAAGTATCGAACCAAAGTATCGATTGGCTACTTATTGGAATTTTTCTAATCCAATTTGATTTTCGTTTTTCGCTTGCTATCGTGCCGACTCCCCAACAGTCTAAATATTATGCAGTTGATGGATACAATGTAAGATACAATTTTTTAAATATTTGCTATGTTTTTGAAAATGTTTGCATTTGTCACTTGTTTCGCAGTTAACTGCAATTGCTCCTTCTTGCTCGGGGTCGTTGCACTTTGAGGGCGTAATAGTGTCGTTGCAGGTTGGGGGTATTCTGGTGTTGACGCCAAATTTGCGGACCCCACTAATACCATCCATCGCCCCTCTCACATCTAATAAATCAATAACAGCTTCCTCCAGCGCTGTGAATGAACACATTTTTGCTGGGCCACCACCTGTGCCCGATAAATTAATGCAGTTCTTTCGTAATTTACTTTTCAGATGTGTCTTGTGATCTGCCCAAACCTAAAACATATATAAGATAAGCAAAATTTGGTTTAAGGGGAAACTATCGTTTACTTACTTTTTTCCAACCGACCACATCCCGCATTGGTGGGCCGGCTGCATTTAAATCTTCAGCCAATCGCTTAAATAAATTATTGGTTGCTTGCTTGGCGTCTGGAGCCTTTACAAACCCCTTTGCTAAATGTGTGCGGTCCGCCATAAAATTTAGCAAAATTTCGAATTGCGCTTGTTTCGTGTGCTGATTTTTTTTTTCGTTAAATTACATTTTCCCTATTGAAAGAGTTTTATATTAATATTTATCCATTAATGTGCATAAGTTTTAGAAATACATACCGTGTCTTGCGTTTGCGTTCGCTGTTTTGATTTTTTGCAGTTTTTCGGTTTTCTCTACACCAAATGAACAAAATTGTCGACTTTCGAGCGACTTTGACTGCTAAATTCGAATTGCATAGTGCCGCACTTCCGAAAGTAGAGTTTACTATCCGATAATCGGATACGAAAAACCGAAAGTAATAAATATGTTTCCGAATTCGAGTTAGCTGGTGGGAAGCAACCGTTTCCACAAAATTTAACTTTCGAATCGAGTTACATAGTAACCCTCTTGGTATTGAGGCATATATGTACATATATCCGACTAATTCAAAAATTTTACTTCAGAATGGGACAGTAAACTTAAAATCCTAGATTTCTTATTTTAGTTCTTTTACGCAAGCACTATATGTGGGCCGTAAAAAAAGTTCCAAACAACGGGACTTTAAAAATTATTGCGGGCTAATAAAAACGTCTTCCTTTCTTTCCATTTCCCTTTTTAATTGTCTTTGTTGATTACTCATTATTATTTATTTTTTATTGCTTGTAGCAATCCATGTCGCCATGCCAACCATATTTTATTTTCTTTTCTATGATTTTGCACACACTACAGTCGGCAGTGAGTTCGGGAGCAATATGCGACGCCGTGCAGGCTTATAGAAGAAGAACAAAAGCCAGCCAGAAAATAGAAATCGTTTTACAATGTCAGCTTTTCGCCAGCGCAACAACAACAACAGCACATCGTCTTCATCTCCCAATCATCCAACGCCGCAGCAGTGTGCTAACGCAGACTCGCTGCAGTGAGCGCACCCAAAGAGCGCTACACATAAAACTACGTTCTCGCTTGTAAAGCAAGCCTTGGGAATTTTTATTTTCTTTGCTTCTACTCACATGTTACGCTGAAGTTACAGAGAATTCTGCCGTTAGTAACAGACGGTTCTGCTGTCAATAACAGAGGGTACTACCAGCAGTACCCGCCATACAACGCGTTTGCTTGTATGAGATGCGCGTTCTATATTACTTCATGTTCGTTGGTAAAAGTCAAAAATTTAAAAGGGGTTTAATATGCATGAAGCTGAGGCCATTCGGATCATAATGGTATATTTGAAAAAGTCAACCGGCAACTTTTTCATTATGCCTTTTTGATTTGAAAATTCTAAAATAACAGATACTTTCGGTCCTTGCAAATAGAGTTGAACCTCAATTATCCGGGTTGCTCGGGATCGGGCTCATCACGGATAATAGAAAATCCCGGTTAAAAGAGGTTATATATAAACGTTTATAAGTTTTATTATTTAAATTTATTTTTGATAAGAACATGTGAAGCTGCTTCTATAAACGTAATTTTGCTTTGAGAAATCTTTTTTCTATTTCATAAGATACATTTATTTAAAATATTCCTTTAAGATAGTCTGTTATCTTTAGCTTTTGATTGCTCTTTTCGCGGATTTGATTTTTGATGGCGGCATGTTAAAAAAAATGTGTTGACGGATCCAATTTCACAACAGACTGAATGGAAATTAAATTTAATACGCACATTACATAAAAATGAAAAAAGGGGAATCACCGAATTTGAATTCATACTATATATACCTGTTGACAACTAATTAGAAACGCTTGTTTAACTTTATAAATATTGAAGCGTTTCTAATTAGATGTTACGTCTAAAACTCAATGAAAAATGAAACAGTGTAAACAATAACCGAATTTCTCAAAATGTCATTATAATTTTCGCATGATTTATACACAAGTGAAAAGTAGGAAGTAAAAATATAAAGATTGCTAAAGTCAAACGGAGCCAGCAAAGTGCAAAGTGCTTGGCTTGACATCATTTCTAATTAGTTGTCAACAGGTGTCATTCTTTGACAGATAACACAGTACAACAACAAATTAAGGGGGGCGGGGATTTCGAACAAAACTTTCTCAAAATCTCCCCAAAAAAATAAAAAGCCTTGAATTGCTTGAGATGTTGAGAAAAATATTAAATATTAAAAAAAAAATTTTCCATTGAAAAATAATTCTTGTTTGGAAACCAGAAGTCCCCTCTTAATACAACAAACAATTTTTATGATTTCAAAAACGACGCTTTCGCTTTACGGAAATGCTCAGATGGGTCAATATTGCGATTCAAATTCAAACGTACTCAGCGAGCATTGCTACTTTTTTCAAGTAGCTTAATTTGTTGGTAAAACCTTTCACCGTACTCATCAGAAACAACCCCAAGATTTTCTTTGACAAAATCAAGGTGTGAGTGAAGCAGGGGGCGAAGCCAGAACTTGGTCATGGAAGGGGTTTAAAAAAAAATTTTGATTTGCCAATCTATTATTACGCGCTTTTTAAAGTAAACTGTACTTTTCAAACAGGGGATTTTGTGGTGGCGCCATCTATGTACATACATGTGACTTAGTGCTTAGAAATTAACATTTTTTTCCGGATTTTAAGTCAAAATTTCATGAAGTGTAGTTCAATGGAAGCGAAGTTATTCCATTTGGCCAAAAAGATACGAGTCACAAATGAAGCCTTAGATTTGGAGATTCCGCCGGAGGCGTTTAGACAATATTTTGAGGAACTGTTAAATCACGCTACTACCGTGAATCAATTAGATTACGTAAGCTTATTAATAAAGGACTATTTACTAGATAAACCAATCTCGTCAGCAGAAATTTTACAAATGCTACATAAGACTAAAACTGGGACAGCGCCAGGCTTAGACAGGGTCTCTTACGAATTTTTCAAAAATGCTGACATTCATTTTCTTGATGAGCTGGCTAACATATATTCTGCGTTATATAATAGTGGGGAAGCAGATACGGCTTTTGAAACAAGTATAATATTTCCGCTTTTCAAAAAAAGCGATAGAACCTTAGCATCAAACTACAGAGGGATTTCTTTTATGAATTGCATTGTGTTTCGTACAGGGACGATCTCCTGTGCGATTGAGTTGTTCGCACAGGGACGATTGTATCTGGCCGAAGTAGTCAGTCGTGCAGTGAGCGTGAAGTGGGCAAGACGTCCATTCTGGTGCAAGTTTATTTTATAGGTGCAAGACGTGTGTGTGCTGGAAGTGCGGAAAATAAATTGGGTTTTTTGAGCCGATGGCTGTTTCCCAAAGAGTGCGTTTGATTTAAACCAATTTTACATTTCGCAGTTTCCACCGCCAATCGCAGGCGGTGGAAACATTTTGGTCCTTCGAGCCGGATATTAGCGACCTATAGAGCGTCTCTTTTTTTGATTCCTTTGTGCGCGAAAAATCGGATGAGCAGGCGAAAGAAACGGGACATTTCCAGCGAGCAGCGTTGTGCGAAGAGCTCTCGCGTGGAATGTGTGCCAGAAGGAGCCGATGTGGTGCGTGAAGAGCGAGGCGCGAGAACAAGGCGCAAGGAACGAGAAAAGGGAAAAGGAGCGAGTCGCCGATTGTTGCGCAATTAGTTTTTCTGTTCATTCGATCAGTGAATGTAGAGGCGAAAGCATTTTTCGGAAGTGAGAAATTGTGTCTTAAAGTTGGTGAATTTAAAAAAAGAAGAGAAAAAGAAGCAGCAGCAATCGGTGAGATACAGTCCACTGGGAGCTTTGTGCGGGTAGTCTGATTTGGAGTGCAAATGTGTTACAATATTATTGTTGTGCACGAAAATTTTGTTTGTGTGCCAATCGGGTGCTTCCTTGGCGCATGCGTTTTGGTGCGAGCGGGCTTATTGTTGCTGTTGTGCATGGAGATTTCGTTTATTAAGTGCTAGCCAATGTTTGTTTGGTGCATGCGTTTGGTCGGGGCAAGTGGCCACATAGTGGTTGTTCGTTTCGCGGCGGAGCGGATAAATAAAAAGTCGAGCTAGTTCGGGTTTGGGGTGTTCTTTATTTGCCGAGATGCGAATAACGAGTGACAGATAATACAAGAAACAGTAAACAGTACGAACGGCCGAAGCCGGGGAGCAGAAAATAGGGGGAACATGAGTACAAAGGGAGAAGGAAAGATTGGGATTGGAGATAGGATCGACGGATAACTAAATACAGCACAGTACATCTGGACATCGCGGCCGCCATTGCAGATTGCAATTATATGGGGTGCCGGGGTCCCGCCCAGGGTTGCGGCGGACGGCTGCCTAGTGATGGTTTGGCGGTGATGCGCGGCTGCCTGGCTGTAGGATGGGCTGACGGCTGGGGAGTTGTCGCCGATCAGCGATGACGGAGCGCTGAGGAGTGCGCTGAGGGCCTCTTTGCAGATGATGCTCGGTGCGGTCGTGCGGGGTAGTCTGGGGAGCAACTGCTGGGGTGGTCGCTAGCGCTGGATCTGCAAAAGAAGACATGTCATTTGAGAGCAATGATAATGTTGACATCGTTTGTGTGGGGTGTAAACGGTTTGTCAGGCGACAGGGTTCGCTTGAGTTCCCGTCAGAGGAGTGAAGGCGCTTGGGACAGGTCGCACAGGAATGGCGACTGACTCGGACCCGGGATGGGTGCTCTCGCGGTTTGTTGTATGGGGGGGTACAATGTGGAAATGCGAGGGGGCTGCAGTTTCCATCAATTGCTGTGCATATTGACGCGTGGCGTCGAACCAACGCTTGTGTTGTACCCTTTTTCGCAGTCTCATTGGGGGAGATAGCCATCCTGCGGGGGGCGAACCGTTTGGCAACGAAGGGGGGTGTTTGCCATTTCGAGTTTGAGTGTGCAGGGATGGTGGGTTCTGATTGATTTGCCTTTATTTCCTTGGGTGGAGACCCTACGGGATTGAGGGCGGCAATCACGTCAGACGGGGCTTCCTTTGGAGTAGGACGATTTTTTCGAAGGGCGGGACCAGTGTGCGTATGGTGATTTGGCACCGCGGTAACATTTGTCAAATGTGATGACATGGGTACTGGCCCGCTTAATATCCAACCGAATACTGTGTGTTGAGCAAGTAAGCTGCCACATACATTTCGGTGGAAACCTTCGAGCATGATCTGCGGGATGAGATCACTGCCAATCACTATATCGATCTCCGCTGCCTCGAAGGAGTTGGGATCAGCGAGATCTAGCATGGCGAAATCGTTCAAATTTGGGGGGTTTATTTTGGAAGGGGGGAGAAATTCCGTTAACTTTGGAAGTACGATTGCTTGCACGGGGAGGTTTGTGCTCGTTTTAGGGACTGCCAATGTCAATAAGCATATATGGTTGGCGGTTTTCACAATCTGTCCGCCCATGCCCGAGATCTGGAGGTTAGATTTCTCGATGGGCAATTTTAGGCGTTTTTGGACCTTCGAGGAAATGAAGGTGCGCTGAGAGCCTTGATCGATCAACGCTCGAACTCTGAACAACTTTCCTAAATGGTTAATGGACACCAGTGCCGTAGGCAGAAGAGATTGGGTGCCATTATTTGAGTGAAGGGCTGGTACTGGGGGTGTACTTTGCTTTGAAGATGTGCTGGATTGCGCATCGGAAAGGGGAGGATGAGTGATGGAGTTGTTGCTCGGGTTTTCAATAACCGTTGAGACCAGAGAAGTGGTCGAAAGTAATCGATTGGGGGAGTGAGTGGGTTGCGCATTGCCTTTGGGGAGATGAAGCAAAGAGTGGTGCTTTTTCTGGCAATATACGCATGTGAAATTGCTTGTACAGTCCTGAATTAGGTGCGATGTAGCAAGACAATTTACACAGAGCTTGTGCTTTTTCACATATGCTAATCGACTCTGGGGTGTGAGCCTTTTAAAGCTTTGGCAAGTCCGTACGGAGTGATTTGCGTTGCAGAGTTTGCACGCGAAGTCGTTTTTCACTTCAGTGTGAAAATGTATGGATCTGGGGGGCCGATTTTTGGGGACATTGGAAGATGAGGATTGTGGTTTCGACTTGGTAGGCCGAAAGAAATTCAGCCGTTCCACTATCTCGTATCTGCAGGTCAGAAACTCATTCATTTGTGACCAGGGTGGCAGATCCTTCCGGGATGTCAATGATTGTTCCCATAAAGCTAGAGTTGCTTCGGGCAATTTGGTAGAGCATATATATACCAACAGCGGATCCCAATTGTCCGTGTCTACGGCCTGAGACTTGAGAACGGACAGACAATTTTTTATTGAATTCTGGATCCGCTGTAGTACCTCACTATTTTCGGTGTGGGCAGGAGCGATATTCAATAGAGATCGAATCTGGTTGTCAACGAGGATGCGTTTGTTTTCATAGCGGGATCTAAGGGCTTCCCACGCGAGTATGAAATTTTCATCGGTTAATGCGTATTGTTTAACAATAGCACCGGCTTGGCCTTGCGTTTTGTATCGGAGGTGATACAATTTTTGGGCTGGAGTGAGCTGGGGGTGGTTAATGTATACCGCAGTAAACATGTCCCGAAAGGACGGCCACTGCTCATAGCCCCCGAAGAATGTTTCGGTGTCGCAAGGAGGAACTTGGAGGCAAATGTAGGAAGTATTTGCTGGTTCTAGGGGTTGAACCGGTTCCATATGCGTAGCAGGCAGGGGGGACTGAGGTTGGAGCATCTTAATGATGTCCAACATTTTAGCCATGCACAACTCGTATTGGTCTGTGCAGGCATCAATCTTTTGCCTAGCCGACTCTTTGAAACCGTCGGGCTGGCTGTTATCTTCAGCAATGAAGACTGCCTGATGTGCGCGCATTAGCCTCTCCCATTGGTCTTGCAGATTTTTCTGCTTAATTTGGACCAGGGATTTGGTCAAATCCTCAATGGGGGCCGATGAAAACGTTGTGCATAATTGCACGAGTCTCTCGGACTCAAAACCAAAAGTGGCAACACTGGGATCGGTTGCTTTGGGACTAGCTGGCTTGGAGCGAGTTTTGAGTGCCTCGCGAGTGACAGGAACTGTCAAATGTGCCTCAGTCGACTTTGAACATCTTGGAGAAGGAGACTCCATTTTGTTTATTTGACGCTTGGGGGATCGCTCAACAGGCATTGAAATGGCTTAAAAAAGCTCGAAAGGGGTTTGAAATTCGTTTGAATATTAATGTTAGGCTTATGAGGAATAAGCCGGAACTATTACCGCCTCCGCGCGAACGATAATTTAGAATTGAGGAAATGTACACGAAAGTGTAAAAAATTTTCAATACGAATTTGTATTTCTGTTGAGGATAAAAGTTTACAATTGTGTGTAAACGCGTCGAGAAATTGGTATATATATATTGGAAAAAACGAGAAATATGTAAACAAGAATTGGGGAAATTATTAATAAACAACAAATTTTTTAATATAGTCAATGTGTATGTGAATGTGTCTTTATTTGTGTGCAAACGTGAATAAATGTTTGTATGTAAAGAGTCAGTGTATGTTTATATATGTATATTAGTGTATTAGTGTTTGTGGGTATTAATAATTAATTTTTATTATATTTGGTGTCAGGGGAACCAAAAAATAATGGGGTGAACGACTACAAAATTGTTTGAGTACAGGTGGGGTGTTTTTGTCCCACTGTATTTACTTGGGGTGACGACAGCTGTGCACTGAATGTGTATGTGCAGCACTATTGAAAATTTTCTAAGTCTCAGAAAATTGTTCAATGTGCTGCTAAAATAGGCTACTCGTCCCACTGTATTTGCGTTTGTTTACTTCTGCCAGCGAGAGTGTGGAAATTGCTTAGGCAGAAGTGTGAATGTGCACTTGGAAGCAGCAGCGGGAGTGCTCGCTGCTCAGTGCTTGCGTATATCGCACAAAACAAAACGCGAAAATGCTTGCAAGTGGGTGAGTGGAAATGCAGCGGGAGAAATGCTGCGTACCTATTTACTGCACTAGAACAGTGCGTATTTACTGGCTGCAGCGGAGATTTTGCTGCTTCGGCAGCGAAGGTCGCACAAAGGAGACTGCGAAAATGTACAAAGCGCCGAATTATGTGCAGTAGCGGGATTGCTTACTGCACTGCGCTGTTTTGTACTTGGGGAAATATGCACGATAAGCGTACAGTGGCGGGGTACCAGAATGTAAAGTTTTATCCTGGATTTTTGGGGAGTGGGTATATATTTGGGTAAAATATATGTGTTAGTGCATGTACGTGTTATTTATATTTTAAAAATATAAATGTTTCGCTTATCTGTTTTTCGAGAATGGGGATCTTCTGCTGGAACTGTGTGTCCGCTGCTGTGCTGCGATGCTGTTGTTTGTGCTGCTGTTGTTTGTGCTGTTGTTGTCTGTGCTGATCTCCTTTGTTTCTTCCTTTTTTCTGCGTTGTGGGTGTGTGTTTTGTTGTTGTTTTTGCCCGTGTTTCTGTTTTTGTTATGTGTTCTTCAAAATCACTGCACTGTCTATGTGTCGCTGTTGTTTTTTTCTTGTTTTTAATATGTGTAATTTGTGCACTGTTTAAATATTTGGTTGCACTTTTTGTGTGTAGTTTTGACTATGTGTTTGGGTTTTTGTTTTTTGTTGTCTTTTCACTTTAAGTTTTTGCACTAGTACTTGTTGAATTGTCGTGTTACTGTTTGTGATTGTTGATCGCTTTGTTTTTGAACTTGTTTTTTGTTCACTAATGTTTGTAATGTTTTGTAATTGTTTAATTTTGTAATTGTTTAATTTTGTAATACGCGGTGCGGGTTCGCGTTGGCTCGAAGGACCATGTTCGTTTCGCGGCGGAGCGGATAAATAAAAAGTCGAGCTAGTTCGGGTTTGGGGTGTTCTTTATTTGCCGAGATGCGAATAACGAGTGACAGATAATACAAGAAACAGTAAACAGTACGAACGGCCGAAGCCGGGGAGCAGAAAATAGGGGGAACATGAGTACAAAGGGAGAAGGAAAGATTGGGATTGGAGATAGGATCGACGGATCACTAAATACAGCACAGTACATCTGGACAGTGGTTGTTGTGGTGCAAGGAAAAAAAATTTTGGAAACGTGTGCCTGCAGGGCGTATGGTTTCGGTGGTGCGAGTGTGTGCGCAAGGGACGCGCGTAACTGCGGTCCCGTTATTGCTGAGCTGGTGGTGCGATGGTGCCGTTATTCTTGGGATCGAAGCGTGCTAGATTGATATGCATATCTGTGTGAGCTAGAGAAGCAACAAAATGAAAAGAGAGCTAGAGCAGCAAGAATAAGAAAATGAAAAGAGAGCTAGAAAAGAGAGAGCAAGAACGCTTGCAAGCAGTGGGCTAGTCTGAGTCCTAGAAATTCCAAGAATGAGTTCGGAACAGAAAATTGTGCTTAGCGACAGGTTGAAGTCTGTTGTTATGACACAGTGTGCGTTGCGTGCAAGAAACGTCACAGTTGACGTTGCAGGGGCAAGAACAGTTAATAATTTCGGACTTTGCTCCAATCCTTGGTGCTTGCTTTCTATCTCGTTGTAGTTAAATGGGAGCACGCAATAAATTGGAGGTGTTGGCGGCGACAATATATATATTTTTTTTTAAGACTCGAACAAACGCGTAGGGGATGACCCCTATTAATGCAAGGCATTGCGTTGGTTAGGAAGGATATAAAGGTTAGGAGGTAGGGTTTTGAGATAAGTGGTTGTGGACTCTTGACTGGAACCCATCGAGATCATAAGTGCTGGGGAAAATATCCGCAGGGAGACCATTCCACAACCGCGCTGTAAGGGCCAGAAACGAACTTTCTCTGTAATGCGTAGTGCGCTGGAACATCGTTTCAACGTGGAATGCATGGGCGCCAGTGTTCAAACGGGTTACCCGGGGGAATACCCGGAGTGATGGCAGCAAGCTGCTCATCTCCACTGAGCAATTACCGAAAAAGTATCGGTAAAATAACACCACACATGCCACGTTTCGACGATGTTCTAAGGAGTCAATAGAGCTGGATGCCCTACTGTCCCCTATAAGTTTGATCGCACGGTTTTGCACCCGGTCCAGGAGCTCCAAATGGGTTTTTGAAGCCCCCGCCCATAGGTACGAGTTAAACTCCATTTTAGTCGGATATAGGTGGTATAGATAATGCGGAGATCAGACGGAGTGAAATATTTTTGGCACCGCTTTAAGAAGCCGAGGCACTTGGCTGCTTCTTTCGACACGCCAAAAATATGATCGTTCCAACGAAGATCGTTCTTAATGGACATGCCCAGAACATCAAGAGCTGCCGATTCCGCAATACCCACACCACCCATAACCAGGGATGTGGGGAGACTCGTTTGTGGGATAACAGGCAACATTGGGTCTTGCGGGGATTAAAATCGACCCTGTTCGCTTGACCCCACTTGGAGATTGTTTGTAGGTCGCTATTAAGTGTGTCATTCATACGGCGCCGTTCTCTCTCAATCTCCACAGAGCTGGGGCGCTTTATGAAGGAGTGTGAATGACAAATGGTGCTGTCATCCGCAAACGAGTAGATGGGATTCTTCGTCGACGACAATAGGTCGTTGATGAAGATAAGGAAAAGGGTTGGAGAAAGGACCGAACCCTGCGGCACTCCCGCGCTAAGGAAATGCTTTTCCGAGGCTATGCCGTCTATTACAACACGAATAGAGCGATCATAGAGGAAGCTCGTTATCCAACGAGAGAAGATACTACCGACGCCATAGGCAATCAATTTTGACACGAGTGCTTTATGCCACACCCGGTCAAAGGCCTTGGCAATATCCAACGCAACAACCTTGCTTTCACCGAGGTTTAGAATGCTGTGGCTCCATTTCTCGGTGAGGACCGCCATAAGGTCTCCCGTCGATCGCTGTCTCCGAAAGCCGTATTGGCGGTCACTTAGCAGTCTATTGTGCTCCAGATACTTCACAAGGTTGAAGTTTACAATGCTTTCCATTGCTTTGGAGAGTACCGAGCAGATTGCTATAGGTCGGTAGTTCGCAGGGTGAGTAGTCTTGCCTTTTTTAGGAACTGGTTGAACATTTGCCACCTTCCAACATGTCGGAAATACACCTGTGGTGTATGACATGTTGAAAAGTTTGCGTAATGGACAAGCCAGTGAGGTAGCGCACTTTTGCAAAACAAGGGCTGGAATGCCGTCCGGCCCTGAAGCCTTATTTACATCGAGATTTGCAAGCACTCTTTTAACTACCCGTGTCTAGTGATGGGACGATTAATCATTTGATACACAATAATCGATTATTTTCTTTTAATTCACGATTTAATTGTATCGAAAAATTGGTTTCGATTAATCGAAAAGTTTATCGATTATATGCTAAAACAATCGAAAGAAGACGTATCACTACAATTTTTTCGCGCAAAATAAAACTTGAGACGGACACTTTTTCAAACAATTTACCAACTATGGCTCCAACTCAAAGCAAAATTTGGAAATTTTATTCCAGAATTAATGACAAGGAAGTGCAGTGCCGGATGTGTGACAAAAGAATAAAATGGTGCAAGAATACCACCAACATGCTTCAGCACACTAGGCTAAAACATCCAAAATATGCTGAAACCCTCAATGTACATTTTTTAGTTTCAATTGCAATTAAATTAATTTAAAATTTTACCTGTACAATATTAGGCACCAATAGTATGCAATGAAGACTCTGAGGGTGATGAAGAAAAAGAAGTGGCAAGCACACAAAAGACAAAATCAGTGCAGAGCAATCAGCCCAATATTCAGGAGGCTTTTTCAAACGTAAGCAGTTACGCATCAGGTGGCTCCAAGCATCACAAATTAACCAAATCAATTGTGGAAATGATTGTGATTGATAATTTGCCATTTTCACATGTAGAAGGTAATAATGTATTGTAAAATATGCCTGTTAATACAATGTCACGAATATAAAATCAAAGTATCGGAAAATCCCACCACATTCCGTGTTTCGCGCACACACTAAATTTAGTGTGCATGAGTTCCTTGGAGAGTCCAGAAGCTTCGGATATAATTGCCAAATGTAGAAATATTGTAGTTTGGTTCAAACGCCATGTAAAAGCAAACGATAATCTACAACAGCTACAGGCCTCTGCTGGCGTCCCAGAGGGAAAAATGTTAAAGGTGATCTTAGACGTCAATATGCTTGAGCGCTTCATCAAGTTAATCTCATACGTCGGTCAAATGCTGTTAAACTTTTTAGATGCACCCCAAATGATATCAAACAAAAACAAGGATGAGATGGTCGAGATCATAGCCTTGCTTAAGCCTTTGGAAGCGAAGACCACTCAAATAAGTGGTGAGAAGTATGCGACTTTGAGCCTAATCATTCCGATTGCACATTATGGACGCCAGCAAATATTAAAGGCAATTTGCAAGTCACCTATGGCAACCAAGTTAAAAACAACTATTTTGAGCCAGTTCGATCGACGATTTGGAGCAATGGAGCATTCATTTTTATTAGCGGCGTCAACTTTGCTTGACCCACGTTTTAAAAAGATTCACTTTCAAGATCCCTTGGCCTTGGCTACAGTTATGAGGCACATTAGAAGCGAAATGTTGGAACTTTCTCAAAGAGATGAAAGTCAGTCTAGGAAGCATGAGTGATGGATCCTCTACTGGCGATGTTGAATTTGATTTATGGGCGCACCATAAGTCGCTGGCTCACAAACGTCGCAAAAAAGATAACGATCTTACCCAAATTCAGGACGAGCTTAGCTTTTTTTTGAATGCTCCCGTTTTGGAACTGAAGAGCAACGTCATCAAGGCCTATATAGCTTCATCAAGCTTTATATAATAGCTCGTCGGTACTGTTATCTTTTAGGAACTTCGGTACCAGCAGAGCGCCTATTTTCGAAGGCAGGTGCTACTGCCACAGAAACGAGGAACAGGTTGACGACCTCGCGCCTGTCAAAACTTTTATTTCTGAACTCTATAATGAACGAATAAAATAAAAAAATACATTTTTTCCTTTGATATGTACTTTCATTTATTAATTCATTGTTATTGTTTTTATAAGGCATTTGGTAAAAATTCACATATTATTATACTATAAAATTACACGGTTAAGTTAAAATATTTAAAAAATCATTCGATTATTAGATTATTTTAAATTTTCTTCGATTAATTGCATTTAATAATCGCTCTGTTTCAATTAATCATATGATTACTTAATCGATTAATGAATTTTTTTTCCCATCATTACCCGTGTCCGAAAATGAATTTCTGGCATAGAGCAAGATACGTTTTCGACTACGGGCAGTGGTTGATCGCTGGGGGGCAGAGAGGAATTCTCTGCGAAAATTTTAGCCAACAAATTAGCTTTATCAACCGAGTGAGTGATGATTTGATCATTGTTAAGAAGAGTTGGGATTGAAGACGATGTTTGGTTCTTCACCTTCTTAACGAATGACCAGATGTTCTTACTACCACGCTGGCATTGAAGAACTTTTTTCCTTTGGCGCTGTTCGTGCAGAAACTTTTGGCGCCTTAGGATGGCATTGCATCGATTTCTAGCCTGTTTACGCAGCTGTTCAGTGGTGGCATTTTTATTTGCCTGCCATGCTCTGAAAGCTTCCTCTTTAGACCTGACAGCAATTCTGCATGTCTCATTAAACCAGAGATTGTCCTTAGGTTTAATGCAAATTTTCTTATTAGGGATGAAGGACCGCATTCCCAATAATATTTTTTCTTCAACCATTTTGGCTGCGGCATTTATGTTTCTATCAAGAAAACACAATTTCCAATTGAAGTGGGCGAAAAATTCATTAAGCCCACTCCAGTTAGCTTTATCATACATCCACACTAGGCGCTTCGGGGCTAAGGGCGAAGCATTGCGGATAGAAGAGTATGAGAAAGACGCCAAAATGGTACAATGGTCCGAGTTTCCAAGAGGTGCGTGCATTTCAACATCATATTCTATTCAAAAGGTCTAGAGTATTGAGAGCTTGCCCCGCAACGCAGGGAATATGCGTTGGTTCATGCACTATTTGAGTCAAGTTATTAGACTCGGCAAAGAGCTCGACAAATAAGCCTTCAGGAGTTGTGTGGCTGGAATGGCGTAGCCAATTGGAATTATGAATATTGAAATCACCAGCAACTACAATTTCACTATTCGGATACGATTCTAAAATATGAGAAATAGAATCAGAGAGAAGATCAAACTTGTTGTAAGTAAAATCTCTCCCTGAATTCGGGCTTCTGTAAAGAAAGCAGAAGTGGAGAATGTGCGACTGGATATTGAATTTAACCCACATGGAGCTAAATCTGGCGCACGCTGTGTTTTGTGAATGGGCCTGCGTTTCAGGACGTCACGCTGGAGCTAGTAAAGGTACGCCGTACCAACCTAGAAGAAGTCTGGGCGAAGTATAATGACGCCTACGAGAAGGTGGTCGGCGCGACGGCCAGGGAGCAGATGGCCAAGCTGGAGCAAGCAACGATGGCGCATGATGAGCTAGAGTACTTTGAGGCGCACGCTTTGCTCGACGCCAAAATAAGTCAATTGGAACGAGGGCAGGTGCAAGTGCAAAGGGTGCCAGAGAGAGCCAGACAGCCAAGGGCTAAAGGTGCGGGTGCTGCAATGGTGCCAGAGAGAGCCAGGCAGCTAAAGGCTACAGGCGCGGGTGCTGCAATGGTGCAAGAGCGGACAATGACTTGTGAGGTGTGCGCAGGGGATCACATGTTATACCATTGCCCGGAGTTCATGGGTTGACATTGAAGGCGCGCAAAGATTACGTTACCAGGCGCAAGTTGTGCCCGAACTGTTTCAAGAAGGGCCACGGGGTGGACAATTGCTATCAGGGCGATTGCTGGAAGTGCCCAGGCAGGCCAAAACACAACAGCACGCTGTGTCCAAACCGTGAGCTACCGAAGCAGGTAAACAGCGTGCAAGCCAGGATGGAGGGCAAGAATCTGCCAGAGCAGAAGCGCAAGGTAGGTTGACGCCAAAAGGGGGCCAGAAAGGTCGAGGGGGAGCTAGGGCAAAGTGTGCCAGTAGATTTAAGCGAGCCAGACGAAAATCAATCGAAGCTCGAGCAGAAATAAAGGTTAAATGGTTTAAACTGTATTTAGCTAGTGTTAGTGTTAATTCAAATCCGACTATGACGTTGTTACCGACGTTGACGTTGTTACCGATGCAGGTATGGGCCGGTGCGTGCATTGCTGGATACGGGAGCACAGGTCAATTTGATGACGTTCGCATTGCAGCGAAAATTTCGTGTATCCACGCAACCTATAGCGCAGAAGATGGTGGGCATTGATGGTAAGCCAATGCAAGTGGGCAAGAAGGCTAACATAAAAATAAAGCCATGGTTTGCAACGGCATGTGAGCTAGAAGCAGAGCTGTGGGTTCTGCCAAAAGAGAGCCATTACGTCCGATCTTGGACAAAAATGGATTGATAAGAGTCGGGGGCAGGTTAATAAATGCAGAAAAATAATATGAAATGAGGCATCAGGTTATCATTGTGAAGGGTTCAAGGTTAGCACATTTGATAATTGATTATGCGCATAGACAAACCAAACATGGAGCAGTGCAAGTTATGACCCAGTATATTCGGCAGAAATATTGGATTCCCCGTATAAGGGATGAGCTCAGAAGATTCTTACACAAATGTGTAGTGTGCGTGCGTTACAACTACAAGCTGGAGCACCAGCCGATCGAGTGCAAGTGGGCAAGCCTTTTTTACATTCTGGTTTAGACTATGCGGGGCCATTCAATGCCCATTTGAGGGTGCGAGATGATTACGTAGCGAAAAGCAAATGCTGGATCGCGATATTTGCGTGCCTGAAGACCCGAGCTATTCATATTGATATGGTGCTAGATCTAACTACTCAGTCATTCATTGCGTGCTATGAGAGATTTATTGGAAGACGTGGAAGATGTGAGCGCATGTACAGTGACAACGCGACGACGTTTGTTGGTGCAGATAGGATGATCAAGAGAGCAATTAACTATTGGAGGGAGCAAGAGGTGCTAGAGCATTTGAGTATGAAAGGCACAGAATGGCACTTTATGATTCCAGCTGCTCCACATCAAGGTGGAATTTACGAAGCAGCTGTGAAGTCCATGAAGTATCATTTACGAGAGTCGTGGGCCAGAGAACGCTGGCACAGGACCAGCTTGCGACGTTATTGGTGCAAATAGAAGCGATTCTGAATTCGCGGCCGTTGTATCCGATATCAGACAATCCGACGGATGTGCAAGCATTTACACCGGGGCATTTTCTTGTTGGAGAACCGCTGGTATTACCACCTCCCTTTGCATTGGATGAGCAACCAAACACGGAGGGCATTAAGCTTTGGAAAGAGCGCCAGA
Organism: Melieria picta; assembly: GCA_964056695.1. NCBI lineage: Eukaryota > Metazoa > Arthropoda > Insecta > Diptera > Ulidiidae > Melieria > Melieria picta. The sequence goes on from OZ057400.1 coordinate 74,723,789, forward strand.
CTATGTTAAAGAATTTTTGGTCTAGATGGCCAGTTGATTATTTGAATAGTTTGCAGGAGCGCAAGAAATGGCGCAGAGAGAGAGAGAGAGAATTTGAGAGTGGGCCAGCTAGTTCTCATTAAGGCAGAGAACTTTCCGCCAGCGCAGTGGGCGCTAGGCAGAGTGTGCAAGTTAATTCTGAGCAAGGACAATCTTGTACGATCCGTGGAGATTGAGACCCAGACAAGCAGATTGACCAGACCCGTGCAGAAAGTATGCACATTGCCGGTGGAGCCTGCCAATGTGGAGCCGGAGTGACTAGAGTGCCAAGATTAGAATTAAGTTGATTGTTAATTGTGTTGTTATTGATTGTTGGTGCAAGCTGATTGTATTTAATGAAAACCGTTGGTTTTGGCTGTTTCGTACAGGGACGATCTCCTGTGCGATTGAGTTGTTCGCACAGGGACGATCGTCTCTGGCCGAAGTAGTCAGTTGTGCAGTGAGCGTGAAGCGGGCAAGACGCTTTTTTGGGTGCAAGTTTATATTATAGGTGCAAGATGTGCGAGTGCTTGAAGTGCGGAAAATAAATTGGGTTTTTTGAGCTGCGATGCGATGGCTTTTTCCCAACGAGTGCGTTTTATTTAAACCAATTATACATTTCGCAGTTTCCACCGCCAATCGGAGATGGTGGAAACACCCTCCTCATTTGTCGATTCCAGTATTTTCTTTTGTTTAATATTCCTCCCACGAGTTCTATCGCCTTCTGTTTGTGGATAGTGTTGCTGTAAAGTAATTTCTAGGCATTGCTGGTACAGTGGGGCAAATTGCGTTCGTCATCAAGCAAAATCAGTTGGAATAATAATAATTGTTTCTCCATTCGAAATCAACTGATCCCCCTTTCTATTTGTGCAAACACTTATATTTCTTACACAGATATTTTTGATTAAAATTAAAAATTACACCGTACAACAGCATTTCTGCAACAGAGTAACGACCGTATATTTCTGAAAGAGGACGTCGTACAGATAATTTTTGCCGAACAAAGTAATAGTCCAGTACGTCTGAGTTTTTTGTAATTTGCACATAAAGGTTAAGGGGCCCGAACACTGTAAACTGCGATTTTTCATATGTTTTTTATTTTATTTATTAAAAAAAAACGGACGTTCCGATTTACATGAAACTTTACACATATGTTAATAAATGTCTAGATTATCGAAAAAAATTTTTTTTTTTTTTTTGGCGGCCATGTTTGTATTCTGTAGCTGATCCAAAATGTCGTCTTTTTAAAATGAAATAAACAATTTTTATGATTTCAAAAGTCTTTTATAAATTCGTATTGCTTTTCATCATATCAATGTGAAAATGTCTCTTAAGGCTGTCTCTTATATCAAGAGACAGAGTATAGCTATAAGAGACAGACAAAAAGTTACATCGAGTTGGACCACCACCTTTTGCATTAGTCGTCATAACTTCAACCTGCTCAATATGACATTTCCTCACGGGCGTCTGCTAACAGCTCATCGAAAGTGTTGATTTTGTGTCGCCAAATCCTATCACGTATACGTGAATGCAGCATGCCAAGCAACTTGTCGATCTGCATCGCTTCAGTTGGCATGCTGTCGAACTGTGCGAACAAAACGCGTTTCTTGCGAATAAACGTGTTGGTAGGTTCATTCCACTGTTGCTTTACTTCCCATACATCCGCATAAATTCTCCACGATGGCTTCAATGGACAAAAGGACTCACGCAGCATTCTTACGACGTCCTCGAAAGTTCTAGCATTTGCTTTTACACCACAGCACCATTCCGCAGCGTCAGCCTCTAAGAGCATGGGCATGCTTTCACGGCGTCAGCGTCGCTGATTCGTTCCATCATTTTGAAAGTGCTTACAGCCGAGATAAACTCTTCCACTCTTGACGGGTTACGGGCGCCATTGTACCGAGTAGAACACGTACTGAATGAGCCGGATTTCACATTGCACGTCGTCACTGCTTCAAGAAGCTGCCATCTTTGTTGTTCAGCGCTGACTTCGGTGAAGAGGAATTTCGCAAATATTGGCCACTATCTTGGCCGCCACTTGTTGGAAGTTGATTTCTTTTGTTTTATTTAATTTGTTTTTGTTTAAAATTTGGCAATTCGCGTATGCCTGTATAAAATATACGAACATTCAAATTAATGATCATTGGGTGAATCAGAAAATCGGCGGCTGCTGTGGAAGTGACCAGCCATGGCTGATCAACTATCACAGCAGCCATCGCTGTTCAACTACCACAACAGCAGCCAGCACCACGAAAAACAAAACGGACGGACCATCGTCCATCTCAAAATGCTTCTTCCTTACCTTCTTGCTTCACCACTGATCGTCAAAAAAGGAAGATTTGCGCGTGCAGCGTTCTTTTATACTACAACGAGAAGAACTTGGTCCTTCCACCGGAGACAAGGCCTCCCTCTTCGCCGTCGACCTCCAACTACCGCATCGAACACATTTTTCGCTGGTGCTTCATCTTCCACACGGCAGACATGGCCAAGCCTGCGTAGCCGCTGGATGTTAATTCGCTGTGATACGTCCATGTCTTTATACAGCTAATACAGCTCGTTATTGGTTCGTATACGATAGTCATCGCCCTTACGAACACGGCCGAAGATTTTGCGAAATACCTTCCTGTCGAACACTCCAAGGGCCGCTGTGTCGGCGCCATAGAGGAGCACGGGCACAATAAGCGTCCTATAGAGTGCAAGTTTTGACGGTCGAGAGAGGTCTCAGCACAGTTGCCTACCTGGACCGTAGTAGCATCTATTGGCAAGAGTAATCCTTCGCTTTATCTCCAGGCTGGCATCATTGCCGCTGTTAATGGCGGTGCCAAGGTAGACGAATTCCTTGACAACTCCAAAAATATACCTGTCAGCCTCGACGTAAGACCCCAGCCGCTGCGAGTCCCTGCGTGTAGACAGCATATACTTCGTCTTGCTCTCATTTACCACCAGACCCATTTTGGCAGATTCTCTTTCGATTGCCGCAGCGGTGACATTTCGCTTGTTACGCACTTTTGTTAAAAATTGTGCCATTACGATGTACACCGGCCTTGCGCAGAACACTCTCCATGGTGAAGTTGAAGAGGTCGCACGACAAAGAATCGCCCTGTCTGAACTCTCGAACGGTATCAAATGGGTCGGAGAGGTCACTTCCAACTTTGACGGAGCTGCGCGTATTGCTCAACGTTGCTCTGCAAAGTCTCACGAGCTATGCGGGGATACCAAATTCAGGCAATGCGGCATATAGGCGATCCCTTATCGGGCTATCGAATGCTGCCTTGTAAACGATAAAGCGATGGTGTGTATCGATTTGACTCTCATGGGTCTTCTCCAGGATTTGGCGTAAAGTTAATATCTGGTCAATGGTGGACTTACCAGGTCTAAAGCCGCACTGATAAGGTCCAATCAGCGCCTTGAAGAGTGGCTTCAATCTTTCACATAATACGCTTGTCAGGACATTATACGCGATGGGAAGTAGGCTGATACCTCTGTAGTTGGCGCATATCGTTGGATCGCCTTTCTTCAACACAGAGCAAAGGGTACTGAGGTTCCAATCCCTGGGCATACATTTCTCCAGCCATATTTTGCAGATTCAGCTGGTAGCCCATCAGGCCCTGCAGCTTTATTGTTCTTGAGTCGCTGGATAGCGACCCGGACCTCGTCATAGCTGGGCGGTGGCACATCCATACCGTCGTCGTCGATTGGTGCCGTCTGAACATCTTCACCACTGGCGGTATTGTTCCCTTCGTCGCCTGCGAGCAGCTTGGTGAAGTGCTCCTTCCACAACCTCAGTACACCCTGGCAATCCGTAACCAGATTTCCGTTTTCGTCTCTGCAAGAAGATGTCCCAGGCTTAAATTCTTCCGTGAGTCGATTAACTTTTTTGGAAGAATTTTCGGACCTCATTCCTGCTCCTGCACTCCTCGATTTCCTCACGCTCGCGCATTTCTTGCTCCCGTTTCTTGCGTGAAAAAACGCACCTCTCTTTCTTCTTCTCCTCCCGGTTTTTCCCCGTACGGCTCGCGTAGCAGCCGATTGCAGGGTCTTCTTGTAGGCAGCATTCTTCGCTACAGTGGCTGCGCGAGGTTCTTCGTCGTACCATTGGTTTCTTGGTGGTGGGCGTTGGAAACCAAGGGCATGTTCGGCGCGCATAGAGTGGGATATGTGAGCTCATAATTCGCCGATGTCATCAGGTGGAGAGGGGGAGCGACCAAGCCGGTTGGAGAGTTGAGCGGAGTAGGCTTCGGCTATCCCTTGTGATTACAGCTTACTGATGTCCAGCTTTCTTTGCAAACTAGGCTGCGCGGTCTTCGCTGCGCAAAGACGCATACGATCGTAACAGCGTCTTTAAGTCAAGGTTTCTGATCTCGCCCAGCCCAGGGAAATCCGGGGCTCCCAGATATGCTAGCCGAGATCTAGCCATAGCAGGACAGTGGCACAGAATGTGTTCCATGGTTTCCATGACACCAGGCTCCTCACATTTCCTGCACCCGCATTGGTATTAATATCAAATGATTCCGTGTTTCATTGATGTTAACATAGGAAATATAAGATTGACCACGCCCACCTGATACGCCTTCTCGCCACGCTATAATAATTCAGTTATACTATTTGTTTGAAACACGATATGGATATCAAACAATTCAGCGTTTCCTTACGGCATGCATGGCTTTATGGGATTGGCTACGCCCCTATGTAAGCCCCCACACTTGATAAAATGACCAGTGGCTTAGAACGTGTATCTATCTATTGCTTTTGCACGCCCACCCAACTCTCTCGGCCTAGTACCATTTTGATATCTCGCCACTCTACTCGTTACGTGTAATCAAGGCATCTATATATATAAAAATGAATCGTGGTTGAAAACCCCCCTTATTTTCAAATGAGGAATATTTTCCAAAAAGACGATATAGTATTTTTTGCAATAGTTTACTCAATACAAGATTTTTATGAAAAAATTTTCGAAAAACATAAAAAGGGACATAAGGAAAGGGGTAGGGGGTTCATGTGCATACAAAAAATATTTACATTTTTAATGCAAACAACTTTGTTCTAGACATCGAAGCTCAAGCTCTTCAAGTTTTCATACATTCCGTGTAAAGGTCTATAGGGACCCCTTTAACCTTTATGTGCAAATTACAAAAAACTCGGACGTGCTGGACTATTACTTTGTTCGGCAAAAATAGGTAGGATAGAGCCACACACATTGGAAAATTTAGTGAAAAATTGGGTCGAAAGGATGACGTACTGTAAAGCCAGCAACGGCAGTTACGTGAATGAAATTGTATTTCATACATAACGGCATGGATGTACCTTTCTAGTAAAAACCCGTTTGGAAAAATATCTGTGCGTTCATTATTATTCAGCCAATTTCAGCAAGTTTCTGTTGGGACACCCTACCTGTGTGTTATACGAAAAAACAAACACAAGTACATCTGTTTCACGGATAATAGAGGTAAATTACGGTTAATAGAGGTATTAAATCAACCATTTAGCATCCCGGTTAATAGATGTTCCCGGTTAATGGAGGCCCGGATAATGGAGGTTCAACTCTATGTATGTTAGAGTTTTTTTTATAAATCGTATCTTTATGTAGTAAATAATACAAGAACATCTCGTAACTTACCAATTGGCAGATAAGTGAGGGTTCATTACAGCTTACGAATTCGTTACTTCCGTTATTACGAGCAGAACTGTTTGTAACTCTTTGAATTGTTCTATCCTCGTATCTAGTCCGACTTTGTGACGCCATTGGCCTGTTTAAAGTGCTGTTGGGATTATTAGGAGAATTTGGAGATGCGTTTTGGGCTGTGAACGACTTTGTTACGAAATCTTGTTCCTTCCAGCCATTTTTCCTGTACACATCGCGTAATTCATAGTGTTGCCACATTGTGAATAATACTTGGCTACCAAATTTGAGTACGCACGATGTATATTTTTGGCGTTGTCTAGTAATACTTAGTAAACGATCAACACCTCCAGCATCTAATAAGGACCGTGAAAACTCCGGATTCTTTTTAATTACTTCATTGATGGTAGCTAATACAGCGGTTATGGTGTCGTCTGAGGTGCTCTGATCATGTTGTGGATTTCCCGCTGGAAGTTTCTGGACTAAATCACGCATAGCATATTTACCAATTAATTCCTTGTTACGTTGATCAATCGCAAGATTGCGTAGCGCAGTTGCAACTGCGCAAACAACACGATCCACTTCCATGCGGAGCAATTCCACAAGAATTGGCAATCCTTTTTCTTTACGGACTGTTGCACGTATGTCAATACTAGGCTGCCAATAACAAGCTGAAAGATTTTGAATAGCGCCTGCTGCTGCTTCTAACGTTTCTGGATTAGAACAGCTCTGCAACAAAGCCAGGTAGTATTGCACAACTTCTGGTTGCCAAAGAAGTTCATATCCCTTAGTTGATGAACCATTTGATACAGAATTCTTTGATGTGGCTGAAGTAAAAGTGTTTTCCTGGAGATCATTTTGAGAGATTTCTTTCTTTTTTTTACTTGTTCCGAAGCAACCAAGGTTTTCCCCTTAAAAAAATATGAAGAAATACATTACATTTTAAAATATTATCAAGGGCGTAGTTTGATCTTTGTCAAGTATGGAAAAAGAATTAAAAACGTTACGTATCATCTACTTAATAATAAGAAAAGTGCAAACAAATTGAATAAAATCTAGTTCAATTAAAAAATAATTCCGCTATAATTGAATGTTTTTGTTTATATTTTTAACCCTTTCGACCCCGAATTTTACCCTGTGTCTCGATATTACTTTTTGGTATTAAAATCATGAAACACTTTCCAAAGAAGTGTGCACATGACATTTGAAGTCGCCAAGCCTCTTTGTTGAAGTTCTAGAGCTAGTTTACTTTTGAACAATTTTAGTAGAGTCCGACCGATTAATCGGCATCGGCCAATAAAATTGGTATCGGCATCGGCTAGTATCGGCATCGGCCAAAAAAAAAAGAATCGCCATCGTCATCGGCCTTTTTTGGCCGATACCACCTCGGCCTTTTTTGGCCGATACCACATCGGCCTTTTTTGGCCGTCATGGAAAACCTCACAGTGATAATCTTTGGGACTTCCACGATTGCGAAGTTTTATCGCAAGAGATGGAACTGGAAGAAGGCAGTTCGCCTTAAAAAAAAACAGTTTGGAGCATATCTGGCGGAACAACGCATTCCTCGAGATTGCAACATTTTCGAATATTGGCATCAAAGTTCCTACTTCCTGTTAAAAAAAAAGTAGCTAAAAAGTATCTATCTGCGCCTGCATCAAGCGTTGCAAGCGAACAGCTATTCAGTGCTGCAGGTCAGTTGTATAGCGATAGACGCAGTAGCGGCTTAACGGGGGGGACGGGCGGGGGGCGGACCGCCCCGGGCTGCGGGGGCCCCCGAGAGAAGCTTGTATATAAAAAATTAAAGTTTTTCAAAACTGAAACTTGTAAAAAACTATTTGCGCTACACAATGGTTGTTGAAAGGTTGTTTGTGCAAAGTATGCAAATACAAAATTCGCGAATTACGCAATTACTTAACCTCATTAAACTTTGTAGACGTGAAACAAATTTACAGTTATTATTATTATATTTATAATTATTGGTTGGATAACAACACATCGTCCCGGAAATCCAGTTTTTTTCTTTGATAAACTCTTTTACGAAAGCAATTCTATGCTCCTTGTAAGTAAGCTACTACTACTGGGTTTTATAAAATATTTCTGTACATTTCTGAACTACTCGACAGGAAAAATTCACCTAAAAATAAAAGTGTTTTCTAGACTGGAACTTTGAAATAGAATAAAATTTAGATGTATGAATCTACAGACTGAAATCCAAATCATGTATGTTTTCCCTACCTGACATATTTTGGTCCTGAAACTTCAAAATTGAAAATTTAGTTAAAAGGATGTCATTTGATACCCATATTTCCATCATTGCACAACCGCATATATTTAAAAAAATATTTGAAATGTGTATGTCCTTAAAATTTCAAAGTTTTATAAAAAGGACTTTGAGTCAGAAAGTGTAATATTGACTATGCCAGGATACTATAAATGATCTCTAGTTTCACGTCTATATCAAAATTCGGATGGATCTCGGCGAAAAAAAATTTTTTTCGCACAGTGTAATAAATGTAAAGTTGGTGTTTTTACTCACTGCATCATAACTTTGTCATTTTTCTTTCAATTCTATTGATGTTAGGCTTAATATTTGCTCACGTAATATATTTGCTCAAAAAATATATAATAATAATATATTTTTAATCTTAGATTTTAAAACTAGGGGAGATCATTTTTTTTATCCATAAAAAAATATTCGAAAATTTATGATTTTTTGGTCGAAAAATTCACTTTGTTACAACTTTCCTTACTTGTCAGTAACTTCCCCAAATCTCATCTGATTTGAACAATCTATATATCACTAAAAAGGCTAAGGTATTATCTTCTTCCTGAACGACGGACAGCTCGTGTTAATCGGATAATTCTTTCAGGAGATATGTGCTCTTAACTGAAACAACAGGAAAAAAAACTCGTTTTTCGAAGATTTTTTGAAAACGCTTCTTAAAAAAATTTTTTATTTTCAGTTTCGTGTTCAGCGGCCAAAGTTAGTCTAGAAAACACATTATCTATGCACGCGATTAGCCCATTTTTTGTCGAGTAGTGTTATGATGCACTGATCGCAAAACAATCTAATTCTCCTGCTCGGGTAGCTTAAAAAAATGGCCAGATCGTAGTAACGAAGCAAGATTTTCTGTTTTTTTTTTTAGTATTAAGATGGCTTTTTGAAATGACGAGTTTGCTCTCCCAAAAGTTTTCTTAATTTCACGAAAGTTTTTATCAAATTTGGAAAGATTTAGTAAGATTATCCTTTTATCCATTTTTCATTTTTCTCTGGGATTCTATTGCTTTCTATAAAATTTCAAGCACATATACGTTTCAAAATAATTTGTCCCTTTACTGTTCAATGGAATACAAATTTTCAAAAAAAAATTAAAAAGCATAACCGGAAATTCCAGTTATCAGTTTTGTACGCAAACTTATTCTGCACCGTTTGTGGGGGCCCCTCAGCCGTCGCCGCCCCGGGCCCCCGAGCACCTTAAGCCGCCACTGGATAGACGCACCAATTTACTCGGTGAAAATGCTAACAAACTTCTTTTTTTGCACTACAATATAAAATTATTTAATTTTGATTATTAAAAATAATTAAATTAAAACAATATCAATTAAAACTAGTAATTAAAAAGTAAATAATGAAGCGACCCTTCGCTTAGAAAACAAAATGGATAAGTAGGTGTGGTACTCATATGTTTACTGATATAAAATTATATATATACAAATTTTTCGCCTTGCTCCAACGCAATTTGAGAGTACAAATTTTAATATAATAATCGTAATTGTAAAAGAAGAAACTGAATTTGTATGCAATATTTATTAATAACCTGTGTTTACGTCAGTATTTTTGTTTATCTCAGTGGAATATATGTGATACATTTGTTTTTTTAATACATTGTTAATGTTAATGTATTAAAATTCTGAATTTTCTTGTAATTTTATTTAGTTTTTAATTGTTTATTTTCTCGTTTTTGTTTGTTAATTTGTGATGAATGTGATGAAATGTACAATATATGTAATAGTTCCTTTTGTTGTTTTATAAAATAAACTGTGTTTTTGAGTAAATTCATTCGTGTTGTTTTTTCTATGGAATCGGCATCGGCCGATTCTCGGCCATTTGACCGATTAATCAGCCTGAGAATTGGCCGATCGGTCGGACTCTAAATTTTAGCTTAGAACGGGTTAAATAAATTGTGTATCAATATTTTTTAATTACAGAAAAATTATTTAATATTTATGGAAAAATACAAAATTATCACTTTTTGATTTTATTTAACCATTATTAAAGAAACAGGGTTTTGATCAAACCTTGTTAGACCTTAGAATACAACCTTTCCCTGATATCGCTGCAAATTATTGGAAATTATTTTGGAGATACCAGTAAAATGTTTGTAATTTGCTTTGAATTCACTTCTAAAAATATTAATTTGTTGATGCCTACTTAAATTAAAACCCATGAATCAATCGTAGCTTTTGCTTTTGCTTTGCCTTTGCTTTTGCAATTCGTAGACTTCAATTAGAATACAACCTTTCCCTGATATCGCTGCAAATTATTGGAAACTATTTTGGAGATACTAGTAAAATTTTTGTAATTTGCTTTGAATTCACTTCTAAAAATATTAATTTGTTGATGCCTACTTAAATTAAAACCCATGAATCAATCGTAGCTTTTGCTATAAGATGACAAATAGTTGAAGTTGCTCTCAGGCAACTTTGGGGTCGGAAGGGTTAATTAAATACCGCAAAAAAAAGCGAACTGTGATATATGCACACACATATTGTTACGAAAATTAGTTCGGCCTCCTCAACGCAGGCTTTTCGTTTCTCTGGATTGTGCTCAAGAATAAAACACACTATATTTCTTCAACGCAGGTCTACCATAGAGGTCACTTTATTTACAATTTCACACTCTACTGTCTCTCCACTTGTTACTCATTGGACTACTCCGAGTTGCACCTTTGCTTGCTAAAACCAAGATCTTCCTTCTGCGCCGCACTCGGCTGCCTTTTGTACTTGTTTGCTTGTTGCGCAGATCATTCTCGCACATTCTAATTGGACTCAAACTTTCCAGTATCATTGCGAGTCATCTTTGCGAATGTTCTACCGAAATCACCATGCCCCTAAATGTATGCTTTGCACAGCGACAGCGTTCAGTATCGTTACACCCCCCACCACTTAGACTTGTTTGTCCTGAACAAGTGCAGAGGCTCCGCCGTAGTAAGACGCCAGGCGCTCCAAATGGACTACCTTCAGCCTAGCGCCTGTACTGCTGCAATATTGAATCCGGAATACCATGTCGTTAAGCTTAGCCACGACCTTGCGACGTCATGGAAAGACGTTTGAAGTTTTGGAGACAAGCCTTTTCTCCGCTGTAGGTTGTAGAGCATTCCCAAATCACCTTCTTGGAACTCTGCTATTTAGCCTGTCGATTTTATCCGCCTTTTACGTTGTTGTCCAATTGAGTGCGACTCCGAGATCTTCTCATCGGCCCTTTCGCAGCAAAACACCGATCACAGCTTCTGATCCAGTCGGCGACAAACTCCTGGCGTTCTACTCAATATAACCGTCTTTTTACCTTGACGACAGTTTTTTAGATACCTAGGTGCCCTCCACTGGAACCGTTTCCGGTCCTGCCATCCTCATTCTCCCACTCGCGACATAGGCGGCCATCTTTTAGTCGTAGACTTTGCCACTGTGCCCAGTAAGCCTTCGCAATCGGCTTCTCCCAATCCATCTCCTGCCAGTCCGGCCGTACTCCCCTGCACCTTTCTTCTGATAAGTTTTGCGAGATCCTTATCGTCGCCGTATCTTCCTCTTGCAAAACACTTACTGACCGGATATCCACAATCCGTCCGTGCTTTCGGCTTGCGAACGATGTCTGCACTCGGTTTTGTAAGAACGGTGTGGCAGGATGTCAGCACATCTTGATGACGTCCGGAACGCTTCTCTCGCAGATGGCAGTCTCGTGCTATGTGGACTCGCTGCCTTCCGGGTAGGACAGTTGTAGCAGCCGCTCAATATTTGCCGCATACGTCTGCAACGCCTCGTTGGCTCTTTGTCTACGGTTCTTCAGCTTGCAGTAATACAGGATTTTATTGTGCTCGTCCCTGTACTTGGCCACCAGCGCCCTTATGACAGTCTCGTAATCACGTCTCAAACGTTCCGGAACTGAATTTATCACCTCAGTCGCGGGACCTCTAAGAACCAGTATTAGTCTCCGACCTTTAACATTAGTTCACTGGCTCTCCAAAACAGCCATACTGAACTGTAGTCTGAAGGTGTCGCAAGGCGTAGTACCATCGTAAGTAGGCACTTCTATTCTAGTAGCCGAACTTTCTCTAACAGGCGGCAACCACTCCCGCAGCTGTACCTCCTTAAGCCGCTCGCCTATTTTTCTGTTTATCGAGTCTTCCAGACTACCAACTCGTTTGTCTAAGCTGTCCATTCGCGTCTGCAGCTGCTCAGCTGACATTTCTCGGTTCGCCGAAATTTCCTGATACACCGCTTCCATTTTCACTGACATTTCTCTATTCGAAGTCTCTATTTGAGCCGAGGTTTCCTGAAACATGCCTTTCATTGCCACAAGCAGCAGGCCCATGTCCATTCCTGGTAGCGGCGCGACATCCGCGGCCGTGTTTTGCAGGCGATACCCCCACCTTGGCCGGCGCCTCCAATTCCTGCGTTTTTGAACTCGTGCGCAGCCCAATCGATGCCTCTTGATTCACACGCCTCTCGCAAGCACAGCTGCAACTCCACCTTTCCTCTAGCCGTCGGCAAATTCCAGGCAACCAGCTCCTTTTTCAGCTGGCCTATCTTCAGTTGCCCAAGTTTCACTATGGCTGCGTTTTATAATTTTTTCCTTCCTGCCGACACGTTTTCTGAGCCATTGTGTGGTGAGGATGAAATGGCGAAGCAGAGAAAAATTTTTCAGACCAAGACTGGTGGAGTTCCAAGCCGGAATAAAAATCCATCAATACTGGCAGTATTATTCTTATATTAAATAAATATCATTTTGTTATTATAAAAAAGATCATATTTACACTTTTAACGGCTAATGATGTTAAGTATTTTAAAACACTTAAGTTCATCAGAAATGACGAAAGAGCATATTTGGATTCAATTGGCATGATAAAATAATTTTGGCCGGCTAGATTAGTAAAATACCCTAGTGTGCGCCATATGAGCTCTCCACATAGGTTTTCATTCTTATTTCTAACTCGTTATAAAAATGCTCTTCTGGGAGACATCACCGCGCCAATGAGTTAACCACAAAGTTATTATTATCATAGTTACTAACAACGACTGCTACACACTTTTAAATTTCTGAACTCCTTAGACATACGTGAAGTAACGTAACGTCAAGAATTCATCCTGTCCTACCCTCTGAAAGTAAATGTCCACTTCAACTCCCTCTAAAAGGATATTTAATTTCATATACAAGTTAACGCAGTGAACGTCAAATTTACCTTCACACACGTCACGTGCCCGCTGGAGTAAGGCGATATCCAGAAATCGCTGACGATTCGGATCAAGTTCATTACCCGTGGGATAATGCTGAGAGCAAAAATACGGCACACGGCAAGCCACGTAACAATGTGCAAGCCGCCTCTAGCACGAGGGCTGCCTTTTATATTTTTTCAAAAAGTATGAAAATGCATTTTGTTATCATCAAAAATGGTTTATTGCTTTTCAAAGCATTGAATGCGCTTAAACCAATTGCCGAAGCACTTTTTCCACTCTGATTGAGACACCTCCAATACATGGTTTTTGAATGCTTCAGCAGCATCTTCTGGCGACGAAAATCGTTGACCACGCAATTTTTTATGTGCGGGAATAAAAAGAAGTCATTGTGTGCCAAGTCAGGGCTGTACGGCGGATGATCGATTAAATCGATGCTTTGATCGATCAAATTGGCGGTTGCTTGAGCCTATGTGTGAGAGCTTGCATTGTCAAACAAATTGTTGTGTACCATTCAGAATTGACCATTCTATGTTGCTCTAATGGCACAGTAGCCACATGACCAGTTTGCTGAAAAAACAGGCGACCATTTGCTTCGATGTGCTGCGTGCCCGAACAACTTTTGTTGGATTTGGCTCATCTTGGAAAACCCACACGATCGATTGCGGTTTTGTTTCGAACTCAAACGCATATATCCCTAATTCGTCACCTGTATCGATCTTACAAATGTCTCTCGAAGTACCGCGATCAAAATTTTCCATCATTTCTTTGCACCAATCGACACGAGCCTTTTTTTGAGCGATTTTCAAATTATGCGGGATCCAACGAGAACAAATCTTTCTGACAGCTAAATGTTCATGCCATATCGAATACACGGCCGTGGAACTAATGCCCAAGGATGCCTTTATCTCACGTTATGTCACATGACGATCTTTCAATATCAGTTCACGCACAGCATCACTGGTTTCTGGCACAATGACCGATTTTGGACGACCTTGACGAAATTCGTCCTGGAGTGAACGGCGACCGTTAAATTATTTCGATTCGTTAAATTAAATTTAAGTTTAAAATTAAATTATTTAGAGGTTTGGTGCTGTATCACTAATAATTCATTTCTTTTATTTATTTATTTACACTTACTTAGTCTATGTACATGAATATACTTACAGACTAAGGCATTAATTGAATATTTCAAATAGACTCAGTTTAAATTTAGCAATATTTCCAGCAAAATTTATCACATGGGAATATGAATTTATGACCCGAATGCATCTCGTGAAGGGCTCATTATGCGCGTAATTCGTTGTATGAGTACATTCCTCGAACAAACGAGCTTGTCTAGGATTGTGACGCGGAGTGTGAACGTTATCTTGCCATTTGACGTATTATAAGCGAGCATAATTGATAGATATAGTCTTCTATCAGACAGAGACTGCAACCCTAACAATTTCCTTCTGCTATCGTAGCCTGGAAGGATGGGCCACTCCAGTCGCTTCAACGCAAACTTCGTAAACATACGCTGAACTCTTTTAATTTTGTTCGAATGAGTCTAATAGTAAGGGTTCCACACTATGCAACAATAGTCTAAATGACTCCTCACCAGAGCGATATAGAGCAATTTAAGCGTAAACGGGTCAGAGAAGTTCCCCGTGTTTCTACGAATGAACCCAAACATCCTAAATGCTTTTGTAATGATATAGTCAAGATGTTTAGAAAAAGTCATTTTGTGATCAAATATGACCCCTAAATCCTTAATTTCTTCCTTACGTTGCAATCTACAGCTATTTAGAGTGTAGTCATGAATAATGAAATTGCTTCTCTTTGAATATGATACTATGGCACATTTATTAATATTCAAGTGCAGGTGGTTCAAGGAACACCATCTATCAAAAGCATTGAGATCGTTCTGAATGTCATAACAATCTGTGGTATTATTAACTTTAAGGAACAACTTGACGTCATCGGCAAACATCAAGCACTTAACAAACTTGAAGTGATTTGGAAGGTCATTTATGAATAATAAAAATAGCAGTGGCCCACAATGCGTACCTTGCGGAATCCCGGACCAGGCTTGGACTGGTATGCTGGATTTGTTAATCCCAATATTAACAAACAGTTCCCTTCCAAAAAGAAAACTTGTAAAAAATTTCAAAAGAGCACCATTTATGCCAAAAGCCTGAAGTTTATGAATCAATATTGCATGGTCAACCTTATCGAACGCTTTAGAAAAATCAGTATAAATTACATCTAGTTGTGCGTGATGTGAAAATGCATTAATAATGTGGTTGCTTAAGAGTAATAAATTTGTGGAAGTTGATCTACCCGGATAGAATCCATGTTGGCATTCGCAAATGGCATCAGCAACAAAATTGAATAGTTTCGATTTAATTATGGAATCGAATAATTTGGCAAATGCGCTTTGCTTAACAATTGGTCTGTAATTGCTAACGTCATTGCGATTACCCGACTTGTATATTGGAACGATTGAACAAATCTTCCAAGAGTCAAGGAATAAACCTTTTTTCCAAACATAAATTGAATAGCAAAGAAATGGAGGTAACTAAAACAGCGGAGAAGTGTTTAAATAATATAGGGGCAAATCCTTCTAAATCAGCTTTGGAGCTAGATTTTAAATTTGAAATCGCCAAAGAAACATCGTCTTCGGATATATTAAAGCTAGAGATAGTATTCGGTACAACGTAAGCCGGGGGATCATTGGAGCTGCTATATTTAACATAAACTTCTTGAAAATATTTAGCAAATAAATTGCAAGAGTCATCCAGATTATTTGATACCTCACCTTTATAGACAAGACTGATAGGGAACCCATTAGATTTGCGTTTTATATCTATGTACTGCCAAAAGCGCGAGGGATTAGATTTCAAATTAGACTCCACTTTCAATATGTGTTGCTTATATAAGAAACTGTTCAAACAGTCAAATTTTTTCTTTAAAACAATATATTGATTGCGATCAATTGAGCTGTTAGTTTTTCTAAATTTCTTAAATGCTTTGTTTTTGATATTTTTTAGATGGCATAGTTTTGCGTTGAACCAGGGGGTTTGTTTTGCAAAACAGAACGCTTCAATGGAACAAACGTCGAAGTTGCGAACCGGAGCTTCCCTTTCAAGATACTGAATAGTAAATTTGGGTCTGATATTGACTTCATGAGTGACCAATCGGTATCACTAAAATATTCGGAGATCGCTGCTAAATCCGCGTTGAAGTAATCACGTTTTGGAATGATATTAACTGTAGGGCGTTCGAAAGTATAAAATTTAAATTTAACAACTAGAGCTTTATGGTGAAAGCTGTTGCCTGAAATTGGCGAAAAGCACTCTTCGCAAGATACTTTCAGTTCACTAGATGTAAAAACTAAATCTAAGACTCTACCATTGTTATTCAGAACAGAGTTAACCTGATTGAATCCATTAGATAAAATAGTACTAGTAAGCAACAAATCAATATCAGAATTAAGGTTAGTAGGTAGCAAAATATTATTCTTAGGTATCCAAGATATACTCCCTACGTTAAAATCGCCTAAATAAATAATTTCATCTAATGGCTTCGCCATGTTAACAACAAAATTTAGATTCTCTAAGTGTTTGGCATAAATTTCAATATTACTGGTTGGCGAAACATATGACAACAAAATGTAAATATTTTTATTGTTACAACATTTTATGCTAACGCATATTTGCTCCAAGTCTTCAGCCTGAAGGGTAACCAGAACACTGCACAATTCAGCTCTCACCGAAATCAGTACTCCACCTCCTCGTTCAAGGCCAGTAGCAAGTGGACAGCGATCCATCCGATAGACGTGGTAATGATCATCAAAGAACTCCGAGGAATTAAAATTTTCATTGAGCCATGTTTTAGTAATAGCGATGATGTCGAATTCGTGTAAGGAAACTTCACGGAAGAACTGTGAAGATTTAGTGCGCATACCACTAACGTTTTGGTAGTACAGATTGTATCTTCCAAGAGTCTTAGATTCCGAGGCCTTAACAGTTGACATTATGGGATTGGCGATAGTGGGGTAGCATTTTGAAAAAAATGAAAAGGTCTAATCTTAACATCAGCTGGCCAAAGCTCTGAGCATAGTAGTTTGTTGAGAAGCGATGAGGAAATACCCAACTTAAAATTTGCTCTTTTAAGAGATTCCGAAGGCGCATCTCGCTTAACTAACTTGTAGCAATGTAATTGGCTCGACTCAATACCCGTACGTCTTGTTATGTACGACACGATATTCTCCTCAGTAACCGAAGGTTTGAACGATGACAGGTGCATCCATCTCAAACGAATTGCAACATCTAATTCCGTGTTCGAGTGGGAACCAACAATAGCGCGCTGTTTTTCTCTCCATATAGATGATGATTGACCTCTTGTGTTAACTGCAGCAGCAGTACCAGGAGCAGCAGCAGCGGCATCAGCGTAAGAGAGTGCAACAGACTCTGTATTGTTGACCGCCTCTTCGAATTCTGCATTCTCTTTCCCGTTTGGTATATGAGAGAGAGCCGTACTCTCAATTACAGCGACATTATCATTATGATTTACACCAGCATTAGGCAACAAAAGATTAGGTGTACCGTTGTTGTTATTATTGATAGACGACGAAATACTCTTGCGTTTGGCGCTCGACAGAGCTGGAGTACGGTTAGAGTCAATAACCTTAGCCTTTGCGCGGGTTATGATCTTCGCACTTTCATCCATACGTTTCGCACCGGGCACCACGTCACCAGCAGAATCCTCGCCAACACCAACAACACTAGGCGAAACATTAACTGCGCTAGGCGAAATAGTCGCAAAAGAGCGTAAAAGTTCAGAGAGAGCGCCCAAGTTCTTGAGGTCTTCCATAATCTTAGATTGAGGGAGCGGGGAGGAACGACCCACGCAACCGTCACATTTAAAGAAAATGTTTTTGTTGTTTTTGATTAATGATGAAGTGCTTGTACTTAATTTTGCACACTTAAGATGAACTTTCAGGTTGCATAAACCGCAACTAAAGAAGTTTTCAGCAATACACTGAGCACTGCACTTGGCACAGATCGACATTGCGAAACACGTCTACTCACTGATACAACGGCTCGACTGACATCGAAATGTTCTGATTACGTTTATGGTAAAAAGTGACAAACTTTCCAGTGGAAATGTCAGACTTTCCGAAAACGTACTAGACAACCCCTATTGAAAAAATATAAAAGGCACCCTAGGTATAAGTTTCATTAGAGTAAGAAAATTTTTGTCAGTTTAATTTAAGTTGGGATTTTAACAAATGCAGACTTGCGAGTCTGCCAGAAAATATTTTTCAAGAAAATAAATAAATAAAAACTTAATTGGCGCCCGAACAGGGACCGGTGAGTACAAAGAAAACCAAACCGTGAGTGTCCTCAAGTAGAGCCAAGTGCGTGGAAAAGGAAACCCGAGTCCCCTTAAGTAGTGCCAGCCCGCTCCAGTGCCAATGCTGCTCTACCAAGACCACGAGAAAAGGGAAAATTACAATAAACAGATTAAAGTTGCGAAACTTACGAGTCCCTCCAACATATTATAACGATGAGGCACTCTGTTGCTGTGCTAGGCATGAATGCTTTTACGGGCATACTTTTAGGCACGCACTTTAGAGTAGAGTAGGTTCGCGAAGATGATGGGCTGTGCGAGAATGGTCGAGCATTGTTCAATTGGAATGTGCTAGAACAGTCGGCGCGATAACCAGACAGGTATAAAAGGCAGCAGTGTGCAGCGCAGAGGGTCGAGTCTTAGTTGAATAAGCAAAGTACTAGTAGTACTCGTAGTAACAAGTGTAGATACAAGCAAAGTGTGAATCTGTAAATAAAGTGATTGTTGGTTTTTTTTTAATGCGCTGAATAATTGAAGTGGTTTTATTTTTCAAGCACAATCCAGATACGAACTGAGAGAGGTCATTTTCGTAACATTTGGTGTCAGAAGTGGGATTGTGCTACTGAAAATAAACAAAAAAGTAAATAAAATTATAAAAACACAGACATGGAAAAAGTCGAGCTGCTGAAGGTGGACCAGCTGAAGAAGGAGCTGGCTGCCTGGAATTTGCCGACTGCTGGCGGTAAGGTGGAGTTGCAGCTGCGCTTGCGAGAGGCGTGTGAGGCACGAGGCGTCGATTGGACTGCGCCCGAGTTCGGAACGCAGGAGCTAGAAGCGTCGGCCAAAGTGGAGGAATCGCCTGCGGGTGCTGCGTAGATGCAAAGTATGGCTGCAGCGGCTGCGCCACCACAAGCAATGGACATGAGCCAGCTTATGGTTGCAATGAAAGGCATCTTTCAGGAAACTTTTGCGAAAATTGAGAATGTCAATCAGGAAATTTCGGCAAAAGTCGAAACTGCGAACCGAGAGATGGCGGCGCAAATGGAAACGAAAATTGAAAATGCAAATCAGGAGTTGCCCAGCAAGCTTCAGGAAAATTCTGCGCGCTTGGAGCAGAAAGTGGAGGGATTTTCAGACAGGATTAATGGGAAAGTCGAGCACCTGGAGACGCGAGTAGAGCATTTGGACAAACGAGTTGACAGTTTAAAGGTCCTGCGGCTGAGGTAATAAAATCGGTTCCAGAATGTTCAAGAAGCAATTACGAGACCATCATGAGAGCGTTGGCAGCGAAGTACAGTAACGAACACAACAGAACGCTGTACTACTGTGAGCTGAAGAACCGCAGGCAAAGAGCCAACGAGGCGCTGCAGACATATGCAGCAGACATTGAGCGACTCGTTCAGTTGTGCTACGCGGATTTCGGCGCTGATGCTCTCGAGAGGATGAAGATTGAGGCGTTTATTGAAGGTCTTCATGACCCGGAGACACGACGCCGTGCATTGATGATGGGCAAGCCGACATTTAAGGAGACAGTGACCAGCGCGATGACATATGAGGCGACATGGATTGGGGGAACTCGATATGCAACTGCAAGGATACGCCAAGTCAAGCCGGACAGCGACATTCCGATCCAGGCCATAAGCTCTGAGACACCGGTCAGGCCACGGGTGGTCTCCTCTAAAGTTGTTTGCTGGGCATGTGGCAACCAGGGTCACATAGCACGAGACTGCCGTCAACGAAAGAGGCGTTCCCGTTCTAGTAAGGAAGGTTGTCTCGTGTCAACATCAGAGGATACCAGCGAATTCCGAGGCGATTGTATGGCCAAAGGTGGACGAGGACGATGGGACAAGTCAGCTGTGGGTTGTAGAAGCACCAGAACAAGGACACGACAACATAATTATCGGACGTACATTAGTGGAACCAAAAAATGGCAAAATACCAGTCAGGATACTCAACCCACTGAACACACCCAGATATGTCGGAAAAGATGCGGTCATTGGCGAGTGTAGAGAGGCTGAATCAGTTGTCAATTGCGAAAGCAGTCCACCCGGAGGAAGTAGGAAACGCGGTTCTAACATGGACGCCATACCGCAGGAGAACCAGTGGAGCAGCGAATTGACAGCCGAACAGAAACAGAAGGCGCGGTCACTCCTGCAGCACTATGGGTCAATATTTGCAGCAGAAGCGGGCGGAAGAACAGCCATAGTGAAGCACAACATCGACACCGGAAGTGCGAAACCGATCCGCCAACCGCCAAGACGAGTTCCTCTGGCCAAGAAGGAAGAGGTCGCAACTTTAATCGAAAACATGGGTAAAGAAAAGGTCATAGAGCCTTCGTCAGGCCCTTGGTGTTCGCCGGTCGTGCTAGTCAAGAAAAAGGATGGCAGTACCCGGTTTTGTGTGGACTATCGGAAGCTCAATGACGTAACCAAAAAGGACAGTTATCCACTACCTCGAATCGATGACACCCTGGACACACTGTCAGGCACACAGTGGTTTTCCACACTCGACTTACGCAGCGGCTATTGGCAGGTAGAGCTTGCGGACAAGGACAAGGAGAAAACGGCTTTCAGTGTTGGCGATGG
Organism: Melieria picta; assembly: GCA_964056695.1. Lineage (NCBI taxonomy): Eukaryota > Metazoa > Arthropoda > Insecta > Diptera > Ulidiidae > Melieria > Melieria picta. The sequence continues at coordinate 74,744,801 of OZ057400.1, forward strand.
TTTGTGGCAGTTCACCGTCACGCCGTTTGGACTCTGCACGCACCAGCGACATTCGAGCGGCTAATGGAACGTGTGCTAAAAGGGCTGCATTGGCAGACGTGTCTGGTGTACCTCGACGACATAATCGTGATGGGTAAAAGCTTCGACGACCACCTGGAAAAGATGAAGGAGGTATTCGAGCGAATACAACAAGCCGGGCTTAAACTTAACCCAAAGAAATGCTCGCTGTTTCAAAAGGAGATCAAGTATCTGGGTCACACGGTTTCCGCCCGCGGAGTACATACGGATGAAGGCAAAATCACGGCGGTGAAGGAGTGGCCCCGACCACGCAATCTACACGAACTCCGCAGTTTCCTGGGCCTGTGCACATACTACCGAAGATTCGTTCCTGGATTTGCGAACATAGCTGGTAGCTTGCACAAACTGACAAAGAAGAATCAATCAAGAATTCGCGTGGGGTGAAGAGCACGAGCAGGCTTTTGCACGACGGAAGGAAAAACTGTGCACTGCTCCAATTCTGGCCTTCCCCGTGCCTGGAGAGATGTTTGTGCTGGATACAGATGCAAGTGGGCATAGTATTGGTGGTGTGCTATCACAGATAATAGATGGTCAAGAACAAGTGATAGCATACTACAGCAAAATTTTGTCGAAACCTGAACGCAACTACTGTGTGACACGAAGAGAGTTGCTGGCGGTATTGGAATGTATGAAACACTTCCACAAATACCTGTATGGGCAAAAGTTTCGCTTGCGCACGGATCATGCTGCATTGAAATGGCTACTGAACTTTAGAGATCCTGGAAGCCAATTGGCGCGGTGGATCGAGCGGCTGTAGAGCTACGACTACACGGTAGAGCATCGCAAGGGTAGCAGCCATGGAAATGCCGCTGCCTTGTCACGCCGTCCGTGCAAAACCGAATGCAGGGATTGTTCGCGAGCCGAAAGCAAAGAGCAGATAGTGGACGTCCGATTGGTCAGCGTTATGCCAGAGGAAGAGTGGTCTGCGGAGAGGATACAAAGGGACCACCGCGAGGATACGGATCTCGCAAAAATCGTCGTGCAAGGCGCACGTCTGGGCTGGCAGGAGATGGCCGGTGAAAGCCCGATCGCGAAGGCTTACTGGGCACAATGGTAAAGTCTGCGGCTGTCTGATGGCTGCCTATACCGCGAGTGGGAGAGTGAGGATGGCCGGACCAGCAATTCCCTAATTGTAGTCCCGAAATGCAGGATCAACGAAGCATACCATAACGACTCCAGCGGAGGGCACCTAGGCATCACAAAATCTGTCGCCAAAATAAAAAGACGATTCTACTGGGTAGGATGCCAAGAGTCTGTAGCCGATTGGATTAAGATCTGTGATCGATGTTCGGCTGCGAAAGGGCCGACAAGGAGATCTCGGGGCCGAATGCAGCAGTACAACGTGGGAGCGCCCTTCGAGCGAATTGCCATGGACGTCGCCGGCCCATTCCCAATTAGCACTCAAGGCAACAAATATGTGCTGGTGGTAATGGACTATTTTAGTAAATGGCCCGAAGCAGGGGCGTAGCCAAGGGAGGGGTTTAGGGTGTCAGAACCCCCCCCATAGCCTATAATTTGTCAACATTTTCAATCACTATGCATCGTATGTACGTTCCCACATTAGCAAAAAGATCTTTTCATCTTTAAATATTTAAAAGAAATTAACAAAAATTAACAAAACCCTTTTTTACCGAAACTAATTTGTTTTTTTAATAGTCACGTTTAGGCTTAATGCAGCGATTTGCATGTTCTAAAAACATGTCTAAAGAGTAGTTTAGTTCGTCGACCGGAATGTCCTTCAGGATGTCGGTACAAGCCTTTTGGATGGTTTCTACTTTCTCAAAACGCTGTTTTCATCGGCAAATGCATTCTTTGAAAAGGTGAAATTCGCACGGTGACACATCATGTGAAAAATTTATCGTGAGTTTTAATCAAAATGGTAGCGAAAGCGCCTGGGATCACCCAGGTACATTTGTATAAAAAATGACAAAATTCAAGTTTAAACATGATCAAAATTTCAAAAAAAAAAATTTGTCATGTTATTGAAAATTACTTTCAAATTTGTGCAGATATTAAACATGAATATTAAAAAGATCACCCGGGTGGGTATAAGTAAAGCGAAGGTTAAATCCAATTTCAAGAATTTCAATGAAGATTTTGGCTAATCTTTTATGAATTACCGCCCAGTTTTGATCTACGGTGATCGCGGATTCAGTTGGCTAACACTTTGGTCATCATTTATGTTCCGACAATCGTTTTTAACCCATTAGAGCTCAAAACGCCTAAAATTTTTGTACAACTTTGCGATTGTACCAAGCGATGAGATCGGCGTTACGGATAGTGAAAATAGTCATTCTATATGTTTTCGCGTCTGCTCTACATGATTATGCCATTAGATTTTCATTTTGGTCACAAGGAAATCCAATATGGCGGTGTTTTCGGAAAAAAATGCAAAAATTTCGACCAGTTTTTTTTTCAAATCAATATTTCGTACCGAAATAGATTTTTGGTTGGGGTATAAATATGCACAAAAGTGCACAAACATGTTGAACTTTCAGAAAATACCCAAGTTGCCCCATGGGAAAACATTTAACAACCTCAAAATGGCGGAAAAATGAAAATGGCGGAAAATTTTTTCACAATCATTCAAGAATTTTTTTTTTGAAAACGACGCACTATAACGAAAAATGTTCAAGAACAAAAAGTGTTTAGAATTTGACAGAGAATACGTCTGCATTTTTTGAAAAAGTTTTGATCAACTTTTGGAATTTTGCAAAAAAATCAAAAATACAACAAAAAATAAAAAAATAAAAAAAAAACAAAAAAACAGAATAATTGTTAGCCAGAAATGCTTAGAATCAGTCTAAGAACATCTATGAATTTTTTCAGAATTTTTTGAGAAATTTTTGCAATTTGTTAAGAATTGACAATTTGCAAAATTCCAAAAGTTGATCAAAACTTTTTCAAAAAATGCAGACGTATTCTCTGTTAAATTCTAAACACTTTTTGTTCTTGAACATTTTTCGTTATAGTGCGTCGTTTTCAAAAAAAAAATTCTTGAATGATTGTGAAAACATTTTCCGCCATTTTCATTTTTCCGCCATTTTGAGGTTGTTAAATGTTTTCCCATGGGGCAACGTGGGTATTTTCTGAAAGTTCAACATGTTTGTGCACTTTTGTGCATATTTACCCCAACCAAAAATCTATTTCGGTACGAAATATTGATTTGAAAAAAAAAAAACTGGTCGAAATTTTTGCATTTTTTTCCGAAAACACCGCCATATTGGATTTCCTTGTGACCAAAATGAAATTCTAATGGCATAATCATGTAGAGCGGACCCGAAAACATATAGAATGACTATTTTCACTATCCGTAACGCCGATTTCATCGCTTGGTACAATCGCAAAGTTGTACAAAAATTTTAGACGTTTTGAGCGCTAATGGGTTAAATCGCTTTTGCCACTTATGAACTCCTCCACGGTATAAACAAAAATCACCATAAACTTGGTCCATCAATTTAAATGCTTCGTTGCACATTTTTGTACGATGACACAAACATACTTCCACTTCAGATGCAATAACTTCGCTTTGAGTCCACCAAATTTCATGAAATTTTTACTAAAAATCAGGGAAAAAATTTAATTTTTAATGCATTAAGTCACATAAGCCACAACAAAAGGCCCTATTTGGAAAGTGCACTTTACTTTAAAAAACATGTAATACTAAACTGAAAAAAAAATTTTTGTAAAACCCCCCCCATGACCAAGTTCTGGCTACGCCCCTGGCCCGAAGTGTATCCTATTCCTAACCAGGAGGCCACCACGGTCCCGGAAATGCTGGTAAACAACTCGGTGGCCAGATTTGGAGTTCCGCTGGAGGTGCACTCGGATCAAGGCCGGAATTTCGAGTCTGTGGTATTCAAGGAAGTGTGTGAGCTACTAGGAATAAGGAAAACTCGCACCTGTCCTTTGCATCCCCAGTCCGACGGTATGGTGGAACGATTCAATCGGACACTGGAAGAATATCTGCGGAAAGTAGTAGGCAGGAATCAACAGGATTGGGACACGCATATCCCACTGTTCCTGATGGCGTATAGGTCAGCCCCGCACGATACGACATCACTCACTCCAGCCAGAGCAGTGTTCGGCACGGAGCTGAGGTTACCTGCTGACCTAAAGTTCGGAGTGGTCAGCACGACGGAAGGCGCTAGGACTGATTACGCAGTCAATAAGCGGTCGGAACTTGAAGAAATCCACCAGTTTATAAGGGACCGTATCCAACTGGTCAGCGATAAGATGAAAGCCAGATATGATCTACGGGCTAACACAGCAGGGTTTCAAGAAGGCGACCTGGTAATGCTTTACAACCCGCAGCGGAGGAAAGGTTTGTCTCCAAAACTTCAAACGTCATGGGAAGGACCGTACAAGGTCGTGACCAGGATTAATGACGTGGTGTACAGGGTTCAACGCTGCGGCAACAGAAACGCGAGGTTAAAAGTAGTCCAGATGATGGACTGTGCGAGAATGGTCGAGCATTGTCCAATTGGAATGTGCTAGAACAGTCGGCGCGATAACCAGACAGGTATAAAAGGCAGCAGTGTGCAGCGCAGACGGTCGAGTCTTAGTTGAATAAGCAAAGTAGTAACAAGTGTAGATACAAGCAAAGTCTAAATCTGTAAATAAAGTGATTGTTGGTTTTTTTTTACTGCGTTTGCGCTGAATAATTGAATTGGTTTTATTTTTCAAGCACAATCCAGATACGAACTTAGAGAGGTAATTTTCGTAACAATATAACAAAACCTAATTAAGAGATTCCTACGGGACCCTCCGAAATTAAAAGGTACGAGGTACTTTCTCTTCACAGAATTGATAAAAGTCTAAAAACTAGAGTGACAAAAGGAAATTTTCATTGCGGAAAATATTTACAGCAGATGCTTTAGCTGAACGAACATGTCAAAAGTGTCTGCACGGTTTAAAAGTGGCAATTTTGTTTGGAAGACGACGAACGACCCGGAGCGCCATCAAAAATTGAGGATGAGGAATTGAAGGCAAGGCTCGATGAAGATCCATCACAAATGCAAGAGAAACTCGCAAAAACACTTGGAGTCACTCAACAAGCCAATTCACATCTTTTGAAAGAAATGGGAATGATCCGAAAAGTAGGAAATTGAGTGCCGTATGAACTGAAGCCAAGAGATGTCGAACGCTGCTTGTTCACGTGTGAACATTTGCTCGAACGGTAAAAAAGAAAAAGGTTTCTGCATCTTATTGTGACTGGTGATGAAAAGTGGGTCCATTACGATAATCCAAAACGTCCAGCAACGTTTGGACACTCCGGCCATGCTTTTTCGTCGACGGCAAAGCCAAATATTCATGGCCAGTAGATAATGCTGTGTATTTGGAGGGACCAGGTCGGTGTTACTTATTATGAGCTATTGAAACCGAACGAAACGATCACAGGGGAGGTGTACCGACCAATTGATGCGTTAAGGCCGAGCATTGCGAGAAAAATTACCGCAATACGCCTATAGGCAGTGGCTGTTAAAGAGTAACGGCTGATTTTTTAAGAGATTTGATAAAAAAAACACAAAATTTTGAGAAATGTATGAAATCTCTCCAACATATCGGCCGGTATCTCACGAATAAATTCTTCAATATTGGCTTCCAGTGCGTCAACCGTGGCGGGCTTGTCGCTATAGACATGAGCCTTAACATAGCCCCACAAAACATAGTCGAAAGGCGTTAAATCACAAAAATGTTCCACGTAGTGGAGTAACAGAGGCCCAATTGCTGCGAACGGCGCCGAATCGATAATTCACGGTCATCAACAACACTAGCGGATACAACTGCGATATTTTCCTCTGGCCGCACTCTACGTATGCGTGTTGGTGGTTTAATGTCCAATAATGTAAATTTGGTGCGAAATTTAGTCACAAGACTCCGAATAGCCGCTTCAGAAGGTCGCCCAAACTGACCATAAAATGGAAGAAGTGCACGACGCACTTTCTTAACCGAGCATGCATTTTTAAAATAAATTTCAATAATCTGCCAGCGTTTTTCGTTTGTAAGTCGATTCATGGTTAAATTATAGACCAAACTGAACATGTTTGACAGTAACATGTTACACGAAAACAGCTGCGCTGCCAAAAACAGTGTTGCCAAAAAGTAAGTTGCTAAAAAATCACCGCGTTGATTTTTTCGGTTTTGTGCTGTCATTATTCACGGGAGTACGAATAGCGAATGACAAGTAATACAGTAAACATTGAACGATATAAACGGCCGAAGCCGGGGAGCAGAAAATAGGGGGAAACATGAGTACAAAAGGCCAAGGAAAGGAAGGGATTAGAGATGGGATCGACAAATCACTAGAGACACTCATTTAGCCAGATGGGAAAAAGCGACGGACAATATTTAAAGGATTGAATGTATACGTATTTTTCACAATAAAGCTTCAATTTTCGAAAAAAAAACCGCGCGAACTTACTTGTATACCTTTTAATAAAAAAGGAATTCCCACTGATAAGAATATTCTGAAAATCGAAAGCGGTGGGAGGAATTCATCCTCTTTCGTTTTCTCTTTTGAATTACCCGAAATTAAAAAGTTACATAGCTAAAATACCAATTTTGTTAAATTTGATTCTTACCTCTTCCATTTTGCCATTCTGTGACATTTTTTAATTAGCTGGGAGTTTTACAGGGTTGCGTTTGTTCCCGTATACGTTTACGCACATAGTTTACACGCCCAAAATCAGTGCGCAAACTTATCTCGTTTGCGTAATTGAACTTTCATAGAAATTTTGACAACTCATTTACGCAATGGTAAACTTACGGCTTACGAGATTTTTAAACCTTTAAACGAATACCCTTATTGAAACAAATATATTCATTAGTGAAATTAGAATACAAAAAGTAAAGAAATAAAAATTGACGGCATGCAACATTTGTGGTGATGAAAGTCCTCGAAAAATTCCACTAAAGGGAATAAGTAAAAGTAGACTTAAACAAATACTTGAAGCATCAATATCTACAAAATAAAAAAATTAAAAGATAAGGGGAAAATGCCAGGTGACAGTATACTTTGACCAACCATGCTAAATGCAAACTCTCCCAATCCTTCTGCTAGTCTTCCTATCTTAAGGGGGTCTTCTGGTTACGAGCTGAAAATTTAAGTCTATTTTTCGGAGTAAATTGCGAAGGAACTACTTGAGATCAGGGGCGTAGCCAAGGGAGGGGTTTAGGGTGTCAGAACCCCCCCCCCCATAGCCTATAATTTGTCAACATTTTCAATCACTATGCATCGTATGTACGTTCCCACATTAGCAAAAAGGGGTTTTCATCTTTAAATATTTAAAAGAATATTAACAAACCCCTTTTTTTACCGAAACTAATTTGTTTTTTTAATAGTCACGTTTAGGCTTAATGCAGCGATTTGCATGTTCTAAAAACATGTCTAAAGAGTAGTTTAGTTCGTCGACCGGAATGTCCTTCAGGATGTCGGTACAAGCCTTTTGGATGGTTTCTACGTTCTCAAAACGCTTTTTTTTATCGGCAAATGCATTCTTTGAAAAGGTGAAATTCGCACGGTGCCACATCATGTGAAAACAAAAAACAGTCAAAACAAGTGTCAATAGATGGGATGGCATCCTTCGATAGCCAAATGTTCGGTTAAAATGCAATAAATTTATGCTATTGAGATGCTTAACCTTCGCCTTACTAAAGATGATCCCAGGCACTTCCGCTGCTATTTTAAGTAAACTCACAATAAATATATAATAATTTATAAATTTGTTTCATACTTCAGTATTTAGTATCTTTCTCTGGCGATAGTTCGTATTTCGAAAAAAGGCCTAACTTTAATGATTTATTTTGAGACTATGAAAATATTAGAAGATTTCCAGAGGGTTTATTGAACACATAATGAGGTACGCAAAAAAAATTTATCGTGAGTTTTAATCAAAATGGTAGCGAAAGCGCCTGGGATTACCCAGGTACATTTGTATAAAAAATTACAAAATTCAAGTTTAAACATGAACAAAATTTCAAAAAAACTATGTTTTCTTGTTATTGAAAATTACCTTAAAATTTGTGGAGGTATTAAACATGAATATTAAAAAGATCACCCGGGTGGGTATAAGTAAAGCGAAGGTTAAATCCAATTTCAAGAATTTCAATGAAGATTTTGGCTAATCTTTTATGAATTACCGCCCAATTTTGATCTAGGGTTATCGCGGATTCAGTTGGCTAACACGTTGGTCATCATTTATGTTCTGACAATCGTTTTTAAATCGCTTTTACCACTTAGAACTCCACCACGGTATAAACAAAAATCACCATAAACTTAGTTCATCAATTTAAATGCTTCGGTTAAAGTTTAAACATTTTTAAAACAATAGTTAATATTGGATCTTTGTTCGATGCACATTTTTGTACGATGACACAAACATACTTCCACTTCAGATGCAATAAATTCGCTTTCAGTCCACCGAATTTCATGAAATTTTTACTAAAAATCAGGGAAAAAATTTAGTTTTTAATGCATTAAGTCACATAAGCCACAACCAAATGCCCTATTTGGAAAGTGCACTTGACTTTAAAAAACATGTAATACTAAACTGGCAAACACATTTTTTAAAACCCCCCCCATGACCAAGTTCTGGCTACGCCCCTGCTTGAGATAATCCAGTAATTTTTTTTTATTTTATTGATACATGCTTTATCTTGTAAGATCAAATTTTGGAAATTAAAAGTCATCACACTCGCGACTTTAGAACTTTCTTCAACAAAAATATAAATCGAATTCGATCAATTTTTTTTTCAGTTATTCAGGAGACATATGGCTATGTTTTCCCGTGTACGAAATGCAGATACTAGCAGTTTGGAGGTACTAATATCGTCAATAGCTAAGGTGAGATACTGAACAGGGAAAGGCGAGAGATAGTAAACTCGAATATAAAGCCCAATTCTAAATTGCGTGAAGCAATAGATCAAGGCTTAAAAATCCAGAATGTAGGAACAAAATCGATACCTTGCATAGGATACCCGAAGTTGTACGTAATTTCAGAGAGATTTCAGGTGACCAAGGGGAGTGCAGCTCCTGGAGGAAGAGCGTAGATCGCATCCTCCAAATAAACGAATCATCTAAAGGTACGCCGAAATACTTTGGATGCGGACGCAGCAATCGAGTCGTATGACACCCCACTCGACTGAAAGACTACGTCGAAGTGCTTTACTCTTGATTACGCGGACAAGAGAGACCTTCTTTTTTTTGGCATAAAATCAGGGAAAGGTGATAGAGTACTGATATTTAGCACATATGCTTCTCACATATTCAAAAGACTTCTGTAAAAATTTTGGGCAAAACCGGACTACTGCCACGCCTACCTTTCACGGAAATAAAATACTAAAAATTCTATAACATGTGAACGCCATGGTAGATAAAAAGAACTTATTTTATGCAAGAATGCTTAATATAAAGTAACAAATTTATTGTTTTTGAATGTTTACTTTCACTTGTAAAAACATTTAAGGCAAACACAAACGGATTTTTCAAAAGCTACAACTTTATCGAAAAGAAGAACATTAAATATATATGGGTCATTCTTTTACAAACCGAACAACTTTTTTGACCTCATAATTTATATTCATCCCAAAATTTTTTTTTCACTTCTGGGCATAAAATTAACCGACACGTATATCAGAATTTATTCGAAAAAAATTTTTTTATTTTTAATAAAAAAAGGATATTAACAATTTGATTGTTTAAACAATTTTTTGATGATGTTCCCCAAAATCAATTTGATTGAAAAAATACTGCTATTTTCGCAATGTTATTACCTACAAAACGCATATTTCAAAAAAGTGGAGACTTAATTAGATCATAATATAGAAAAAAATTTCCACCGCAAGTCAAGCGCGCGCGACTTGATGGGACTCGTCACGCTTGACTTGTTGTTGTTAATATACTTTTTTTATTAAAAATAAAAAAAATTTTAAAACATATTTCTCTAAAGTGCATACAATAAGCTAAAAAACGGTTTTGAAATTGTGTCGATAAGATCAGCCGAACCGGAGATATTGAATTTTAAACATGTTAGAATCTAGCAAAATACGCGTAACTTTCAAAATTTTAAATAATTATATAAAGAAAAAAAATTTTTTTCGAATAAATTCTGATATACGTGTCGGTTAATTTTATGCCCAGAAGTGAAAAAAAAATTTTGGGATGAATATAAATTATGGGGTCAAAAAAGTTGTTCGGTTTGTAAAAGAATGACCCATATGTGTATTCCAAATCATGATCATCAGTAACTTCTACCTCAAAAGAATATTAAGGAAGCATCTCTATATCGATAAACAAATGCTAGATATTACGTATTTATATTAGATACCTTTAGAATTATTTTCCATTTTTAGAAAAAAATATTTTTACAACCTTTAACAATTTGGGGCACTAGCACTTTGAGTTATTATTTTTCATAAGAATCACGAAAAACATATGAGTGAAACTGTCAACTTTGAACGTACGTTAAATAAATGCTTGGCACCTGACCACATAAAAATTAATTTTATTAATGTTGGGTTGGTTTAATGGATGTTGGGGCATACTACCATATAAAGGGTGATTTTTTAGCTACACTGTTTTTGGCAGCTCAGCTGTTTTCGTGTTACGTCGTTACTGTCAAACATATTCAGTTTGGTCTATAATTTAACCATGAATCGACTTACAAACGAACAAAGTTTGCAGATTATTTAAATTTATTATCAAAATTCCTGCTCGGTTAAGGAAGTGCATCGTGCACTTCTTCCATTTTATGGTCAGTTTGAGCGACCTTCTGAGGCGGCTACTCAGAACTTGTGACTAAATTTCGCACCAAAATTACATTATTGGACATTAAACCACCAACACGCATACGTAGGCTGACATGTACCACATGCCACACAGCACGCGAAACATTGGCCCAATTGAGAGGCGAGTTCGGTGAACAGTTTATTTTACGTTTGGGGCCGGTCAATTGGCCGCCTAGATCGTGCGATTTAACGTCTTTAGACTATTTTTGTGGGGCTATGTTAAGGCTCATGTCTATAGCGACAAGCCCGCAACGGTTGACACACTGGAAGCCAATGTTGAAGAATTTATTCGTGCGATACCGGCGGATATGTTGGAGTATGCCAAAATTGGACCCAGCGTATGAACCATTTGAGCCGCAGCCGCGGCCAACATTTACATGAAATCATCTTTAAACGTTGAATTATATAGATCGTTCTATCGACTCAAATAAAGATTTCATACATTTCTCAAAATTATATGTGTTTTTTTTTTTAATTAAATCCGAAGGCTCTTAAAAAATCACCCTTTATATGGTATCGATTGCGCTGCGCATGAATTGGGAGCGCAGGAGCCAGAGGCTTCAGCCAAGGTGGAGGAGTCGCCTACTGGTGCTTCGATGCCCAAAACACGGCCGCGGGGATCGCGCCGCTGCAAGGAATGGACATGAGCCAGCTGCTTGTGGCAATGAAAGGTATGTTCGAGACTTCGAACCATGAAATGCCAGTCAAAATGGAAACTACAAATCAGGGAATAGCTAAAATGGAAGCGGCGAACCGAGAAGTGACAGAGCGAAAAGAAACTAAGATCCAGGGAAATTCAAAAAAATTTGAAAATCCATATTGCGAAAAGTCGGCGCAAATGGAAACGGCGAAAGTGGAAGAAATTTTCTATAGGCTGAATGTAAAAGTTGAGCACCTGGAATGGACAATTGGGACAAACGAATTGACGACCTGGACGATTCATTGAACAAATGAGTTGACAGTAGGGAAGATTCGGTGAGCAGAAAAATAAATGACCGGCTTAAAGGGTACAGCCCCGAGAGTAGTGGCCGCCAGTACGAGAAAGTTCCGCCACTAGAAGAGAAGTGCCTTCTTATGATGGTACTTCGCCGTTCGAAACCTTCAAACAATTCGACCTGGCTGCTCTGGAGACCCAGTGGATATCAGGAAATTGGATGTCGAATTTTTAACGTGAGTGCCGCCACAGTGCACAGTGTGCTATTTTTTAAATCTAGGAGGACAAAAGTCAAATTTTGAAATACAATTTTTTAATGAAAAAACACCATGGATCAACTGTCAATACATCATACTGTCTATAAAGGTTGATTTTATGACCATGGTGTTGTGCACAAAGGTACACAGGGTCTTTAAACTTTACCTTTTCTTAAACTGAAACATTTTTTTATTTTTTACTTATATCGAAGCACAATCTAGTACGAGTTTGGTTGTATGCCAGATTGTTTAAATTTTTTGTCATATAGTGAAAACATGGCATCAGGTATGTAGTTTGGTTTTTAATCAATAAATTGCTTTAATTTGCAGTATTTCAACTGGGATATTGATTTCAATATACATATTAAAAATATTTTTTTTTCGTCTTATACTAATTTTAAAAGATAAAAAAGTATATATATTCACCGATATTCACTTAAAAATTTAATATCTTTAAAACCCTTGAAGTGTCCTTTGTCGATATTAAGAAAGATCCATTGCGGATTTTTGCGGCCGTCTAACAAACTTTTCAATTTTAGGGCAAGAAGCCGAATTAAAAATTCAAAACATTTTCACATAATAGGTGAAAGGGACGAAAGCAAATAAATTAGATGCAATATTTGATGTTCTGGTTAGTGCCTGTAAGAAACAAATTTGCTGTTCCGAATTCCGAACGCTGCTCAGAAGGGAAGCGAGTACCATGAGCCATAAAATGAGCCTTCGATGGAATAGAGAGCACCGAAAATATCATCGCTTTATGCTAAAAAGCAAACAATTCCTTAGTTCAAGATACATTATCCCAAAACACATTTGTACCAATGAAAATGTGTTGTATTGAAGATGGTACAGTACTATAGGAAAATCCAAGCCCTTCATCGACACGATTTTGTAAAATTATTAAATTCGTATTCACAAAGGAAACCGATGAAGTCGTAAAAGAAGAGGTCGAAATTATCAAATCTCAAATTAATGATCTTGATCCAACCAAATTCCAAGTTAATGAATATTTTATCAAAATTTACCATACATTGCTTTTCACTATGGTTGACGGATAAATTTGTGCAAGTTTGTCTTCATATAACTCATATCAAATATGCTACATTTCCGGAGCTTCCCCTAAAGAAATGAACGATCCGGAAAAATTGGCAAGCAAAACCATAAACGAAAATGCCTTTCAATTTGGAATGTCTCCTTTTCATGCATTAATACGATTTTTTCAATGTGTGCTGCATATTTCATACCGTTTGGATATAAAAAAAAATGGCGCGTTTCTGGGGAAGAGAAACACAGAATGCTGTTAAGAAAAAAGGAGCTGCAAAAGGCATTTCGAGCGGAAATGGGTCTTTTTGTTGACTATCCCAAGCAAGATAATGCCAATACTAATGATGGGAACACTGCCAGGAGATTTTTTAAAGATCCAGAAAAAGCATCAAGAATAAGTTAATTTAAATCTGATTAAAAATTTTTTAGTTATTCTCCAAGCAAATCGTGTGGCCGTGCAATTGACGTTGATACTTTTGAAATGTATTGTAAGGAAACATATAATATTTATATTCAAAATTACCCGTGGTACTATATGGCAGTAACTATCTATAAAGTTCAATGTCATGGACGAGAAATCATTAGCAGTTGTTTGTTGCCAGTCGGTCAACTTTCGGAGGAAGTCCAAGAAGCCCTTCATAAGGACTTTCGGGAACTAATACAAGAAAAATGTCACGCAAAGACACCAATATGGATTTGTTCCAAATGCTTTTTGTAACGTCGGATCCCGTTATATCTAGTTTAAGAAAACTGCCATGTAAGCGAAAGAAAAATGTTTCCCCAGCCGTGATGGAGTTACTATCAGCTCAACTAAGTTCTACTTCTTCCTCAGAAGATGAAACCGGTGAAAGTGAATAATATTAAAATAAAATAATATCAAAAGGTCTACTTGCTTATTCAAAATTTTTATGATTTTTGTTGTTACATAATACATTTTTACACACCATTATTTTTCTAAACTGATCCCAATATCTTTACGACTTCTTTAATAGCAAATGAAATTAAAATTTGTACCATTTTGCCACGCTACTGATTTTTGTCCTCCTAGATTTGAAAAAAAGCACACTGTGCAGTGTGGCCTAACCCCACGGTGCTCAAAAGCACAGCGTATCAAAATTGAGCGTTGATAAGCGCCCCGAGAGAATAGCTCCCGGTAACAATTGGGTTAATGCAAATGTGACATTACCCCTCCTTGGTAGAGATCGAGGCCTATCTAAACCTCTGCCGTGCTATGGGTCCGGCACCCGGTTGAGACCGCAACTCCACGCCGAAACGAAACTCTACCCGCATTTGGGTGTTAAACCAAGCCACCACAAAACTCCCCGAAGGGCCGTCCCAAGATCAGGCTGGAGCCCAACGTGTCGTCCCAACGTTGTTGCCAACGTTGCAGAACACAGTCCTCCATTATGCGCTTACGCTTCATACTGTCAGTACTCTCCACACCTTCGCCTTGCAGCCACTCATAGTGCAACAGCACCTCTCTGTCCCCCTCCTTAGCCCGAAGCCTACGGCACGCCGTATGACTTCGAGATCTAGAGGAGCCGCACCCATCAACACTTGCAATGCATCGGTTGATACTGTGCGGCACACAGGCATACACTCTAGCAACATTACACGCTGAATAGACAGCAAGTGTTTGCGGCCTACAACCGTGGCGGCCAATTCGTGCCATGCCGACGCTCCGTACGCAGCACAAGCTACGAACAGACCGTGGTAAATGGTACGAACTGTGCGTCGGCCGAGTCCCCAGTCACTCCTGAGTATCCGGCGCACCTGACCCATCATACACACAACCCTCTCTTTCAACTTGACCAAGTGGGGAGCAAAACTCATTCTCTCACCAATGGTTAGCCCCAAGTACTTGACTTGCGTCTCATATCGGAGGCCAACACCATTCACTCGGACAATGGGTGGACGACTGTGAGCCAGTCTACCTTTCAGCAGCATGGCCACAGTCTTGTCCATTGCCATTTCCACACCCACCGATTCACCCCATTCACACACCATACACATATATTGCTCCCCCAAGCGCTCTACATCCGCTCTTGACCTGCCCTCCACAAGGATAAGCAGATCATCCGCATATGCACAACACTTGCATACTGCTGCCAGACGCCGCAGTAGTGGATCCATCATGTACGAGTTCCTCGTAGTTCCATATACAGTGGTGAGCAAAATAATAAGAACAAGAATATGTATGCATTTAAACTTCGCACACAAATGAAACCAATTAAAAAATTACCATACAAGTTTGCAGACCATTTTATTTATAGGTTTGTTAACAGTGGCTAAACATTGTGTTATAGGCTTTACCACTTCTTTTATTAAAACTTTTAGAAATTTCAATACAATTTTGTCTTCACTTGGAACGGCGTCTATCACTCCCCCGCAATATCAGCTTCTCCTCTCTCTCTGTCCTTGCGTGTGTGAGTCTCGTGTGTGCGGCGTGTGTGTTCAAATTCTGGTGTGCACTTGAACTGTCCTTGAACTTGAACTTCAAAATGACACGATCCACAAAGTCCACACAAATATAATTAGGGAATGGCAACACTTGCATCATATGGAATGTAAGGCTCGTACACATTTGCGGCGACATCCCACCCGGCGGTGAATTCTTACAGGGATTCACAAACTTTCAAAGCGGCTAGCTTGTTGGCTAGTCGTCGAATAATTCCTTGGCTGGTGCGGACTGTAGCGGAACGAACCTGTCCATCGTTGGCTTTGTTGACGTCAATTATTTTCCCCTTCACCCATTGGCTTCTTGGCAGGCTCGAGTCGCAGATGATTACAAGTTGTCCTGGTTGCAAAGGCTTAGCGGTTTCTCTCCATTTTGAGCGGCGTAGTAGCGATGGCAAGTACTCGACGGTCCATCGCTTCCACATGCGGTCCTTAAGTGCTTGGGCAATTCTCCACTGCTTCCGTAGGCAAACATTTTCCTCTTCTGGACTAGGTGTTTGGGTGAAGTTAAGACAACCCAACAGGAAGTGGTTAGGTATCAGCGGGTCTTCATCTTGATGCGAAACTGGAATATCTGTAAGTGGACGACTGTTTATTATATTCTCAGCCTCAATTAGTACACTTCTGAACGTTTCCAAGCGCGGCGCTGTTTCTTTAAGAACTCGTTGCAGAAGGCGCTTGACGCACTGCACCAATCTTTCCCAGCAACCACCCGCTGATGGATTGGCAGGACAGTTAAACAGCCATTCTATGCCCTGTTTGGCAACATCTCGCTCAATACGGTCGAAGTCGCACAGTCTTTTTTCGGTGTGGAGTAGCTTCTGTGCACCAATGAAATTGGTGCCGTTGTCGCTCCGCAGTCTTACAGGCACGCCTCGTCGGTTAACAAAATTTCGTAGGCACACCAAAAACGCATCGGTGGACAAGTCCGCCGCTATCTCCAGGTGCACGGCACGCACCGTTAGGCACGTGAACAGTGCCACCCACCGCTTCTCGTTACGACGACCAATGGTAATAACAAATGGGCCGCAGTAATCAACCCCGGTGTAACTAAACGGACGTACGTACGGCGTCAGTCGATCCACAGGCAGCTGACCCATTAACGGCGTAGTTGGCTTGGCGACGTGGGCGATACATACGTGGCAGTGCCTTTTAACTGATTTCAGCACTGATCGTATGTGCGGTACCCAAAACTTCTGCCGTATCTCGTTCAGCGTTAGGCAGTCGTTTTGATGGTGCAACTTCATGTGCCAGTGTCTAACTATAAGACGCGTGACGTGATGGTGTTGCGGCATGATGATTGGACGACGAGCTGATATTGGTAGGCAATAGGCGGCATCAATTCGACCGTTGATTTTGAGGAGACCATCATCGTCCAACATCGGTGTTAACTGGTATAATGTGCTGGACTTTGGCAACCGCTGCTCTGTACGCAGCAGTTGTAATTCGGGGGCGTACACTTCTTCTTGCACGCGGCGGCAGACCACTTTCTCTGCCTCCACGATTTCGGCTGCAGTTAGCTCCCCCGAACGACGACTGCGGCTTCTTGCGTTGCGAGCAAAACGCAAGACCCAACTCATGACCCTGAGTAAATTCAAAAACGATGAAAATTTAACAAATTTCAAAGCATACTCGCCTGATGTTGGCAAGACCAGAAAACAGTTCTCCTTCTCTTCAGCGGCACAATCGTTTGATGTAAGCGGCGAGGGTTCTACTGGCCACTCGGTTTCGTGTTGACGTAAAAATGCTGGCCCAGTAATCCAGCGGCAACTTGATCGGACTGCAGATATTGGCTTGGCTCTTGTGGCATCGTCGGCGGCATTTGCTGAGGTTGGCAACCAGCGCCATTGCGATGGCTGGGTGCTTCCGAGGATTTCTGATATTCTGCTGGCGACGAATTGTTTGTATTCCCTGGTGGTGGAACGAATCCAGAGCAGTACAGTTGTGGAGTCACTCCAAAATACCACTCGACGTATAGGAAAATCGTGACACTCCCTCACAGATCTTTCCAAGCGGCAACCAAGAATTGCGGCCTGCAATTCCAAACGTGGTATAGTCATACCCTTCAAAGGCGCGCAACGCGCTTTAGCGGCAACGAATGCAATGTTAACCTCCGCCCCTTTGCCACGCGTAGGTATGCCACCGCTGCATAAGCACTGGAGCTGGCATCCACGAACACATGCAATTGAATTTCATCTGCTGACATCAGGAGTGGTGAGTAGCAACGCGGAACCGAAAAATTTGTTACATCTTGAAAGCTTTCCCACCATGCTGACCATTGCATTTGCAGCTGGTGAGGAAGTGGCTCGTCCCACTCGATCTGGCGTTTCCACAGAGACTGCATAAGTAGTTTCATGCAAACGGTAACGTTAGCGAGAAGTCCAAACGGATCGTAAATCGCCATGATGATACCCAGAAGTTCTCTTTTTGTCGGCGGTCGTGCACAACTCAACACATCTCGGGCGATTTTATGAAATTGTATGTGAAACTCAAACGAATCCGTAGCCGTATTCCAAAAGAAACCTAACACCTTGTCGACAGTTGACTTTCGCTCCATATTCATGACGTCTGCTACTTCGCCAATACCAGCGCACAACCTGGCTTGAAGGACTTTGTCGTTGGAAATGAACTTTCTCAGCCTGAATCCGGCCTCCGCGTTGATTGCGATGATTTCGTTTGTTACCTCTTCTGCTTCTTTTTGGCTGTTGAAGCTGACGACCAAGTCGTCAACATACATATTGTTCACCACGGCTGCAACCCCTCGAGGCATGGCGGACTCATATTTGGCGGCGTTAATATTTTTAATATATTCGGCGCAGCATGGCGAACAAATGGCTCCGAAAATCATCGATGACATGACATATGTGCGGACTGGACTGGCAGGATCCCCATCGCGCCATAAGAAGCGCTGCGAATCTTGGTCGGCAGATCTGATGCCAACCTGCGAAAACATTTCTTGAATGTCAGCGGCGACAGCAACTAACCCTTGGCGAAATTTATGCATGATTATCATCAGCGACTGGGCATGCTCCGGCCCCTTTAACAGGGCTGAGTTTAGCGAAACGTTTGACGCAGTGGCGGCGGCGTCAAAAACGACTCGCAGTTTATTTGGCTTGTGTGGATTTACCACCCCAAAATGTGGCAAATACCACGTTGCGGGACCCACTTTTCTGCACTCCGGTTGCGGCAAAAGACGAGCGTAACCCTTTTCTAAGTATTTGTTGATCTCGTTCCGGTAATTAGAGGCAAATATGTCATCTTTTGCCATTCTCGACTCCAGATTCATCAACCGTTTGTAGGCCATGTCGTAGCTATCGGGAAGTGCAGGCTTGTCTTCTCGCCACAGCAAACCGACTTCATATCCCTTTCCGATGTCCTTCGTTGTTTCACGCAGAATCACCTTGGCGCGGCGATTATCACCAGACTCCAAAATTACATCAGTGCTGCGCACTCCAAAACTCTCGATAGA
Organism: Melieria picta; assembly: GCA_964056695.1. Taxonomy (NCBI): domain Eukaryota; kingdom Metazoa; phylum Arthropoda; class Insecta; order Diptera; family Ulidiidae; genus Melieria; species Melieria picta. The sequence continues at coordinate 74,763,825 of OZ057400.1, forward strand.
AAAATACTCGTTCACCAACTTCTGCAGCTCTTGCAGTGAGTGCGACTCTCGAACATGCAACAAGCGTGGCGGCACTATTTGGCATTTGTTTAATGGGCCGTACGCCACCCACCCCAATTGCGTAGAAACGGCGATTGGTTCATCAGCTCCCGCCTGAATAGTTTCTTGAGCAACACATAAGTGACTATTGTCAAGACCAATTAATATTACAGGCCTGGCACCCACGTAGCTTCTTAATGGCAATGACGACAAATGGTGGTACTGCTGCTTTTCGAACGTCTGTTGAGGCAAATTGAGGGATTTCACTGTACGCACGTTTTTGAGCTGAAATTCTGCATCACAGTCCTCACCCCTTATGCTAAGAGCGACTCTTCGAGATTTCTCTCTTGTTTGGCTGTTACCGTACCACTGCAGTGTTAATGGCTCATTTTGACCCCTAAGGCCTAGTTTGACAGCAACATTGTCTTCCAGAAGCGTAATTGAGGACCCTTCGTCCAACATTGCATACCCAGGCAAAGCTCCGTTTGGCCCTACCAAAATAATTGGCAAGATTTTGAACAAAATCGACTGCACGTAAGACATGCAATTTAATAGGCGCTCTGCAGCGACGCCGGCGGCTGGACTAGGCGGCGAAACTTGATGTAAGCTCTCGTGATGTTTGCGCGTGCACCCACTGATGCCGCACGTTTTGCTCGACAGGCAGTTTGAGAGGTTATGTCCTTTTCGGAGACATCCGAAGCATAGTCGATTACCTTTGACAAGACTCCATTTTGCCTTTATGTCACGCGACTGGAATTGGCGACAAACGGCTAACTCGTGTTGTTGCCCACACTGCAAGCAATTGACATTTTGTTCTGGCTGTACTTCATTGCTGTGAAATACTCGGCGTGCACCATTTTCCCTGGGTACCGACTGACGAGTCTGAGCGCGCGACTGCGCTGCTAGCGTCGACTGCGTTGCGCCGGCGTGAATGGAACGAAGCGACGAGTCTGAGACTCCTGGCAACAAAGAAACTACCTTGGCTACGTCACTTAGCCACTCGCTGAAGTGTTCCACTGTAGGAAACGGGACTATGTTTGCTGCACGTTGACTCCATTCGTACTGCCTCGGCGGCGGCAGCTTAGAAACGAGACTCTCCAACAAAGTTGGATTCATCAGGTGATGTTCGCAACGGGCGGATTTGAAAAATGCGACTATATTTCTGACCTGATTCGCAAAGATCAGTATTTGATCCATCTGGCTATCGCCGATTGCATGGAACCTCTGTACCTTTTGAAGCTGCGCCTTTATGAGCAACTCCGGGCGGCCGAAATTGAACTCTAACTCCTTGATGACGTTCGGTACGTCGTCGGGATAAATAAGTAAGGACGTTACTGCACGTTTGGCCGCACCTTGCAGCGCCTTATGCAGCCGCATAAGGTTTTGCCGGTTGTTATATTGAAACTCGGCCGTGGTGTCGTTATAGTTTGACACAAAAAGTGGCCAATCCTCAGGATTGCCATCAAAGGTTGGCAGCGGAAACAATTTTACGGCAGCGTTTTCCGTTAACGAAAGCATGCCTCCGTGCGACGTCGGCGTTTGCAGAATACGTGACGGTATCTGCGTTGACGAAAGCCCTGGCTGCGCTTCAACATGCGACTGCGCGTTTACCGGCGCAGTGTTGACGGAACTGCCACCGGCACGCTGCTGGCTGCGCACTGCATCACTACGCAGCTCCTCGACACACTGTCGGAGTGCGTTTATGCTAGACACCAAAATCGATATTTGATCACCTGGAATAGCGCTAACTGGCTCATTCGTTGGCTCTTCCGCATCCATATCGCTAATTGACTCCCGGCGACCACAGCTTTGGCCCGAGCTCTTGTTAGCATCGAACGAATATGGATATTTCGGCAAATCCGTAGGCGGCACGGACAGAAGTACACAGAATTTGAAACTTGTTATAGGCTTTACCACTTCTTTTATTAAAACTTTTAGAAATTTCAATACAATTTTGTCTTCACTTGGAACGGCGTCTATCACTCCCCCGCAATATCAGCTTCTCCTCTCTCTCTGTCCTTGCGTGTGTGAGTCTCGTGTGTGCGGCGTGTGTGTTCAAATTCTGGTGTGCACTTGAACTGTCCTTGAACTTGAACGTCAAATTGACACGATCCACAAAGTCCACACAAATATAATTAGGGAATGGCAACACTTGCATCATATGGAATGTAAGGCTCGTACACATTTGCGGCGACACATTGTTTTATTTTCAAGATTAGTTTCAGCCTAAGAAAAGAATGTAATTAACAAAAACATAGAAAACAAGTTGTTCAAAATAATAACAACAAGTTAAATGTTAATATTATTTTGCTATTTAAACGACCAAATCCATTCTTTTGTTTAATATTTTGTGTTGTAGCCCTTGCTGGTCTCCACTGCAATGCACCGCCTACCCATGGAGTCAATAATGTCTCGACATCGTCGTACAGGCATTGTATTCCATGAAATTTGTGTTGCAGCCCATAATTCGTCCGTATTTTTAAATCTTTTAGTACCAATGGCGCGTTTTATATCCGCCCATAAATGTTCAATTGGGTTTACACTCCACGACAAAATGATAGCACATCTAATGTTTTTGGCTTTTTATAGTTAATATTTTATAAAATGTTGTTGTTCTTTTATTATAAATATATTTAAAGGATAGTATATCAAAATAATATATTATTGAAAAAATTCAAGTAACCAATTATTCAATACAAAACAATAACCACTTCAGAGGTGCGACAAAAAGATAGCACACTATTTAAATAACAGAATTTTATAAACAATAATTATAATTAGCGATTATCATATTTAGTAATGAGTAAATCCTCCATGGTTTTTTATTACCTCAGTAATACGGTTTGGAAGTGACTTAAATAGATTTTTAATATATTTTTTTGGAATAGTTTCCCATTTTGATATTATACTACTTTGTAATTCGTCAGTACTGTTGTATTGTCGATTTTCTGCGTAAACTTCTCTTGCCAGATAACCCCAACAGTTTTCAATTATATTTAGGTCTGGCGAACGTGCAGGCCACTCCAAAACTTCAATTTTATTTTTGTTAAAAAACTCCTTTACAACTCTTCCTGTGTGTACAGCTGCGTTGTCTTGCTGAAAAATCAACGGATTTTTTGTGCAGTGGTGTCCACGGTTAGATACTTCGCTGCCAATTAAATCGATGTACTTTTGACTTGTCATTTTTGAAGGAACAGTTTTTATTTCAGTTTTCCCCTGAAAACCAATACCGGCCCATATCATCACGCACCCTCCTCCATGATGGCGACGACTAAGAATTTGCTAGTCCTTCCGTAAATCGTGGTAGTATCAGGTGTACAACTTTGCTTCCGCCGTTTTCCGATAGGTGGCTGTACCGGCTGAGGCTGGTTGAAATACATAGATGGTAATGCCTTTAAAGTGAGTGTGGACAGTGCCTAACGAATTGTCATCGCCGTTTCAGTGACAGTTGTTCTTGTTTTCGTATTATTCACGCTCGAAAATGTCCGTTTATGTGCCCAATTCTCGCCATTTGCGGGAAGTTTTACTTTTCTGTTACAATTCGCAAAAAAATGCAGCTGAAGCTCATCGAATGCTCTCAGAAACTTACGGTGATGCTGCTCTGAGTGAAAGAACGTGTCGGGAGTGGTTTCAACGTTTTAAAAATGGTGATTTCGATGTCGAAGACAAACATGGTGGTGGAAGAGAAAAAACCTTCAAAAATGAACAACGAGCTCTTAAAACCGGGTGAAACCATCACAGGAGATCGCTACCGAACGCAACTGATGCGCCTTAGTCGCGCGCTAAAAGAAAAGCGGCCACAATATCAAGAGCGACATGACAAAGTCATCCTCCAACACGACAATGCTCGGCCTCACGTCGCAAAAGTGGTCAAAAAGTACCTGGAAACGCTGAAATGGGAAGTCTTGCCCCACCCGCCATATTCCCCAGATGTCGCCTCTTCTGACTTCCACCTATTCCGTTCGATGGCACACGGCCTGGCAGATCAACATTTTCAATCCTTCGAAGAATTGGAAAAATGGATTGCTTCATGGATAGCGTCAAAAGAGGACTCCTTTTTTCGAGCCGGGATCCGAAAATTGCCGGAAAGATGGGAGAAAGTTGTCGCTAGCGACGGACAATACTTTGAATAATACATCTGTAAGCACTTTTTCGCAATAAAGCTTTTAATTTTGGAAAAAAAACGGCGGAAGCAAAGTTGTTCACCTGATAGTAAGACCAACCATCCGGTCCATCTAAATTGAATTTCTTCTCATCGGTAAACAACACACGACGCCAACGTTTCTTCCAATTTAGATGGTCTTCAGCAAATTTTAATCTTACTTCCCGACAGTGGCGGCTTAAGGTGCTCGGGGGCCCGGGGCGGCGACGGCTGAGGGGCCCCCACAAACGGTGCAGAATAAGTTTGCGTACAAAACTAATAACTGGAATTTCCGGTTATGCTTTTTAATTTTTTGTTTTGAAAATTTGTATTCCATTGAACAGTAAATTGACAGTAAAGGGACAAATTATTTTTAAACGTATATGTGCTTGAAATTTTATAGAAAGCAATAGAATCCCAGAGAAAAAATGAAAAATGGCTAAAAGGATAATCTTACTAAATCTTTCCAAATTTGATAAAAACTTTCGTGAAATTAGGAAAACTTTTGGGAGAGCAAACTCGTCATTTCAAAAAGCCATCTGAAAACTCAAAAAAAAAAAAACAGAAAACCTTGCTTCGTTACTACGATCTGGCCATTATTTTAAGCAACCCGAGCAGGAGGATTAGATTGTTTTGCGATCAGTGCATCATTACACTACTCGACAAAAAATGGGCCAATCGCGTGCACCTAAAAATAAAAGTATTTTCTAGACTCACTTTGGCCGCTGAACACAAAACTGAAAATAAAAAAATTTTTTAAGAAGCGTTTTCGAAAAATCTTCGAAAAACGAGTTTTTTTCCTGTTGTTTCAGTTATGAGCACATATCTCCTGAAAGAATTATCCGATTAACACGAGCTGTCCGGCGTTCAAAAAGAAGATAATACCTTAGTCTTTTTAGTGATTTATAGATTGTTCAAATCAAATGAGACATTACAATTACTGACAAGTAATTTCCCCAAAGGAAAGTTGTAACAAAGTGAATTTTTCGACCAAAAAAAATCATAAATTTTCGAATATTTGTTTTATGGATAAAAATGATCTCCCCTAGTTTTAAAATCTAAGATGAAAGATATATTATTATTATATATTTTTTGAGCAAATATATTACTTGAGCAAATATTAAGCCTAACATCAATCGAATTGAAAGAAAAATGACAAAGTTATGATGCAGTGAGTAAAAACACCAACTTTACATTTAGTACACTGTGCGAAAAATTTTTTTTTGGCAGATACCCATCCAAATTTGGATATAGACGTGAAACTACAGATCATTTATAGTAATCTGGCATAGTCAGTTTTTCATTTTCTGGCCCAAAGTCCTTTTTAAAAAACTTTAAAATTTTAAGGACATTTTAGGTGCATTTTTCGTGTCGAGTAGTTCAGAAATGTACAGAAATATTTTATAAAACCCAGTAGCAGTAGCTTACTTACAAGGAGCATAGAATTGCTTTCGTAAAAGAGTCTATCAAAGAAGAAAACCGGATTTCCGGGACTATGTGTTGTTATCCAACCAATAATTATAAAAATAATAATAATAACTGTAAATTTGTTTGACGTCCACAAAGTTTAATGAGTTTAAGTAATTGCGTAATTCGCATTAGTTTACAAGCAAACTCTAAGATTGTGATATTTAATTTTTAACTTAGAATTTTGTATTTGCATACTTGCACAAAATTTTAAGTTAAAAATTAAATATTGCAATCTTCGAAGGAAAACTTTTTGAAAATTTGCAAACAATTTTTATTTAGAAAGGATATTTTCTTGCTTTTATTGAACTGAATTTGTTATTGCAATTTCAAAGTTTAAATTTTTATATACAAGCTTCTCTCGGGGGCCCCCGCAGCCCGGGACCCGGGGCGGTCCGCCCCTCCGCCCCCCCCCCCCCCGTTAAGCCGTTACTGCTTCCCGATGTTTTGCAGTAAGTGGTGGCTTTCTTTGTAATTTTTTTCGGTGAATCGTCTCCGACTTCTGGAAAATTCTTTGTACATTGCGAACATTTGTTTTTACTCCAGCTGCTTCCGCTATTTTCCTGGCCGTCAGGTGTGAGTTAGAGGTAGTGTCCGACCGAATATTCGGTTTCGGTTTCGGTTTCGGCCCAAATAAGTGGTTTCGGTTTCGGTTTCAGTTTCGGCCAAAAAATGGCCGAATAGCCGAAACCGAAACTTTCTAGAATATTTTTTACATTTTATTGTGTAGCAGATATATAGTGAAAGGAGGAATAATTTAGATGCCACCAATGTAAATAAACTTCTTTTTTTAGCATATAATATTAAATTATTTAATTTTGAATATTAGCGAGTAAGGTACGAAAAGGTGATTTTTTCATGTTTACGTTTTTAAAAAATGAATAAATTGGTTTTTTTTAATAAGTATTTATTTATTTATGCTATGTTTGTTTGTTTGTTCTTTATTTACTTAATGTAAAATTCGTTTGTTGAAAAAAGTGCTTGATTGGTGATTTTTATTTCAACTAGAAAGTTTCGGTTTCGGTTTCGGTTTCGGCCGAATATTAAAAAAAAACCGAATATTCGGTTTCGGTTTCGGTTTCGGCCCAAAAAAGTGGTTTCGGTCGGACACTAGTTAGAGGCAATGCGCAAAATGGCTCGCTCTTGCCTAGTGGTAACCGCCCGTGGGCGTCCACTCGCACATGCTTTCCCATAGTTTTCAGGATCTTTTAGTAAATTGTATATTACTTTACGACTTCGTTTTACATTTTTGGCAATTTCACTTATTTTCATTTTATTTTTATGCAAATTAAGTGCAACTTTCACTTCGGCATCACTAAGCTGTGTTCCACGGCCCATTTTCTTTTAAATGACCTTAAATTTAGTTTGAAATCGTATACAGAATATATAACTTTGCAGCAAAACGAACGAAACAGCTTTTGTGACTCCTTAGGCGCAACTAAAAACTATTTCGTCACATTGTGCTATCGTTTTGTCGCAGCCTGATTTCGTGTTTTTAGGATAACGGTAGTTATTTTTGAATATTTTTACTGTTATACACTAACCAAAAACTAAATATTATGTACGTTTATTACACTGCAAAATATTTTTACATTCATTGTTTTCCATGTTTTTTTTTTTTTAAGAAAATACAGGTGTGCTATCATTTTGTCGCGGAGTGTAGGTCTTGACTTTGCGCGGGCCACTCTAAAAAATGAACATTTTGCGCTGCAAACCAATCTTTGGCCAGGCGAGATGTGTGTTTGGGGTCATTATCCTGTTGGAAAATGACTCCAGGGCCCATGACTTGTTGAGGATAGGGAAGCATTTCAGTGGACAGTATGTCAATGTATTTTTGGCTGTCCAGGTTGCCTTTTATGAGATGTATGGGCCCCACACCGTACCATCCAACGCAGCCCCATGACATAATGCTTCCATCTCCATGCTTAACAGTCTTCTGCGTGTATTTGGTGTCATACGCACGGTTGACAGGGAGGCGAACATACTTCTTGCCATCCGATTCAACTAGGTTTACCTTAGTTTCATCACTAAAAAGCACGTTACGCCACTTCGATTGGTTTCTGTCAGCTAAGTGTTTTCTGGCATCGGCACCTTGCGCACCACCCGGCCGTATAAATTGGACTCCCGTAGCCTTCTGCGAATGGTAGAGCTGCTAGCTTCTGCACCACATTCAAGTCCAATTACTTTTGAGGACTTGAATGGGTCGTCTTTTGCCGCTTTTATAATTCGCCTATCCCTTTTTTCGCTCGTTTTCTTTTTTCGGCCTCGAGTTTCTGGGTCTGGCGTCGAATTTACGGCGTTATGGAGTTTGCAGAGCGATATCTTAAATATCGTGGATATTTCGCGATATGTTTTTCCTTCTTCTACCATCGCCCTGATCATTTGTCTTTCCACATTTGTGCAAGTTTTACCGCGACCCATTTCTATGGTTAATGAAGCGATTTTTTTTAAAACATGTACTATGAAAGCTTTTATATTTTTATGCAATTACTTACCGTTACGTAAAGTGAAATTTGCGAAAATTTTGCTATTAGAACAGGTTTGACAACGTGTTCTTATTTTTTTGCACAGTAAAAGAATTATCGAATCGATAAAAAAGCGGGTTGCGGACAATATAGTCATACGATCTTTTGTAAAACAGTAAAATTTGTGTGCAAATGACAGCTAAGACAATGTGGGTATATCAAAAGTTTTTGTAACAACACAGTTTGCTTGAAATATGTGCCAACATAATAGTAAAAGTATTGTTCTTATTATTTTGCTCACCACTGTATATGGCATCCTCGAGCCACATTTATTTCCACCCGTTCATTCTCCCCAATCACACATGCCTTTCTGTCTGAGAAATAGCTCTTCCAGAGAGCTGTTTCCAGACAGTCGGCATAATTCAAAAGCTCGACCACTCTGTCCCAGCGCAGGTGATCAAATGCCCCCTTAAAATCAACAAGCACACCAAGAACATATTTTTCACAACTCTCACGCACCACCGATTTTACATACATCCACGCATCTTCCACGCCGAGTCTCTTTCGAAACCCAAACTGTCTATCCGATAGCCCACCCACTTGCGCTTGAAGCCGATTCACCATGATCCGTTCCAGTACTTTTCCAATTACTGGAAGGAGGCAGATACCCCGATAAGAACGGGTGTTAGTCCTGATCTTATCACGAGACTTCAAGAGCACCACAACCCTAGCTATTTTCCACGCGAGTGGACTCCGGAATGACTTTGTACAAGGCTTTGCACATCTCGCCAGTCAAACCATCTACACCCGGTGACCGTCTAGACCTAACCAGGCCAACTGCATATTCTAGCTCTCCGTCTTCTAATGGCTCAGCAGCTGCCACTTGTGCTGGTGGCGTATGTTGAACCGCTCTAGGAAAGAACTAGGCTAAGAGAACGTTCACACTGTCCGTCCATGTTAATGTCATAGTGTCACCAACACGGAGGGCGCTCACATCCACCTGCTTCTTCTTTGAGCGGCAGATCCGATAGACATGACCCCATGGGTCATCCCTATGGTCTGCCACAAACTCCCGCCAATTATCCTCCTTTACGCGAACAAGCATACTTTTATACTCATTCTCCCACCTATTAAAATCAGACCTGCGCTGGGCCAAGTGCTCAGAATTGGTCGCTCGGGCGCGCTGAAACTTTCGTCTCAGTCGCCTGACCGACCGCCTCTTTGCACTCAGCTCACTCGTCCACCACTTCACCCGCCTCTGATTAACTCTTTCCCATTTCTGAAGCATGCTGTCATTCACACGCCAGACACACTCGTTAAGTCGAGCGACCTGGTCGTCCACATCCATGCATTCAAACTCACTAAGTGGCACTTCCGTGACCACTTCACGTAATGGAGACCGTAGGTCTCCCAATTCACACCACAGGTGCGCCATCGCCTGTCACACACACCCGCCCTTTCATTCATACTGTGGGCAGGCACAGTAATCACAATTTGGATCAAATTTTGATCGCTTATGCCCCACCCACCTCGGACACGCCAGCTGAATTCAAACATTCTGCTCGCTGCCCCATTCACAAGCGTCACGTCAATGTCACTCACCCCATTAGGCCCGTCAAACGTATACTATTCACTGGGTTCGTTGAGAACAACAATGTCTCGCGGAACCAACCATTCACTCATTGCCTCACCCCAGCTGTGGCTCTGGTAGCCGGCAGAAAGCCGCCATACCTTGCTGAACCACAGCGGAGATGTGGCATTCGCATCCACACCTACCAAGACAGGTGTGGCGCCTGCTAGACGGAACACCGTGTCCAGGTAGTCCAAATAGGGCTCTAAAGGCTCACCATACTTGCAGTAGACACTGCCCGCAATCACTTTGCCAAAGTGACCTTGCACACTAACACAAACACCATATTCATTCGCACACACAACCATACAGTCCAGATGGACATGAGATGGATGGATGGATGAGATTGTTCAAGATGCGCGATTTAGATCACCAAAATTAATAGCAGACGACTTCAATGCCTGGGCGGTCGATTGGGGTTCATCAAGAACGAATGCGCGAGGTAATGCTATACTGCAGGCCTTCGCTGCGTTGGACGTTGTGCTGCTCAACACAGGTAGCGAGCCAACATTTTCAAAAAATGGCCGTGTGTCGTGTATAGAAGTTAACATACTGGCCAAACATAACAACAAAGCACCGCTAGCTCAACCACAGACAAGCAACAACAACGCCTGAAAAACTCGTCGGCAAAAAGCACCTAAGGTCGCTTCTGGTTGTCGATGGGATAGAGAGATCTAAAGATCTTAGTTTTTTTCAAAACTAAGAAAAACTAAAATTAAGTGAATTTAAATTAAATAAAAACTAAGAAGTGTTTGCACCAAACCTAACTGGCGCCCAACGTGAATTTCATGGCAAGAACTAAAAAAGTCCTTATAAAAAGGATAATAAATATTATTGTGCCTCAAAATAAAACCATCACGTTTTAATTTACACAAAAGTGCCACACAAATAAACAGTTTTGTAGTCCCAAAGCTATTTGACATCCAAAACAAACTTCAAGTATAAAATTGTGCTTTCAATAAAAGTGACAGTTAAAAACTATTTTCTACTACAATGCGCACAACACGCAAGTAAAAGCAAAAAACTAAACTTCAACAACAAATAAACTATGACTGCAATAAAGAAAAATTCTGATATAAAAGTGAATGAAAACTGAACTATTTTCAACACAATACAAAATCCATACATACAAGTGAAAGAATAACAGCCAAAAAAAAAAAACAACAAAAATTACGACTACAAGAAAGTAATTTTGTATTAATGACAATTAAAAAAAAACTATTTCCAATGCAATGCAAAATCGAGAAACTATCAACTTACAAGTTACAAAAAAAACAGCTATTTAGTGACAGTTAAAAAAAAAAAAAAAAAAGCAAACCACAAGTAAATTTTTTGTAAGAAGTATCTAAGACACAAAATCAACCATCATCAAAATAAAATCAACATACAAACATCATCCATCCATCCATTCCATTCATTCATCCATCAAGAGGACAACATAAAACAACAACAAAAACTAGGCATATGGAAACACATTAGAGCGAAAGATTCTTGGTAACCTAAAAAAATTTTTTCATTCATTGTAATACTATTTAACTAATACAAACCAACAAATTATATACGTATGAACATAATATCATAATAAATAACTGTACAATTATTTACACCTACTATATAACTCGAAACGTGTAACTCAAAATTTATCTTCAAAATGGTAGACCGAAATACAGTTCTAGGCTTAGTAGATGCCGCAGTAGAAGTAGTTCAAGAAAATTTCAACAAACAAATTGCCGAATTAACTCAGGCTTTTCAGAGCATTATACCTAAAAAAACAGAAGTACTTACACCGGTAACTATAGCCGAAGGTGTGCAAAATACGCATACTGATCTTAGTCTAATTAAATCGCTGCCAGAATTTAGGGGTAAAATGTCAGAGTATCCAGCATGGAGAGAAGCGGCAAAATTTGCTTTAAGTTACTATAATGAAGGTTCTGAGGCTTATTATATTGCTATGGGCATTTTGCGCAATAAAATAACGTGTGCAGCCAACGAAAATCTAAGCGCTTTCAATACGCCACTCAACTTTAAAGCTATAATTAGTAAATTAGATCAGTTATACGCAGATAAGCGACCACTTCACATTTTAGAAAACCAACTTAACACATTGAGGCAGGGACGAATGTCTATTAGTGAATACTATGACACGGTCGATAGGCAACTTACATTGATATTGAATAAAAATATAATGACGTACAGCAATAATGCAGAACTTACCAATGCTTTTAACGAAAAAGCCAGGGAAAACGCGCTAAGAGTATTCATTTCTGGCCTCCGACGCCCACTTTGCGACACACTTTTTTCAGCAAACCCCCCAGACCTACCTAGCGCACTTGCCGCAGCACAAGAGCTACAACACAATCGACAGAGATATGAGTTCGCGCACACATACGCATCAGGAAGGTTGCCGCAAATATATCAAACTGCACCTTTTCTTACGCGTTTTAATAACACTATTCCACAGCCAAGTGAAACATTTCAAAATCTTTCAACCGAAAAACCTGTTCCAATGGAAGTTGATCAGGGAACCTCTTGTTTCAGGAGGCAGACTGAGTTCGGAAATAATCCTTCGGGCCAATTTGGTCAGGGATACCGCCAACAAACATTCCGACAGGGTAATAGTTTAAGTCATCCGAATTCATCCCAACAGCGAACACTTCAACAAACTTACAATCCGGTTCAACCTCAGCCGCAACATAGCTTTTATAAAAGACCTCATGGTAATAACACCTCAGGTATTGGTAATAATAGCTCTACTCAATCGCCATTTTATAAACTTCAGCGAGTCAACGCTATGGAAAATGAGTCACATTACTCAGAAGCGGAATCTTATGAATGTAAAGATCAATCACCAGAGCAAATTAATTTTTTAGGCTAAGGTCAAACTTGCCGTTCATTACCCGAACTTTACCGAACGGGCAAGTTCTTAATATTCTTATAGATACCGGAACAACGAAAAACTATATTCAAAAATATGATTTTTTAAAAGGCATTACCTTGATAGATACCCCTTTCCAATTAAGGTCCATAAATGGAGTTAATACAATTTCCGAAAAATGTAGAATCAACATACTAGGAACGGTCGCCACCTTTTATATTTTACCGCAATTAGATACTTTTGATGGAATCATCGGGTATGATTTGTTAAAAGATATCGAAGCGAAAATTGACACAAAGTCGGACTAATTTCCCATAAAACTGGAAATGAGAAACTCAACTATTTTCAGTGTCAACAAGTAAATATGGCTACAACAAATACAACCGTAGTACCTTGCAGTATTGAAGCACTCATACAACGTAATCTTAACGCATTTGCCAATCCTAACAGAGCACTTCCATACAACACAAGGGTGGTAGCGACAATCGATACTATAACCGATAAGCCAATTTACTCGAGAAGTTACCCGTATCCTATATCGGCTGCAAATTTTATTAATAAAGAAATAGAATGTTTATTAAAAGACGGAATAATTAGGAAGTCATACTCACCTTATAATTCGCCCGTTCACGTAGTTTCAAAAAAAGGTTTAGATGATGAAGGAAACCAAAAATTAAGAATGGTTATCGATTTCCGCAAAGTAAACGAACACACTACATCTGATAAATACCCGATTCCAGACACTACCGTAATTCTTTCAAATTTAGGAAAGTCCAAATTATTTACCACACTAGACCTCAAATCTGGGTTTCATCAGATTTCACTTTCAGAAAAAGATAGGTGCAAAACAGCATTCAGCATAAACAATGGCAAATACGAATTTTGCCGGTTGCCCTTTGGCTTGAAAAATGCGCCAAGCATATTTCAAAGGGCCATCGACGACATTTTACGAGATGATATCGGAAAAATATGCCATGTTTACGTTGATGATATAATAATTTTTTCCCCTGACGAAAGTTCTCACTACCAACATGTCGATTCCATATTGAAAAAAATTGAAAGGGCAGGAATGCGTGTGTCGTTAGAAAAATCTACATTTTTTAAAAACGAAGTTGAATTTTTAGGTTTCGTCGTTTCACAAAGAGGGATCCGAACATGTCCTAGTAAAATCGAAGCGATCGTAAATTACCAAGAACCAAGGTCGTTGAGATCTTTACGTTCATTTTTAGGTCTTTCCGGTTATTACCGCAGATTTATAAAGGACTATGCTCATATATCAAAACCCCTTACAAAATATTTAAGAGGCGACAATGGCCACGTGAGAAGTAATCAATCTAAAAAGATCAATATTTCATTTGATGAAGATGCAATACGTGCATTTAATAAACTTAAAAACATTTTGGCCTCAGAAGACGTCCTTCTGCAGCACCCAGACTACTCTAAGCCATTCGAAATAACAACAGATGCCTCTGCGGTTGCCCTGGGTGCCGTACTTTCCCAAAACGGAAAACCTATTACAATGATATCCCGTACATTATCAAAATCAGAAGAAAATTATGCCACAAACGAACGCGAACTATTGGCTATTGTCTGGGCGTTCCAAAAATTAAGGCATTACCTCTACGGCATCAAAAATATTCACATTTATACGGACCACCAGCCACTGACATTTGCTGTATCTGATAAAAATCCTAACTCCAAAATAAAAAGGTGGACCGCATTCATTAACTCATATGCACCAAAACATTTTTATAAACCAGGCAAAGACAACAAAGTAGCAGATGCGCTTTCACGTCAGTTTATTCACAACCTCGATGACTCAATGGAAACTGCTCATAGTGAAATTTCTCTTTCTACAGCAATAAAAACAATAACAAATCCAGTAAACCAATTTTCAGCACAATTAATACTCTCGCCTTCCGACTTTAACAGCAAATCTACAAAAATTTTATTTCAGAAACTAATTAGACATACCATAAATTTTAAAAGTGCAGAGTTTCTCTTGCAAACAATCCGCGAAAAAATAAATCCAAGTGTAGTTAATGGCGTTTGTTGTAATTTAGAAACTTTAGGCATAATTCAATCCTTGCTTTTGTCGAACTTTCCAGGTGTAAAATTCATACACACAGAAAAATTGGTAATAGACCTTTTAAATAAAGACGATCAAATTGAAGTTGCTACACGAGAACATAACAGAGCCCATCGATCAGTTAACGAAAACTATAAGCAAATAATTACAGAATATTTTTTCCCTGAAATAAAAAAGACATTAACAACAATAGCTAGCAATTGTAGAACTTGTATGGAAAATAAATATAATAGGCACCCATCAAAACCGGAAATAGGAAAAACACCTATTCCTGATTATCCAGGACATATATTACATATAGATATATTTTCTGTAGACAAATTTCACTTCTTTACTTGCATAGATAAATTTTCTAAATTCACTCATACAATTCCCATATCATCTAGATCAATAATTGACATCAAAAATGCACTTCTAATAGTATTAAATCAATTCAAAAAAACTAAACTTCTTGTCTCAGATAACGAAAAATCGTTTCAATCACATACTATAGCCAATTTACTAAAATATCATTTCGAAACCGAACAATTTTTTATTCCACCTTTACATAGCAAAAGTAATGGGCAAATCGAAAGAGTTCATTCAACGATAACAGAAATCGCTCGATGTATTAAAGCAGATCAAAATATAACCGACATCCCTGAATTAATTTTACTAGCAACGTACAAATACAACAACTCAATCCATTCGACATTAAACGCTAAACCTATAGATATAATTAATAATTTTCCAAAAGACCATTTAAATTCAATTAAGGCAGCTCTGAATATTGCGCAAGAAAATATCATAAAAAGATCAAAAAATAATCAAAGAATATTCAAAGAAGGTGAAAAAGTATACGTTCGCCGCAATAAACGTCTAGGTAACAAATTAAGTAAAGTTTATTTTGAAAACGTAGTTCAAAAAGACTTAGGAACAACTGTGTTAATAAATGGCAAAAAAGTGCATAAAGATAATATAAAATAATCTTATTTCTTTAAAAAATAAAAAGTAATTAACAAGTCAAACTTTTCATGATACATATTATTTCTGCAATTTCAAACTAAACTCCATTTATTATTATTCTATTATATTTTTTATAAAAATTACACCGGCAAATATGACTACTTCTACGGGCACAACTGTATTTCGTGCATTTGTGTTTCAAACTATATTTCTATAATATTACAATTCCAAATAGCATTAAAAATTTAACTTAGTTCTAATTCCAAACAAATAAACAAAAATGCAACAAATTACAACTACAAAAATAAAAAAATTACTTGTAATATAGGAACACACATGCATATACCGCAAGAGAACGTTGAACGTTAAATAAGCAAATTAAAAACTTGTACTAATGTAAAAAAAACAAAATTTAGAATTAGGTAGTTAGCAAATAAAAAAGTTCAAATTGAGCTTTTCAAAAACTTTATTATAAAGATTTGTTTTCGCCGAAATGATAAAAATCAAAAAGGTAATGAATAATCTCAATTTCAAACGTACATATGTATACGGAAAAATTTCATTATCAAAAAGAATAAACATTTTATATGCTTTTGTTACAAAAAATGCAAATCAAAATTTAAAATATTTCTTATACTAAATTCTCAAGAACTAAAAACAAACGTTTTCCCATTAAATCCTTATATACTTGTATTTGAATATGTTAAGCAAACTTTATTATTATTATTATTTAGTTAGTTTATAAGAAACTGTCGGACCAGAGACGTTCCGAATTTAAGAAGGGGAGGAGTTAACATACTGGCCAAACATAACAACAAAGCACCGCTAGCTCAACCACAGACAAGCAACAACAACGCCTGAAAAACTCGTCGGCAAAAAGCACCTAAGGTCGCTTCTGGTTGTCGATGGGATAGAGAGATCTAAAGATCTTAGTTTTTTTCAAAACTAAGAAAAACTAAAATTAAGTGAATTTAAATTAAATAAAAACTAAGAAGTGTTTGCACCAAACCTAACTTAGACATTACATTTGTTAGCCGGGGCCTATCGCGAGGATCGACGTGGGCAGTAAGCGACGTATACAAGTTAAGATGTAATGTTAAAGCCGCTTTTCAACACTACAAATAATATCGAGTTTAAAGCCAAGCTTATGTGTGTGAGCATATTAGCATATTGCACTCAATACTCAGCTCTAAAACACCCGCCTAGCAACAGCTTTGACGTCGAGAAGGCAACAACACTTCAGCAACCTAAGCAACGCTCGATATTGGCGTCAAATCAATAGCTTGCAAAACCAACAACAATGTTGAAAAGCTACCGCTTATCCCCAGACTCACCTGCCATTACAGCGGTCACTAAAAACGAAATCGAGTGATAGTGGGTACTGACAGATTGAGGAATAAAGCGAGTCACATCGATGCAACTTACACACCATAAAACGTGCATTTTTATTAATTGGCGCCCAACGTGATCACTTCTAGAGGATTCCTAAAATCGGAACATAAAATCTAAAGAACGCAGAAGAGAACCATTCATCCTGAGGAAAAACTCAAATATAAATCCAGAATAAACTACAAATAACATAGAAGAGAACCATTCATCCTGAGGAAAAACTCAAATATACCATAAATCCAGAATAAACTACAAATAACATAATCAAAGTTTTTGTCTGTAAGTATTAATTCAAGATCATAAAAAGTGGTAATTTTGTGTTTGAATAAAAAGTAAAAAAGTTGATAAAGCTCGTAAAAAATCGTAGGAGGAAATAAAAGTTATTAAAAAAAAGATATATCTTCTTTTTATTTTTCCTTTTTGAAAACTTTGTGTTAATAAGGTGGAATAAAATAATATAAAAAATATTTCAAGAGCCTTCCATTTTTTTCATTGTGAGTTCTAAGAAGTAATTTAACATAGCTTTAACAGGTACATATTGGTAAACGAAAGTAAAAGTGTTTTTGTGGTTCCTGTTTTGTAAAAAAACAAAAAAATTTATATTCTAAATCTCGATTTTCTTAGTGAAGGAGTGCTCTTTCAGTGACAAAAAAATATAACCCCTTTGAACAAGTGCGTAAACGTTAATATTATTCAATATTTTCTTCCAAACTCGCTTGTTTTTTTATTTAATTAACTTTTCTTCTACTCTTCGTGTAAATAAATATTTTGTGATTTGAAAGTTTAATAAAAATAATCGCGTTTCTTAAATATCAATATGAGCATAACTAGAGAGCAAGTGCAGGCATTAATCAATGAAACTACTGAGCGTACTAGACAGGCATTTGCCGAGCAGCTTAACCAAATTACTCTAGCTGTAAATCGATTAGCGCTTCCCACTATTCAAACTTATGCGCCAGTATCTATTGACCCTTTAGTTACGGATGATAATGCTAGCTTGGACTTAATTAAGTCACTTCCTGAATTCAAAGGCGATCCTTCATCATATCCGGCCTGGCGCACTGCTGCGCAGTTTGCAATGAATTATTATAAAGAGGGTTCGGAAAAATACTATATTGCAATGGGCATATTTCGAAACAAGATTACTGAATCCGCTAATTCTACTCTTTCCTCGTTCAATACAGTCCTTAATTTTCAAGCAATTATTGCAAGGTTAGATCAATCGTACTCCGACAAAAGACCATTGTATGTTTTAGAAAACGAGCTGAGCGTGATGGCAAGATAGTTTGTCAATTTCCGAGTACTATGATAAAGTCGACAAACAATTAACTCTCATAATTAACAAGCAAATAACGACCCATAGTGGTAATAGTGAAATCATTGCAGCTCTTAACGATCGAGCAAGAGAAAACGCTTTGCGAGTATTCATATCTGGACTTCGTCGTCCAATGTGCGATATTCTATTTTCGGCAAGACCAAGGGATCTTCCCTCCGCACTCGCAGTAGCCCAAGAACTCAAAATTAGTCACATGCGTCATGACTTTGCTCGGGCTTTTGCTGCAGGAAACTCATTAAAAGCAATACCTCGTTTTCAACCGATTCATCGGCATAACCAACCCAATTTTCAAAACACCAACAATAGACCAACACCAATGGAAATCGACAACAATACCTCCTATTACCATAAACGCTCCTCTCCTCAGAATCCGTATAATCCCCATCATCAGCAAAATAAACAGAGTTTTCAACCACATCAGTTAATACGAAATGCTCCGCCGCAGCAGCCTTTTATGATTCATCCTACGGTACCTAAACGGTCACGCGAGCAATCCTCCTCAAATCTGACACTATTAAATAAAATACAAAGAGTTAACTTTATGCCTGAAACAGAAATGTTCGATGAAGTAGAATATGAAAGGTATAACGAAGATTATTTTCAAGGCGACAGTTTTAGAAATTATTCTGAAAGTTTTTGCTTTGATGATGATACCAACAACTATAATCACGTCGATATCGATACCAAACAAGTCGAAGAAATAAATTTTTTAAACTAAAGTCGCTCCTGCCGTTTATAACTAAAACTTCCAAAAGCGGTCGGGAGCTACGCCTTTTAATCGACACCGGTACTTCTAAGAACTATGTTAAAAATTTTTCGTTTTTACATGGCATCAAAGGTGTCGATAAACCCTTCAAGTTAAAATCTATCAATGGGATGAATTTAATAAATAAACAATGCCTAATGAATGTTCTTGGTCATACCTCAACGTTTTACTTACTTCCTAACTTAAGTACGTTTGATGGTATCATTGGATTCGATTTTCTTAAAGAAATTGATGCAAATATTGATACTCAAAATGGATACTTGTTTTACCGTAATGGTAGGGAAAAACTGAAGCATCTCTCATGCAATCAAAGCAATTTTATTACTATAGAAGAAGACTCCGTTCCATTTCACATCAAATCTCAGTTTCGCGATATGATTAACAGAAACATAAATGCATTTGCCGACCCAAACAGAGCACTACCATTTAACACTAACGTTAAGGCTAGGATTCGTACTCAAACAAATGATCCAATTTATAGCAAAAGCTATCCGTATCCGGTTTCAGTTGCGCCATTCATTAATAACGAAATAAAAACACTCCTCAAAGACGGTATAATAAGAGAATCCTGTTCTCCGTACAATTCTCCGGTACACGTAGTATCCAAAAAGGGTTTAGATGAAAGTGGTAATCAGAAGCTACGACTGGTAATCGATTACAGGAAAATTAACGAAAGAACAATTCCTGATCGGTATCCAATACCGGACACAACTATAATTTTAGCCAATTTGGGAAATTCAAAATTCTTTACCACCTTAGATCTAAAATCTGGTTTCCATCAGATTGTTATGTGCGAGGAAGAAAAAAAAAACGGCGTTTAGCATAAACAATGGAAAGTATGAATTTTGTAGGCTACCCTTTGGTTTACGGAATGCGCCAAGCATTTTTCAGAGGGCGAACGACGATGTCCTGCGCGAAGATATCGGAAAATGTTGTCACGTTTACATCGATGACATAATTATTTATTCACCGGATGAAAACTCGCATTTAGCTGATATCGATAAAATCTTAGGAAAGTTAGAAAAAGCGGGAATGAGAGTGTCGACAGAAAAATCGAAATTTTATAAAACTGAAGTCGAATTTCTGGGTTTTTTGGTTTCGGAAAAGGGTATAAAAACTTGTCCAGATAAAGTCCACGACATTTTGAATTATAATCTTCCAACAACACTGCGTGCGCTGCGATCATTCCTCGGTTTATCAGGCTACTATCGTCGCTTTGTAAAAAATTATGCTGATATGGTAAAGCCATTGACCAAATATCTTCGTGGTGAGAATGGACATGTAGGAGCAAGAAAATCGAAAAATATTGAAATTACACTTGATTCTGAGGCGGTATGGGCTTTCGAAAAAATAAAACGAGTCTTAGTATCCGAAGACGTTCTTCTTCAATATCCAAATTACAGCCAACCTTTCGAACTGACGACGGATGCCTCGTCAAGCGCTTTAGGTGCAGTTTTGTCCCAAAATGGTCGACCCATTACAATGATTTCGAGAACTCTTTCTGCTACAGAACAAAATTACGCCACGAATGAACGCGAACTGCTTGCTATCGTATGGGCTTTGAAAACGTTGCGGCATTATCTTTACGGGATAAAAAACATAAATATTTTCACTGACCATCAACCTCTCATTTTCTCAATATCAGAAAAAAATCCAAATAGTAAAATGAAGAGATGGCGCGCATTTATAGAGGAATTTTCGCCAAACTTTTACTATAAACCTGGAAAAGAGAACAAAGTAGCTGACGCGCTTTCTAGGCAGTACGTTAATAATTTAGAAGAATCTGTAACAAACGAAACCGCTCACAGTGAAGAGTCATCGCTCACTATAAAAACCATAAAGCATCTCGTTAATCAATTCAAAAACCAACTAATTTTATCTAAATCAGATACTTTCAGTAAAAACACTAAAATTTTTTCAGAAATTTATTCGACACACCATTTTTTTTGACACTTTTGAAAAATTGATACACTGCTTAAAATCCTCACTTAATTATAATGTCACAAATGGAATTCACTGTGACCTTTCTACTTTAGCGGAAATACAGAATCCCATATTATCTAAATTTCCAGGTGTAAAATTTGTCCACACCGAATTACTCGTTATTGATTTGACGAACAAAGATGACCAACTGGAAACAGTCGCTACTGAGCATAATCGAGCACACCGCTGCTTATCTGAAAACTTTCAGCAAATTTCCAAAGAATATTACTTTCCGACTTTAAAAGAAATGCTAAAAAATCTAATCGCAAATTGTAAAATTTGCTTGGAAAACAAGTACCAACGCAGGCCACCAAACCCTGGAATTGGCAAAACGCCTATCCCAAACTTCCCAGGGGAAATTCTCCATCTAGACATTTTTATTACCACCAAACAAAACTTTTTGACATGCGTCGACAAATTTTCTAAATTTGCCATTGTAAAGCCAATCGCATCCAGATCCACTGTTGATGTCAAAGATGCTCTTCTACAAGTTTTATTAAAGTTTAACAATACAAAAATCGTTGTGTCCGACAATGAAAAGGCTTTTCACTCCAATTCAATAAAAACCCTACTAAGAGATCACTTTTCTATTGATCAATTCTTTATACCCATACTTCACAGCGAAAGCAACGGTCAAGTTGAAAGGTTTCACTCCACCTTGCTTGAAATAGCGCGTTGCATTAAGGAACAGCAGCAAATATATGAAACTACTGACCTAATTTTATTAGCAACCCACAAATACAATCATAGCATTCACTCTGTTATAAACGCTAAGCCTATTGACGTGTTACACAATTATCCAGCTGAAAAATTAAATGCTGTTAGAAGAATGTTAGTAGAAGCTCAAGAAAAAACTCTTAAAAGATTTAATGCAAGTAAAAAACTTAAAACATACGAAGTTGGAGAAAGGGTTTTTTTGAGAAGAAACAAGCGATTGGGTAATAAATTTGATAAAATCTTTGTAGAAAAAGTTGTCGAAAGAGATCTCGGCACTGCAGTTATGATCGAAGGGAAAAGGATCCACAAAAGCAATTTGCGTTAGTTTTCTCAAATTTGTTTCTGAAGAAATTAAAACTAAAACAACAAAAAAAATGGAATAATAGTTTTTTAAGCCACATAAAAATTACCAAAACAATGGAATTAAAAGAAAATACTTTTTTTGATTTTGAATTACTACCGTTTCTTTAAAATATTTTTGTAAACCTAGTTTTAAGCTATTATAATTGAAAAATTTTTCCTGTGTCCACTATCACTACTATTACTACGGTTTCTTTAAAATATTTTTGTAAACCTAGTTTTAAGCTACTACAATTGAAAACATTTTTCCTGTGTCCACTATCACATCGATTTTCGAGATCCAAAATGACCTTTTATCGAAACGAGGACGTTTCGAATTTGACAAGGGGAATAGTTAAGATGTAATGTTAAAGCCGCTTTTCAACACTACAAATAATATCGAGTTTAAAGCCAAGCTTATGTGTGTGAGCATATTAGCATATTGCACTCAATACTCAGCTCTAAAACACCCGCCTAGCAACAGCTTTGACGTCGAGAAGGCAACAACACTTCAGCAACCTAAGCAACGCTCGATATTGGCGCCAAATCAATAGCTTGCAAAACCAACAACAATGTTGAAAAGCTACCGCTTATCCCCAGACTCACCTGCCATTACAGCGGTCACTAAAAACGAAATCGAGTGATAGTGGGTCAGTACAGATTGAGGAATAAAGCGAGAACCCAGAGAACACAGTGACCACCAGGCAATTATTTGCAGTGTATCCTGTGGCCATTCACGAAGAGCGGCGGCTCAGACGTGCCGTGCCAGCGGCTGGAAGCAAAACACGTTCCATAAAGATCTTTTTATGCTAACATTGGACGGATCAGCGTTAACTGGTCGAGCAGAGGCAAAAGTTCGACAACTGATGGCTATACTGATTCGGGCGTATGACGCATCCATGCAGCCGAGAAAAGTCGGCAAAAAGCGAACTCCAGCCTATTGGTGGAGTCCAGAAATCGCAAGCTTGCGAGCGAGCTGCAGGCGTGCAAGACGACAATACCAACGAGCCAGCTGCGAAGCCAGCAAACGGCGCTGCCACCAGGCGTACAGAGATGCGCGTAGAGCCCTGAAGTATGGTATCAGGTGTACAACTTTGCTTCCGCCGTTTTCCGATAGGTGGCTGTACCGGCTGAGGCTGGTTGAAATACATAGATGGCAATGCCTTTAAAGTGAGTGTGGACAGTGCCTAACGAATTGTCATCGCCGTTTCAGTGACAGTTGTTCTTGTTTTCGTATTATTCACGCTCGAAAATGTCCGTTTATGTGCCCAATTCTCGCCATTTGCGGGAAGTTTTACTTTTCTGTTACAATTCGCAAAAAAATGCAGCTGAAGCGCATCGAATGCTCTCAGAAACTTACGCCTTAGTCGCGCGCTAAAAGAAAAGCGGCCACAATATCAAGAGCGACATGACAAAGTCATCCTCCAACACGACAATGCTCGGCCTCACGTCGCAAAAGTGGTCAAAAAGTACCTGGAAACACTGAAATGGGAAGTCTTGCCCCACCCGCCGTATTCCCCAGATGTCGCCCCTTCTGACTTCCACCTATTCCGTTCGATGGCACACGGCCTGGCAGATCAACCTTTTCAATCCTTCGAAGAATTGGAAAAATGGATTGCTTCATGGATAGCGTCAAAAGAGGACTCCTTTTTTCGAGCCGGGATCCGAAAATTGCCGGAAAGATGGGAGAAAGTTGTCGCTAGCGACGGACAATACTTTGAATAATACATCTGTAAGCACTTTTTCGCAATAAAGCTTTTAATTTTGGAAAAAAACGGCGGAAGCAAAGTTGTACACCTAATATAATCGACAGCAAACGGAAATGCTTCACAGACCTGTGCAAGGCGGTCGATGAAAATCCCTGGGGCAAGGGCTACCAGGTAGTTATGAAGAAGCTGGACTTTTAATGCTCCCTCGCCATCCTCGGCTGAATTTCTGGCCAAAATAGTCAGCTGCTTATTTCCAACTCAGCAAAGCGCAGCGCGACGAAGGCTAACGCTGCGGCAAGCTGGCTCGATTCCGCAGATTACCACCGAGGAGGTGGCTGCGGCATGCGTAAGGATTGGCGACAACAAGGCACCCGGTATTGACGCTATACCGAATAGGGCGTTAAAAGAAAACATTTTTGCTGACGCATACAATGCAAGCCTGAACGAAGCAGTTTTTCCAGACTGTTGGAAAATTCAGAAGCTCGTGCTGCTTCCAAAACCAGGCAAGGCCCCAGACGACCCCTCGGCCTACCGCCCGATCTGCCTTCTGGACACGGCGGGGAAAGTCCTTGAGCGCCTCATTTGCAGCCGCCTTGAAATGGCGCTGGAAAGCGTAGGTGGCTTAGCAGAGCTCCAGTACGGCTTTAGGAAGTCCAGATCGACAACCGACGCAATAGACGAGGTGGCCAGCATGGCACGCGATGCAATTAGTGGTAAGCGATGGCGGTTCAGTACCAAGGAGTACTGCTGCATCGTCACCCTAGATATTAAAAATGCCTTCAACTCGGCAAACTGGGGTCAAATACTGGACGCACTCCACCAGAAGCAGGTTCCAGAATATCTGATAAATATAACATCAGACTATCTCAATGATAGAGTGCTGCTTTACGACACTGACGAGGGCCGTAAAACGTACACAGTCACAGGCGGAGTCCCACAAGGTTCAGTTTTGGGCCCTGTGTTATGGAACGTGATGTACGACGGCATCCTGCGCCTACAAACACCGGAAACCGTCAAAATCGTACGCTTCGCCGACGACATTGCGGTGGTAGTCCGCGAAAAGCAATTATCACGCATCGAATCAACGTGCAACAGCGTAATACAGCGAATCGAGCAGTGGCTGAACTCTGTCAGCCTACAGTTGGCGGCTCAGAAAACCGAAGTGGTGCTGATTACCAGCAGGAAAAAGTCGAGTCGGTCTCGGTGAAGGTGGGTGGCCACACCATTAACTCTAAGTGCGCGTACACACATGAAGCGGTGCTGTGCTGTGCGGCGTTGTACTTCACGAAGCGGCGCTATGCTAACGTTTCAGTGTTCACACTTAACGCGGTGCGGAGCGGAGCTTTTGAAAGTATCAACCCGTTGTCAACATGTGGCTGTGCAGTGAAAACTTGTCATTTCTCAGTGAAAACAGTTTTTTAACCTTCACACCGACACCAATATTTATATACGGAAACCGACACTATAAACATATGTTAATATTTTTCTTCTCATCCATTTTACAAAGACAGTTTTAATTTTTTGAACTAAGTTGGTAAGCAAAAACAGGAAATGGACTGTTTTTAAGAGATTTCAGGTCCAAACATGAAAGGAGGAAAAGGGATAAATGAGGTTTCAGCCCATACAAAGTGGGCGAATTAGTTGATTTAAAAAAAAAAATTTCATAAAAAGTGCATTTTCAAATATAACCTTTCTCAGTTATTGAAAAAGAAAGTTTATTTATATTATTGTGAAAAAAGATAACTCATAATAATGCAGGAAAAGTAAAAAATTAATATTAATTCATATTAAGGGGGTCTTCTGGTTACGAGCTGAAAATTTAAGTCTATTTTTCGGAGTAAATTGCGAAGGAACTACTTGAGATAATCCAGTAATTTTTTTTTTATTTTATTGATACATGCTTTATCTTGTAAGATCAAATTTTGGAAATTAAAAGTCATCACACTCGCGACTTTAGAACGACCTTGAGGTTGTTGCCTTTTTTAAACTTGTTGGTAAGACTTCTTCAAGAAATATTAATCGAATTCGATCAATTTTTTTTTCAGTTATTCAGGAGACATATGGCTATGTTTTCCCGTGTACGATTTTGAAATTTTTATTTTGTTCCATTTTTACACTCACCAATAGACCAAAAAACATGGTCGAAAATCAAACTTTTTACAAAAAACCTCCTAGTTTTGAAAATTTTCAAAATAAAAAAAATCGTACACGGGAAAACATAGCCATATGTCTCCTGAATAACTGAAAAAAAAATTGATCGAATTCGATTAATATTTCTTGAAGAAGTCTTACCAACAAGTTTAAAAAAGGCAACAACCTCAAGGTCGTTCTAAAGTCGCGAGTGTGATGACTTTTAATTTCCAAAATTTGATCTTACAAGATAAAGCATGTATCAATAAAATAAAAAAAAAAATTACTGGATTATCTCAAGTAGTTCCTTCGCAATTTACTCCGAAAAATAGACTTAAATTTTCAGCTCGTAACCAGAAGACCCCCTTAAGGTATTCAAAAAGATTGATAATAAAGGAGCTGAATTATAAATAATTTTGTAAATCATTAAAAATTCCCCTTTCTAACGTGCCATGCTACCTTAAATAAAAATAAATAAGAAAAATCATTAATTAATTAATTAAAAATCATTAACTCCCACAACGCACGCCAAATAACAATTTCCGATATTAAATTTTCACTGTCCATGCTTGCTGCAGCAGCGTCACGCGGCGACGAAATCAAATATTTTGAAAGTTTCAAACCAAGCGCTGCGTCGCGCTGCGTGGCGCTGCTGAAAAAGTAGCATGTGTGAACACTCGCATTTGATAACGGCAGTTTGAAAGCAGCGCTCGGTGAAGCACAGCGCCGCACAGCACAGCACCGCTTCATGTGTGTACGCGCACTAAGCCGGTAATACGCTATCTTGGAGTGATGATAGACACGCGGTTGTACTTTAAGCAACACTTGCAGCACGCAAGCGAAAAAGCGGCGAAGATGGCAAACGCGTTGGCGCGACTTATGCCCAACATCGGCGGACCAAGTCAGCACAGCAGGCTGCTACTGTCACGGGTCACATCATCGATGCTCCTGTACGGGTCGCAAATTTGGGCCCCAGCAATGCGGATCAAGTCCTATAGAAGAGTTATTGACTCCACATATAGGATTGGTGCGATGAGAGTGTGCTGCGCATTCCGCACAACATCATACGAGGCAGCGTGTGTCATAGCGGGGATGATCCCGATCGACATCTTGATCGAGGAAGCGCATCGGAAGTACGACGCGAAGCGCCAGTCAAGGTCCGTTGATGTGATGGCGGAGCGGCAACGCAGTATGGTTGCGTGGCAACGAAGGTGGGATGGCTCTGACAAGGGCAGGTGGACGCACAGCCTCATCCCAGACGTCCTTAAGTGGGCTAGCCGAAAGCACGGGGAGGTGACGTACTGTCTAACCCAGCTGCTGACAGGTCATGGCTGCTTCAAGTCATATCTCCACCGGATTGGCGTCGAAGCAACCCCATTCTGCGAGACGTGTCCAACGGCGGTTGAGGATGCCAACCACGTCTGGTTCCTGTGCCCCGTTATCTGCCGCAGAGGCTTAATCTGGAGGCCAAGGTGGGCGCGCAAGTCCGAACCGACAGCGTCGTCGATCTAATGCTAGAATCGGCCCAAAACTGGATGGCAGTGCGCAATTTCGCAGCAGTGGTCATGGGCAAGCAACGTAGGCTGGAACAGCAACGGCGCGTGGAGTACAGAAGTGAGCCGACAATATAAGGCTTAACCCCCCCTACGATGCGATGCTTACGGCAGTTCCGTAGGGGTAATGAAAGGTTAATGGGGGGTGGTTTTAGTCGGTAAGAATCCGGCATGCTGATGGGTTGCCATCAGTATCTATGAAGATTTCCACCTCCGGCGCGAAAAAAAATAAAAGTCCAGATGGACATCATTCACAATTACAGCAGCATTTGCCCTGGTCTCAGAAAAGACCCGCATTGCTGCAGGTATTCGCCGTACGACACCATTGGTGGCGTACGGTTCCTGCACCAGGGCAATTAATCTGCCACATTCGCTCATACACGCACCAAGTTCATACATCACGGCATATGCGCCCTGACAGTTCAACTGTACTGCCTGCAGACCCATCAATGACGAGCCTACGCCCTGCCCAGAATTTGGCTGTACGCCGGGCAGTCGGTGTACACCATGTAATGTCCAGCTCATTGCTGCATTGCTGGACGCGATGTCCGCTCTGGAAACAGCTCCGACAAACGTCCGCTTTCATCCTAGATTCAGCCACTCTGTGGTCAAAACTCAAGCACCTAAAACAGCCAGGCATCGGCATGAAGGGCCGCACGCGAAACGAGAACCACTTGATGTAGCATCGTTCCACCTCCAGAAGGGACGAAAGCAAGCCTTCATTGCCTTCCAACACGACGTTCGATGCTCAACCAGAGCCAAAGGTCCACGGGCGACTCAACAGACGCCTTTCTTAAAGGCGGCCGGGCTTATCCGCTCTTTGAGGTTCAACTGATAGAGCTCATCCATGAATTCAATTGGAGAAATTTCCGAGTGAACCCGACGACAACCCTCGGGCCCAGCTTTTCATTCGCGGCCACGTCAAACCCAAGTTCGTTCAGTTTGGCGTTCTTGGTCAGCTTCACTGCTTCGGCCTTGGAGGGGGTGCGAATAATCGCACCGCCACCTCGCAGTGGCTTCACCTCGTGAACCCTCTTTAACTACCTTGGTGGCCACCTCCTTACCTGATGCTATCGCATCACGGCTCCGGACAACAACGGACAAAGTCTGCGCCGGCTGCACATTCATGGCCTGCGCAACCCGTGCCCCGCCCGTGCGGCCGAAACCCTCGCGCTCTCCAGGCCAGCGATGCGGCCCTTCAACGTGGCATTCTCGGCCACGAGCTTCATGAGCAATAGCTCATATTCGCCCGCGACCTCAACCACCTTCTTCATGGCGGCGGTGCTGACACCATCCGCACCAATCACGGCTGCCATGACCTACGCCGTGATGACCTTCAGGGCAACCACCGACGCCTGCGCCTCCGACGCAGGTGGCCCCTGGTCAATAACCGCCCCTTTACCCCCCTTCTTCACTCGTACTGTCAAGCGCGACCCAGCCGGCACCTCACCGCCAGCCGCAACGATGGGCACGACCGCAACCGCCTTCACGGCCGGCGACTCAGCACCTTCCGCGCTCGTGCTGGCCACATCCATAATTGCTCCGCCTATAGTGTCGGCGGGCGAAGCCGCGCGCCCAAGCCTCTTGCGAGGTGGCGATCGTCCGCCGACACTGACTCCGCATCGGAAGACGCCATGTCGGTGGTGTCCCGACCGGACGGCTCCCGGGCAGAGTCGCACCCGACACTCCCTTTGTGCTTAGGGCGCCCCATTCACTTTGTAACAACAACTAATATGTTCAAAGCGCAACAAAAACAACACTCACGCAACTCAAGTAGTTGTAGCAACAACTATTATACACGCCGCAAGTGCCTTACGGCAACTTGCTTGGGCACAAGCACTTGCACTGTACACACAAGTTACCAACGGTAACTTGTTTACAATTTCTACAAACGCTTACCGCTACTCACGCACTCGTTCACTCACACAGCACTAGCACTGAACAAATTACACAGTCACTGCACTGCACGTCTACTCACACCGGTTTCTAAATCGACACTAGGATATCAGGAAATGTAGGAGATTGGCACTGGCGCTTAAAGGTCCTGCGGCTGAGGTAATAAAAGCAGTTCCGGAATGTTTAAGAAGTGATTAAGTGGCCGCCATGCGAGCGCTGGCAGCAAAGTACAGTAACGAGCATAACAAAACGCTGTAGTACTGTGAGCTGAAGAATCGTAGGCAAAGAGCCGACGAGACGCTGTAGACATATGCAGCAGACATTGAGCGGCTTGTGCAGTTGTCCTACCCAGAAATCGGCGCGGATGTTCTCGAGAGAATGAAGATTGAAGCATTTATTGAAGGTCTTCATGACTCTGAAACACGTCGCAGTGCATTGATGATGAGTCGAAGTCGAAATTTAAGGAGACGGTGACCAGCGCGATGACGTATGAGGCGGAATGTATTGGGAGCTCTCGGTATAAACATGCAAAGATACGCCGAATCCTTTCGGGAAGCGGCATCCCGATCCAGACCGTTAGCTCTGAGGCACCTCTGTAATCTGGAACCCACTGTATACTTTACACTCTTCCCGTCTTGAAAGAATTCAGCGTAGGTTTCTTCGTTTTGCCCTACACCCACTCCATTTCTCTGCACCTTTTCCTTCATATAGTGCTCGTCTAATGTTGATTAATTTGCAGTCTCTAGAGGTTAGAAGATTCGTTCAATCTGTAATGTTCGTCTTTGATATCGTCTCCAATGCCATTGATTGCCCTTGTCTTCTTGAGAAAATCCAGTTTAATGTGTCCTGTAAATCCCTGCGTTACTCTCCGCCTTTTTATGTTAAAACTGTTAAAACTAATTACCTCCTTGCAGCACCTACAACACGGGCTATGTGTGACTTTAATAAGTTATCCAAATCAATCCTCTTGGATCTGTCTTTCACTAGATCATGCTTCAAAGGGCAGCTCGATAAAGTAAATCTTCTGGCACCTTAGTCATTTTTGTTTTTGTATTGAATTTGTTATATATTTATGCTGTTATTCTGATTTAATTTTAAGTGTCTTGTTTATATTCTCTATATTATTATTATTGTAAATTCTAGTCAGTATGACTTTGTTTCTATTTGACTAAACTATTATGGCTATTACTTATGACTATTATTAAATTAAAGTAATGTAGTATTTATATATTAATGATATAGTTTTAGTCTGTCCTTGTGGACTCGGAAATGTTTATTTAAATCGTCCACAAGTAAACAGTTATTGTTATTGTCTGTTTGTATTACTGTATAGGGTCCGGTATATGTCGTATCTAATTTGCGTCCTGTTTTATTACTT
Organism: Melieria picta; assembly: GCA_964056695.1. Lineage (NCBI taxonomy): Eukaryota > Metazoa > Arthropoda > Insecta > Diptera > Ulidiidae > Melieria > Melieria picta. Next base: position 74,794,672 of record OZ057400.1, read on the forward strand.
ATTAAAACTTTATCTCCAATTTTTATTTTTATTTCAGATATATTTCTGTCTGTATATTGCTTAGAGATAACCTTTTTTCTCTAACAGTTGTTTTGCTCTTTTTTGAGCTACTTGTAATTTGAATTTCAGTTCTTTTGCGTAATTGTCAACATTGTACAGTGGGTCTATCTTGTCGTTATTTTCAAATTCTTTTGCTATTCTCCCAAATACAAGCTCAAAAGGTCAGTAGTCATGTACTGCCGTAGGGGTAGTGTTGTAACAGTAAATGAAATATTTTAGCCATTCGTCCCAATCATTTAAGGTGCGATGGTTACGTTCTATTGTTCCTAGAGTTTGGTGATGGTGTGCTGTTGATGTTAGTTTTGTAATTTTTAACAATTCGCAAATTTCGTTCAAAAGTTGATTCTTGTATTTCGTTCCCATATCTGAAATCAATCTATTTATCGGGCCAGAAAATAAAGATAAAAGAATCAACAATTGCTTTAGCAACCGTTTTTGCGTTCTAGTTTGGAATTGGTATTGCAACTAGGTATTTTGTTAGATTGCAAATAATTGTAACAGCGTATTCGTTACCATTTTCTGTTTTCGGTAGTGGACCTATGGTATCCACTAGAACAATGTCAAATGCTGTCGCTGGTGTTGGGGTTAGAATCGCAGGTGGTTTATTGTGTTTTATTGTTTTTGATTTTTGACATTTTTCACATGCTTTGATATACTTGGTGATATCTTTCGTCATGTGTTTCCAATAATAAAATCTCTTAATTTTTGATTTTTCCAGATGTCCCACTGTGGCCACCAGTGATTGGATCATCATGAAACTTTTTTAAAATTTTTTTGATTTCAGCTTTATCCCGTCCATTCACTATAGTCGACCGTGGTAGTAGCGCTACTTCTAAATTTTTCAAATATTTGTTGCCCAATTTTTTAAATTCATTTATGCATACAGTGTACCACTAAAGTCTTCGTACAACACCTGGTTCAGAACTAATTATTAAAAAAACTAAATATTTGTAGGAATTTTGAAAAAGTGTCGATGCAGATCTGTTTATTTAGCATTTCTTTTTAATACAACAACAAAAACTAAAAGATTTCATTAAATAGTTTAAAAGTTTTAAACCAAAAACAAAAAAGTCGCTTATTTACTTCCAATAAAGTCTTCGTACACTTGAGCTATGTCTGTCCTTTTGCCCATAATAATAATTTATTGAAAACTACTCTTTGAAAAAGCAATCAAACGAGACATCCATCATTCATTCGTAGAATGAAAGTCAGATTTGAAGCAATTTATTTTAAAATATTATAAAAAATGCCTGGAAAATACTTGTCAGTTGAAGAGCGTAAGCTTATATTGAATTTGCACGTGAAGCAGCAAAAATCCTACGCGGAAATAGCTAAACTCGTTTCCCGCAGCCGTTCTATTGTGTAATCGGTCATTGTGTGTTTTAAATACGAAGGCCGCGTAGTGAATGGGCCTAAATCAGGACGGCCTCCAATTCGCACATGAGCAGATCACCTGCAAATTAAGCGTATGATTGCGCCGGATCCGTTTATAAGTGGACCGAAAATAAGCTCAGAGTTCCTTCAATCGAAGAAAAAAAGTTCACCCGGAAACTGTGCGAAAAGCCGTGATTTATGCCGGTTTTGTCTCGCACTCCTCGCCGAAAGCCATTGGTAAATTTAATCAATCGCAAAAAGCGTTTGGACTTTGCTCGTGACTACCAAAATGCATCTCCTGAGTTCTGGCACAACGTTATATTCTCCAATGAGTTCAAATACAATATCTTTGGCTCTGATGGAAGACTCAAGGTCTGGAGAAAGACGGGAGAAGCTTACAATCCAAAGAATATGATCAAGACTGTTAAGCACGGCGGCGGCGGAGTAATGGTATGGGGTTGCATGGCTGCCAGCGGCGTTGGAAACTTGGAAACAATTAAAGGAGTCATGGATAATCGCGCATACATTGACATTCTCAAGAGAAATTTGAAGCCAAGTGCGGAAAAGTTGGGTTTATCTGAGAACTTGTACTTCCAGCAAGATAACGACCCTAAACATATGGCACTTAGCACCAGGCTGTACTTGCTGTATAATATTCCACATTTACTAAAAACACCACCGCAGAGTTCAGACCTCAATCCTATTTAGCACATGTGGAATATGCTTGAAAAAAAGATAAGGACTCACCATATTTCGTCAAAACCTCAGCTGCAACAGGTTCTTCAGGAGGAATGTACACAAAAACTTGTTAAGTCGATGCCAGATCGCCTTAAGGCCGTCATTAAAAACAAGGGGTATCCAACTAAATATTAATAAAACATTTTGTAGGTTTTCATAATTCATAGTTAATTAATTTCGTAAGTGTACGAAGACAAATGCACAGACATAGCTTAAGTGTACGAAGACTTTATTGGAAGTAAATGAGCGACTTTTTTTTGTTTTTGATTTAAAACTTTTAAACTATTTAATAAAATCTTTTAGTTTTTGTTGTTGTATTAAAAATAAGTGCTAAATAAACAGATCTGCATCGACACTTTTTCAAAAATCCTACAAATATTTAGTTTTTTTTAATAATTAGTTCTGAACCAGGTGTTGTACGAAGACTTTAGTGGTACACTGTATATACTCAAAAATATGTTCACTCGGTGACATTTGTAATGTGTTAATGCCTTGCTTAACGGCCTCTTCTTCAAGCTTTGGAAAAAATGTGCCGAAGTCAAATTTTCCATTAGTATACAAGTCATTAACTTTTATAAGTGTTAGGATTTTCTTCCCATGCTTAAAATAACATTTCTTCGAAGACAATTTAAGCGTAACACGTTTTTTGACATCATTTAAATTTATGGCGTCATAAATTCGTTTCAGTTTTTGTCTATAATTTTCACATTCTTCTTCGCCTTAAAGCCTAACGGTTCGCGTACAAAGAGCAGAACTTACAACTAAACGTGTGCAAACTCTTTTGCTGTGTCATAAATTAATATTCGGCTGTATGAATTTCGTTTCGAAACACAAATAAATTTCATTCACTGTTTCGTGTTGAAGTGGGTGGTGGTAGTAATGGTAGTGTTGGTGGTGGTGGCGGAACTGGTGGCAGATGGAGTTGTACTCGGCCGCGCAATAGTGTCCTCCGTAGTGGCCGGCGTCACAATGCTGGTCGTAGCTGCCGTAGTGGCCGCCATACTGCGGCACGTACTCGTACTGGGCTGCGTTGCCGTAGTACGTAGTCGTAGTTGTAATGTATGGGAGCAACGTGGGCAGCGGCGTATTGTTTTTGCGCGTAGGGCGCTGGTGAAGCTGCCACCACAATGGTCGCTGGTGTAATTGCTCTACTGCTGCTTTCCTTATATTGCTGTTGCCGCTGTCATTGCTGCTGCTTTCCTTATGTTGCTGTTGTCGCTGTCATTGCTGCTGCTTTCCTTATAAACATGCGGAAAGGCACGAAGACTGCTCGATTCGAGTTCCTACGATTTTGTGTTGCACACATCTAATTCACCGATTGTTGGGTTGTTGTGAATTTGGCTAGTTTCGGTAGTTTGTAACATTTAGTATGTATCCAAAAGTTGTGTAATTTGGGGGTAGTCTCAAAGCCGAAAGAAAACTTAAAATCACATTTTGTATTTAGCAAATTAAATTTTGCACTGCATTTTTGCACTAGATTTTGTTTGCACTACCTGTTTGTTTTTTTTTTAAACCACTAATCACTTTGGCTGGAATTTGGCTCATTTCAAGTTCATACTGCTTTCGGCGATAACCGTTTATGGTTTCACTTGGCGTCTGCTCCACTTGCCAAATAAATAGTTCAAACAAAACGTGGTGCGCACAAAAGAAATTTTACATTTTTCCTGTTTCTTTTTTTGACCGCAAATTACTGTGGCTGGAACTAGTGCGATTTTACTCAGTTTATTCCCATGTCAACAACAATGTGCGACGATCATCGTCCGTTACGTCAACATTGTCACGGTCGCTATGTTATAAGTAAAATACTATTTGATTTTAGTTGCAGAACGCGTCCGCGTTTATTCGCGATTTTCTTACAACTGGTTACGCTAAAAACTTATACTAAGGGCGTACCAAGCGTGCAGGCCAGCAATCGTGGGAATATGCTGACGCAGCGGTCTGCATGCTTAGTACGCGGTGCTTGTTAGTAGGTGCCCGGTTGCGGCCGCTCATATGATAAGCGGGTGTCTGCTTGCTATCATTCCCAAGGCCATGGGAATGTGTAAGCAAGCCGGGCTCCCACCACAACACTTGGTTGCTTTCTCAACACGAATCTCAACCTGATCAGTGAAGAGGAACTTTGAATCAAGACAAATACCTAAGTACTTGACCCTATCAACAAGTTTCAGACCAGTGCCCAGGAAGGAGGGCAACCTAATAGTAGGTACCTTCCGCCTTGACGTGAACAAAATTATTTCTGTTTTCACGGGATTAACATATAATGATTACTCCGCGCAACAATCTCCCACATTGCTCAATGCTGATTGCATGCGATCGCAGAGCAGTTGTGGGTCACTACCGCTGACGACCACGCAAAGGTCGTCCGCGTACCCTATAGTTGGAAAACCACGCTGATGAAGCCTTACGGGAAGAGAGCCGACCAGTATGTTTCAAAGAGTAGTTGACAAAACCTCTCCTTGTGCAAATCCTTTTACAGACTGCACCAAGGTTGTATAACTGCCCAGAGTGGCAGTAGTGATGCGGCACTTAAGCATTGAGAGGATCCAATCAACCATTACTGGGTGAATCCTGAGTGCCTCCTCAATCTTGCTGAAGAGCGGACTATTAAAGGCGCCTTCGATGTCTAGGAAAACTGCGAGAGCATATTGCTTCTTGTCCAGGGTTCGTTGAACCCGTCCAACCAGCTCAGCCAACGCAGTTTCCGTCGACTTGACCTTCTGGTAGGCATGTTGGCTATCGTGAATCGGTCGGTGAATGAGCGTTCCCGATTTTAGCCAACTGTTCACCAGTTTTTCCAGTCCCTTCAGCAAAAATGAGGATAAGCAAATGGGCCGAAAACACTTAGGCAGGTCGTAGGTATTCTTCCCTGGCTTGGGAATAAACACTGCCTTGGCTGTCCTCCATGCTGTCGGCACATAGCCTTGCGCTAGGCTAGGCCTATAGATATTCACGAGATGTGGAAGTAAAATACCCAGACCCCGTTGAAGGAGAACTGGGTAAATACCATCAGGCCCCGGGCTGAATGCGTATCCATTAATAATCTCACACTCTCCTCCTCTGAGGAGGTAAAGCTCCCATCCGGTTTGCGAAGCCCACCAAGGCGGGCACAGGCATCGTTAGATAAAGCTTTCTGCAGATGGCTAAGGGCATTGACGCCATTAATCTCGCCGCAGAAGCTTCTCCATGACGCAGTTTTCGCTGCTCTCTGCTTACTGTATTCTCTCTGCGCATCGGCGTGAGAATTCCAGTCGGCAGTTGAGCCAGTTTTCTTGGCTCGATTGAAGCGTTTCCGGACCAACTTACGTAGGTTGGAAAGCTTCGCATTCCACCAGGTGCGAGGTGCTGCCTCCTGTAGTGGGCAGCTCATGTGAAATGCGGAGGAACCGGAGAGTCAAAGGGGATATACACAGATGCCATAATGATCGCCACGTACGCCCCACCAAAGACAATTAAACTATAAGATATCTCACGTTCATACAAATCAGTGGCGCTTCAAAAATTTGCCGTGGCTTTTTCAATAAAGCCACGTGAGCGTGGTTAGAGCAAAGATGAAGCCACGCAAGCACCTCTCTTTGCTTGCAGTCGGCAGATATATGAATATGCGTGTGATCTTTATGTGCTCTTGTGTTCATTTTTTTGGTGGTTGATTTTTTCAATCAGTAGGAACAGGAACATTTGGGATTCAAACCCCCTCAAATATCAGGTGTACAACTTTGCTTCCGCCGTTTTTTTCCAAAATTAAAAGCTTTATTGCGAAAAAGTGCTTACAGATGTATTATTCAAAGTATTGTCCGTCGCTAGCGACAACTTTCTCCCATCTTTCCGGCAATTTTCGGATCCCGGCTCGAAAAAAGGAGTCCTCTTTTGACGCTATCCATGAAGCAATCCATTTTTCCAATTCTTCGAAGGATTGAAAATGTTGATCTGCCAGGCCGTGTGCCATCGAACGGAATAGGTGGAAGTCAGAAGAGGCGACATCTGGGGAATACGGCGGGTGGGGCAAGACTTCCCATTTCAGCGTTTCCAGGTACTTTTTGACCACTTTTGCGACGTGAGGCCGAGCATTGTCGTGTTGGAGGATGACTTTGTCATGTCGCTCTTGATATTGTGGCCGCTTTTCTTTTAGCGCGCGACTAAGGCGCATCAGTTGCGTTCGGTAGCGATCTCCTGTGATGGTTTCACCCGGTTTTAAGAGCTCGTTGTTCATTTTTGAAGGTTTTTTCTCTTCCACCACCCTGTTTGTCTTCGACATCGAAATCACCATTTTTAAAACGTTGAAACCACTCCCGACACGTTCTTTCACTCAGAGCAGCATCACCGTAAGTTTCTGAGAGCATTCGATGAGCTTCAGCTGCATTTTTTTGCGAATTGTAACAGAAAAGTAAAACTTCCCGCAAATGGCGAGAATTGGGCACATAAACGGACATTTTCGAGCGTGAATAATACGAAAACAAGAACAACTGTCACTGAAACGGCGATGACAATTCGTTAGGCACTGTCCACACTCACTTTAAAGGCATTACCATCTATGTATTTCAACCAGCCTCAGCCGGTACAGCCACCTATCGGAAAACGGCGGAAGCAAAGTTGTACACCTGATACAAGAATTAGTAGTGAAATATCCCTCCAAAATGCAGTCCTGCTTGTGCCACTGATTTAAACGCGTGTCAAGCGAGCGCACACAATTTTGCTTTTGCTTGGCAGCAAAGCGGAGCCGTTGTGCTTTGTGTGAGCAAAACAGAGAGCGTTAATATTATTACGCTCTCACTGTACCGCCGTTTGCTTGCTCTCGATAATGAAAATATTGCAAATTCGAGCTCGTTCTATGCCTTTCGGTTGTATGAACGTAAGACATCTTATTGTTATTTGTCTTTGGCCCCACCATACAGGACCCGCATAGCTATCGCCGTACAGTCCTGAGAGCTGTACTCAGGTAACAGCACTGAGCTGTATCCACGGGCAACCGCTAAGCAAGTCCTAGGTCTTGGTATCCCTGGTTTCACAATAATGTCACCAGTAAATGACGAAGATATTCCCTTAACAGTGCCCTGCGGTACCCCAAGACGTCGACTTAATAAGTACGAAGCCGCCTTAGAGTGTTGCAAATTAATTTGAGTGACCCTCAACGCCCCTTTAGACAACGATGTTTAAGAAGTGCTGGGAGCCACAGCCCCACCCTTCCTGTCCAACCGGCACCTGAGCTTACCAGACAAGAAGTGGAGCTGATTGCCGCGTTCCTCAACGGTCTTAGCTGATGTCTCATCGACACCTAGGGTGAAAAGCCTACCGCACTGAGAGACGTGGTAAACCTTCCACTCGGCGGTGGAGAGCCCTCGATTCTGACCACCGAAAAGCACGGTCTCCGTCTTCGCAAGCGGACCATCTTCCTAAGCTCAGAGGGTGGATTTACCATAAGGCTTTTCTCCCCGAGTCATGGAAAGATAGTCAGGTGATTGTCCCTGACGCACTTGTTGGTAGCTTCATCAGAACAGTGAAGGATAAAATCCACCCAAGTTCTTTTGTCCTCTTTTTCGCGTTTTTGACCTCTTTATCGCTTTGGATGCAACCACCGGGTTCCTCGCGGCCTTCGAGTACGTCGAAGGCCCTTCCTCGCTAGCTGACTGGTCGGTCACAGACCTTTAACACATTGTTGACCGGTCACAAGTTAACTCGTTTTTTCATGTCCGACCGTTGTTGACCGCTCACGAGTTAACTCGTGATTGCACTTGGACTAGCACTTTGAATTTATTGAATTGAATTACGAATTTTAATTGAATTTTGAATGAATTTTACTAGAGTCCGACCGATACCAAATGTTTTGGCCGATGCCGATTAATCGGCCGAAAGGGCGAAAATCGGCCGATGCCGATTACATAGAAAAAAACACGAATGAATTCAATCAAAAACACAGTCTATTTTATAAAATTACAAAAGGAACTATTACATATTGCTTGTAATATTCTTTACAAAATAACAAAACAACGAGAAAAGAAATAATTAAAAACGAAATAAAATAACAAGAGAATTCAGAATTCTAATACATTAACATGTATTAAAAACAATAATATATCACATTTATCCACTGAGAGAGAAACAAAAGTAGTGGCGTAAATATTGCATACAAATTCAGTTTTTTATTCAACTTAAAATTACGATTTTTATATTAAAATGTGTACTCTCAAATTGCGACCCGTTGTACAGATGTTATAAAAATATGCTTCCAATTAAAAAAAAGGATAAGATTGAAAAATTAAATGCTCCTTCTTCTGATATCCACATTAAGAGATGAAATGCATAGACAATTCGAGAAAATCTGTGTTTTTAAGAATACCTAGTTTAAAAAACATTTCTAGGAAACATTTATATTAAACAGTATCTAAAAATACATTACTGAAAAGGGGTATAAGAACCCGTTGGTACAAAAAATGAAAACAAAAAAATGAAAGCAGAAAAATAGGTCGATGACATCATCGACCGAAAACGGCGGATGTGGCATCGGCCAAAAAAGGCCGATACCGATACCTATTTTTTTGGCCAATGCCGATACCAATTTTATTGGCCGCTACTAGCCGATGCCGATTAATCGGTCGGACTCTAAATTTTACATTGAATTACGAAATAATAGCCGGTGACATGAGATAGTTTCAGCGTAAAATTTCCGGTCAACAATGTGTTAAACTAGGGGGGGGGGGGGTGGTCCTTGACGAGTGCCGTCACCGCCTTATGTGCATCCTTTTAACGCACTTGACCTGAGGCGTGGTGGAGGTCGCTGCGCCTACAGCGTCAGCCACGTGACTCAAAGCCACGTTGGCGCCGCTCGTTGGAGCAACCGCCACAGCCTTAAAAGCTGCTGATGCAGGAGCGGCAGATAGGTTATACACAAACGTTAAAAGGAGAGGAATTCTCCTATTTTCATGCGTCATTAGGTTTATCAAGAAACATCAAGTGCGGAGTGCAATTTAGAAAATAGGATCCCAGATTATGGAGGCGTATTCTAGTTTCGAGCGTACAAAAGAACAATACAAAGTCTTCCGGGTATATGGGTCCTTCAAAGTTTTCTGACGGAGTCAACGACGGGTTGTTTGTTTAAAGTAACTGTGAAAACAAGTGAATTATTGCCCATTAGGTCAATGCTTGCGATCAAAAATAATGACACATGTTTTACAGTTTTTTAAATCAAAATTTGGAGGGCCAACCCGTGGGTTTAAATTTGTATGGAAAAACATGATTTAATGGGTTTTTTACTTTAAACTTGGCGAAAATAATTCTTAGTGAGAAATAATTCGACGTGTTTTCACTTTTTCGAAAATTAAAATCTAACAGGGTCAACAATGGGTTAAAAATTTGTATGGAGAAACATGATTTAGGGCCGTTTTCTCAACTTACCTTTAACTTTAAAGTTCACTTTAGCGGGTCGATAAACGCATTTTCGTTTTCTCAATCGCTCGTTAAGCTATCCTCCCGATAAAACTTACCGGTCAGATTGAATGCCTGTTAAACTTTAAAGTGAACTTTAAGTGGAAGTGGTGCCAAGTACATGCATATGTTTGTTTACAAACAAAAAACAGCTGGTAATGAAATTACAATTTGAAATGAAATTTGAATTTGAGATCTTTCGGTATGGAAAATAGGCATGTTTTTTATATTCATGCACTGGAAGACGCTTTTAGAGATACGGAGTCGCAAAATGCGGCAAATAGAACATACACTTTGTTTCAAAAAATCCCTAAAAATAAAAATTCACCCTAAAAATAACTTTACCCGTTATTTAGGTAATCTTCTCTGACGAGAAAAAGTTTAACATTGACGGTCCTGACGGTTTTTTGGGGTATTGGAGAGATTTGCGCAAGGAGCCGCGTATTTTTCCAAGCGCAATTTCGGTGGAGGATCCTTAATGGTATGGGGCGCCTTCTCAAGCTCTGGCACAGCACACTTGGCCTTTCCCTCTTGCCGTATGAATAGGGAGGAGTATCAGACAGTGCTAGAAAACCATTTATTGTCATTCATCCGTAGCTTTCCAGAAAAATAATTTCTTTTTCAGCAGGATAATGCACGAATCCACATAAGCAGGTCCTCGAAAACTTGGTTGGAAAGCCAAAATATCAACTGTCTTCAGTGGCCTTCTTGTTCCCCAGATGTAAACCCAATAGAAAACATCTGGGGATGGCTGGCAAGGAAAGTGTATGAGGATTATCGGCAATTTAATACTGTTTCTGAGTTGCAAACTGCGATTTTAGGTACGTGGAAGTCACTGACTCCAGAAATGCTTCTCCAGTATTCGAAATCGATGCCAAATAGGATTTATAGTCTTATTAATAATAATCGTGAAGCAATAAATTATTAATTGAAATTTAAAATTAGTTGTTATAATTTCTTTTCTTAATCCACTTTCCCTATAGCAATGAAACACGCGTTTCGTTACTTTTTACACACTTGATCAGCTTGCACAAAATATACCGTTAGTAGAAAAAAGTTGTTGTTGTTTTTTTAAGGTGACCACGTGGTCGATAAACTGCATCATTAATTTTTTTTAAACACTTGCCGTTTTTCGGATTTCCAAAAAATTTATGTTTCCCTATAACTATGAAACAAAGTGTTTAACAGCCGATTGGACTATTTCACTGCTTTGTACTGCTGACATTTCCAATCGCTGCTGGGCCGCCACCTGCGCGATACGTCTCGCTGTTCTCCGCTGCAAGTTCAAGCTTGGATTTGCGCTTCAAGCTGTCGAACTTGTCCCTCAACGATTTCCAACGTCGGGACACGCCTCATTTGGCAGTAAAAGCATCAGCAAGGTTTTGCCAGGCAAAATTTTTCTTTTTTTCCTTCAAAAATAACTACAATTTTTCAAAAACAGCTGATTGCGCCGCCAAGTGCTGCCCATCGTAGACCAGAGTTGCCAAAAAAATCAGACTTGTTAAATTTATATTTATCAGGCAGTTGAGAAAACGAAAATAGTTACCGGGCACTTTACAGTGACTTTTAGCTAAAGTGACCTTTAGCTAAAAGGTCACTTTAGCTAAATGTCACTTTATCGGTAAGTTGAGAAAACGGCCCCTAATTGGGTTTTCTTCGTATTTCTAATTTTTTTTCATTGAACATTGACTTCAAATATGGTGAAAGCACTTCAAATGAGTAATAACACTGTGCGACAGCATTTTTCACACTGGAAAAAATCCATATGGGCGTGAAACTAGAGACCAAACATAGTAATGCTGCGTACTCAGTTTTTCATTTCTATATCCAAATGAAAGAAGAAAGGCTCAAGAATTTAAATAAAATTGATTTGTTATCTATTTGTACAAAAAGGATATGAAAAAGGTCCTTTGAAAATTTTAATCCTTTATATCCTTGAAAATTTATATAGAATTTTCTTGAAAAGTAAGTATGTTAAACCCCAAAATTTCCTTGATCACGTGTCAAAATTTCATTACTCTTACTTTATTAGTTCGAAAGTTATTAAAAAAAGGCGGAAGCTGCAAGTCTAATGAAGTAGGGGAGAGTGGGGAGTTTTGAAGCACGCTTTTTTTGGGGGTTAAAACTACCACAAAAATAATTTTTTTCACGTTCTCTCAAACAGAATCTCTAGAGCGTCTTAAAATACACTTCCTAGTTGATGGATATGCATAAAATCAAAAATAATCGACAATTTTTGTCTGTTGGCCCAAAAAACTGGTTTTCGGAGTATTCAAAAATCGTGGGGAGTTGTGAAGCACGACTAAAAATCGCAGAAAATTACAGTTTTTGGAGAAAAATCTTTATTGGGATCGGAGAAAATGACAAATAATTAGGTTTCTTATGTATTAGAGTTGAGAAAATGGAACAAAAATTAAACTTTTGTTTAAAAAATGTGAAAAATGGCAAGTTGCTCAATCATTCCGATTCGCAATGATCGCAAGTATAACCGTCGGCCAATATACGAGCACACTTCAAATGGACTGCTCGGTCGCATCCATTGCAATGAATTGCGTTGTTTTTTTGTCAATTTTTTCGGCATGGGACCTTTACAGATGGTGCAGAAGTCTTCTTCTTCAGAGTCAGATTCCATTTGCGGTGGGGCTGAAAATTTGCGACGACTACGCTTTGCTGCCGGTGGTTTGACTGTTTTTTCCATCTTCTTTTGATTCTTCTTTGCCTCTTTGCCTTGTTTTTCTTCAGCTTTCTGACGTAAGTTGGCCACATTTTCTGGCGAAGTCAATATGGTGGTTGTCATTGGCTTGCGACCTCGATTGGATTTCTTTGCCGGCTCAGCCTTTTTCGATAGCCTAACTGGACTGTCTCCTCTGAATATCAGGGACATAGCCAGATTCATCACGAAATCTTCATGGTTCCAGGCCCTCCAACCTAACCTAACCTCGTTAGAATATGGCGATATGTATATCAAATGAAAGAGGAAAGGCTCAAGAATTTAAATTAAATTGATATTTCATCTATTTGTAAAAAAGGATATAAATACGGTCCTTTGAAAATTTTAATCCTTAATATCCTTGAAAATTTATATAGAATTTTCTTGAGAAGTAAGTACGTTAAAACCCAAAATCTCCTTGATCACGTGTCAAAATTTTATTACTCTAATTTTATTGGTTCGAGAGTTATTAAATAAAAGGCGGAAGCTGCAAGTCTAATGAAGTACATACAAAAATTCTACTCGTAATTTATTTGAGTATCAGTATTTTAAATAATAAAAAGATACAAAATCAATGAAACAAGAATAATGAAATTTCGGCACGTGATCAAGGAAATTTTGGGGTTTAACATACTTACTTTTCAAGAAAATTCTATATAAATTTTTAAGGATATAAAGGATTAAAATTTTCAAAGGACCTTTTTCATATCCCTTTTATACAAATAGATAACAAATCAATTTTATTTAAATTCTTGAGCCTTTCTTCTTTCATTTGATATACATATCACCATATTCTAACGAGGTTAAGTATTTTTTATATTTTTTTTATTTTTTATCCCTTTCAAAATTTTGAAGTCCTGTCCGGATGTAGAAATGAAAAACTGAGTACGCAGCATTACTATGTTTGGTCTCTAGTTTCACGCTCATATGGATTTTTCCGTGTGAAAAAATTTTTTCATTTTTGTCGCACGGTGTAATTAGACAAACACTTTTTATAAAAATCTAACGCGGTCAACAAAATGTTAAGAGAAACTTGATTTATTGTTTTAAACTTGCGTGGAAAGCCGCGAGGCCCTGCTACTTGAATATATTATAAAGCACTAATATGCATAATAATACACATTATAATAACTTACCAACAGTAAACAAAGAAGACATCTCCACAATTTGATTGTTATTAATATTTACAATAACCGAAACAGTCAAATTAATTTGTCAGCATATAGCAAAATTAGTAACGGTCAAATTCTGCCGAAAATAAAAGTACAGTTACTTGAAGTATGTACATAAACGAAACTGTCAAGCGGATATTGATTGCATAGTTGGTGAGGTTTTTGGTGGGACACTGTTCGTGTAAAAATATTGTTATTAAATCAGATTATATTTGTGCTAAGCATATACGTTGTTCAATATTTTCTTTTATGCCTAATTTTTGCAAGAACTGAAAGTGCCTAGTTTTCAAAGTCTTTTTCATCATAATTTGCAAAAACATAATTGCATAACTTGCAAATAGTATGCACCTACGCATTCTTTTGGTCTCGCTTAATAATCGGGGCTATCCCCCATATTTTGAATCATTCAGCCTTATCGGGAGTTTCACGTGAACAACATTTCACCTCACTTTTTTTTGTTCACCCGAAAAAAAATTCTCATCGGGAGTTTCGCCCGAAAGACATTTCACTTCGAATCAGCTGTGCCGATTCGAACAAACAAAAACGTAATTGTGACAGCTGTGAAAAAAGTGCAAAAAATTAATAAAACAGGCAAATAAAAGGAAATAAGAAGGATATTCGATTTTTTTTTTAATAATGCATAGTATAGCGTTGCGACTCAGCAGTTCGCAGTCAATTAAGAGATCGTTCGAATCCTCTGGAGCTGCGCGAGCCGTTGTGAGATTGAGATCGTTGCTTTTTAACTTTTTGGCAGTAATATTTGAATGTTTTCTAGATTTCAGCAATACTACAGATTAAATAAAGCGGCATTTAAATATCTATTGGATGTGCTCACTTCATCTTTGCCACCATCAAAACAACCATTCGCTATTCCGCCCATTGTGAAACTCAGCGCCTGTTTGCGTTTTTTTGCTGAGGGCGGATACCAAAAGGGAATTGGTAAAGACCATGAAGTTGGCTTGGCCCAATCATCGTTCAGTGAGGTACTCATTGAAGTTCTGGGAATTTTCGAGCCATCGCTATGCCCAGAATCGATAATTTGGCCAACATCGGAAGAACAACGAAACATAGCCCACGATTTTTATGGAAAACACGGGATACCAGGTGTTGTAGGCTGCATTGATGGAACGCACGTAAACATTACGTCTCCTTCAACAAACAAACATTTATTTTACAACAGAAAGGGATCATATAGTTTGAATGTTTTGCTTGTAAATTTTATTTCCATAACTTTAAGTTCAAATTTGATAAGAAAATATTGAACAGGTATGCGACAGCGAAATGAAAATTCGCTACATAAATGCGACGCACCCCGGAGCTTGCCACGACTCCTTCATTTGGAATTTGGTGAGCTGAGGTCTCTTATGGAGCAGAAGTATTTAGAAAGCCGCAATAATGTTTGGCTACTGGGTAACTATTGCAGAATTATAATTTATTTAATTTATTTATGATTTATTTATTTATTTTGCATTGATTTATTTGGTAGGAGATGCTGGATATCCCTTAGAGCCATGGCTTTTTACTCCTTACCGAACACCAGAGTGCGGTTCAAGTGAAGCTAAATTCAATGAAATTCATTCCCGGTGCCGAAACATTATTGAGAGAACCAACGGGGTTCTAAAAAATAGGTGGAGATGCTTACTGAGTGCTGGAGAGCTATATTACGCTCCTGCGAAAGCTATTAAAATTATTAATGTTTGTACGGCGTCGCATAATATTTGTATTCACTATAAAAGTGACTTAGATGACATAAATCTTACGCCAGCAATGGAAGACATTGAAATGGACGTTGCTGAAACTGCACAAATAACTACAACAAACGTTAGCTTCTTGGATGCAGATCAGCGCATTCGCACGTACCGTTTTTGGTTGGCCCAAACCTTAATCAAAAAACGGTTAATTATTGGCCGCATACATATGTGCATGTACGAGCAACACAATTTTTTCTTCCACTCCACTTCGCTTTTCATTGGAGGGCCGGCACTATTCAGCTCCAGTGTCAGATCCCTCCAAAACTCTGCAAATTTTTCCCGGCTTCCTTTTATGAAAACTCTCGCAACATCTGGTTCCTCCTGCATCCTATTGAGCAGTATTTCGCTTTGCGCTTTATTTGTTTTATTCCTAAAATAAAAATGAACTGCGGCTGCAATGTAAATTTGTTTAGCATCAAAATCAACAACTTACATGTCCTTTGTTTTTTGTTCACGTTCAAAATATAAGTGAAAAATTTTCCGTTAACTGACAAGACATTTCACGCGGAATAAGTGTTGCCGATAGGTGAAATTTCTTTCGAACATGCCGAAAATTTCGGGCGAAACTCGCGATAAGGTGAAAAGTGAAATATTCCACCCGAAATGTTGTTCACGTGAAACTCCCGATAAGGCTGATTATGTTGAATAACCGGCACCGGCAATACCACGGCGGTAGAGCTAGAAGCAGCTGAGGGAGCAAAATTGAGACTTGTCTCCACCTACATGGTGGTGGTGAAGTTGGTGGAAGAACGTGGACCTCGATGCTGATAGAGTGTGACGCCAACGCAAGCCACACTCTATGGCACGGAGCACGGAGACAAACGAGCGCGATGAGTGTCCTTGAATTTATTATTAGCAATAACTTGACGATGTGCAACAGGGGTAGCACTCCAACGTTCCTCTTCCCCAGCTCTTTAGGTTTCAGGGGTTTGGAGGAAGTCCTAGACGTTACAATGTTGGCAGGTGATGCCAGCATTAAGGTTGAGAAATGGAGCGTTTCTGACCGCAAATCTTTCTCAGACCATGCGCTGATACTCTACGAGTTGAGCGTAGACGTTAAACTTCCTCTCCGTACCGCAATCCGAGGAGAACAAACTGGGGTAGGTTTGGCAATATGGTTCGGAGGAAGTTAGGTGTCCCCAAACTCGGTTTTTACCTCGATAGATGTTGTCGATAGTACGGTCAGGGGTCTGGAAAAGACAATGGGCTCAGCTTTTAGAGCAACCTGTCCGGTGAGGTACTCCAAAAACCTCTCACTTCTACGGGCAGAAGTTAGGAGGAATTTTAACCTCAGCTACTCCTCGGGTGAATGGCGAAACTACAAAGAGAGCTTCAGGAGGTACAAAAAAAGCTATAAGACAAGCTAAGAATAGCGGGTGGAGGGATTTCTGCTCAGCTATTCAATCAACCAAAGATTCGGCAAGGTTAGGCCAAGTTCTGTCCAAGGAGCATGTGAGTCCTGGCTTCATCATGAAGCTGGATTGCTCCTGGACAGACTCCACGAGGAAGGCGCGCACGCAGCACCGGACTTTCTATCCCGAAAGATACCGGATGCGGAAGATGAGGCTGATATTACAAATCACCGGGGTCAGATGGGATCTATCCCAAGATGCTGCAGGTGGCACAGCAATGGATATTACCTTGTCTGGAGGCCATTTTTATAACCTGCCTGGTTCTAAATTACGTTCCCGCCAACTGGAGACCTTGGCAGCGTTCCTGGATATCGAAGGCGCATTCAATAACATACATATCGACGCAGTTCATACTACGCTGGTATACTTTGGAGTAAGCGGTATAATAAGCACCTGGGTCGGGACTCTACTCCAAACGAGGGTGATGAGTGCAGATATGTTTATGTTTGTTAACAGTTTAGTCAAATAGAACAGAGTCATACCGACTAGCATTTACAATTAGATATAGAAAATATAAACAAAACACTTAAAAATAAATCAAAGTTAAACAGCATAGCATAACAGCATAAATATATAATAAATTCAGTTCAAAAAACAAAAATGACTAAGGTGCCATGAGATTTACTTTGTCGAGTTGCCTTTTGAAGAATGATCTATTAAAAGACAGATCCAAGATAATTGATTTAGATTATTAAAGTCACACATAGCCCGTGTTGTTGGTGCTGCAAGAAGGTAGTTTGTTTTAACTGTTTTTACATAAAAGCCGGAGAGTAACGTAGTGATTTACAAGACACATTGAACTGGATTTTCTCTAGAAGACAAGGGCAATCAATAACATTGGAGAGGAGATCAAAAGCGAACATTACAGATTGAACGAATATTCTAACTTCAAGGGACTGCAAGTTAATCAACATCAGACGAGCATTATATGAAGGAAAAGGTTCAGAGAAATGAAGCGGCTGTAGGGCAAAACGAAGAAACCTACGCTGAATTCCTTCAAGCCGGGAAGAGTGTAAAGTATTCAGTGGGTTCCAAATTACAAAGATAAACAGAGGTACTCCACAAGGCGCAGTGTTATCCCCCCTAAAGTGGATCTGCGCGGTGGAGGGTATTTTGAACGAGCTAAACAAGGGTGGTATTAAGTGGCTGGTTCTGCCGACGCAGGTTGCAAAAATCAATTTTGTCATGTTCGATTTGGGGGAAACTGTTATACTTTTCCGATAGGCAAATGCTTAGACCTAAGAAATCCGAAAACCTTAACTCAACTGGACAAATAGTTTTGCTTCAATTGCAATTTGCACTTTTTAGGTAAAGCTAAAGTTTTAAAATACGGAAAGAAGCAAATTAATTGAAACTTTTTCCACCAGTATCGTAAAAGAAGGCATTTGTAGTAAATAAGTAAATATAGAAAAAAAAAGATGGTTGTTGTTGTTGTCTTTTCATAGGCACTCCTCTGAAGCACTGTTTTTATCACACTTTTTGAACTTTCGATAGACTTTAAAGAAAAAGGCCATACTTGCCAGATTTCCGTCTTTTGAAAAATTGTTCTCTAGTCTTCTGTGAGTGCTGCCCTAAAGAGATCGGGTGCCCCATTTTGCCCGTCTGGATTTTACGGCGATTTTTCTGTGGCCACCTCGAGCAAATTTGTGCTTTCGCGCGAGTTACATGCAAACAACCGATTTGCTTTGTGTCTAGCTTCAGACTGCCTTGCAAACTCAGCCACCTCGATTCTGCTTCCATGTCCGCACCTTGCGGTATCGTACATTTTCACATACTCAAAAAATGCTGACTCTGCGGCTTAAGTTACGTACTGGCGGTTCATGCGATATGGTGCACAATTGCATGCCGTCAGTAGACGCAACCTGAGATGTAACTCCACCAGGGCCAGTCTGAGAAGTCTCCTGACTTCTTTTATTAATAATTTTGAAGCTCATGTTTTTATTTCTTCTACACATTACAATAATAAGAATACTTATAATGAGACTTATGATTAGAAGTATGTCAATGCCATACGATACATTTTTATGCTACTGTAGCTCTTTTATCATTTCAATGTTTTTAAAACTCGTTATATTAATATCATTAAAGTGCAGTGGATGTACATAACTTGTGTTTATCATTGTGGCCGGATAGTGATACTTTTCAGTGAATTCGATTTTCTGGTTTTTAAATGATCGATTATGTATATGTATTTTACAATTGGTGAAGCTAATTAAGTAATTTTTGTTAATCGTTAAATCCCTATTGTCACAGTTTTGTATAAGTTTTTCTTCGTTGGCAGTTGTAATTAATATTGTATCATCTTCCAATATTTCTAATTTAGTTGTATTGTGAAATTTGAATATGCAGTTATATTTAAAGATACAGTTTTGACTAAATTTTAAGTCGCTTATAGCTAGGTCTTTTTCATATTTGTAATTCTTATTATTAATTGTCACAATGAATTCATTTTCTGCATCGATTTCTAAATTATTTTTATTAGGTAGTGGCACGACAAGTTTTAAATCTGTTAATATATAATATTTTGGTATTTTCACTGCGATTATAATTGATTGGTTTTTGTACAATAAGACACCAATTTTTGATAGTTTTAGTTTGTAGAAGTCTATTTGATAGTGTAACGATAAGACAGTTTGTCGCTGTGCAAAGCAACCCTGTCGCTACGCGCCGTGCTATCTCAATCTGGCAACGACGGCCGCGACAATGATGGCAACTTTTAGTCCAATCTGGCAATGATGGTCGCGATCATCATGGAAACCTTTAGTCCACTCCGGAATGTGCGAGAACGATCTGCGCGATGGCCGGACAGGTATAAAAGACAGCCGGGTGCGGCGCAGCGAGTCAGTCTTGGTTTAACTAGTGAAGGTGCCACACGGAATAATTAAGCGCATAATTAAGTGCAAAGACAAATTAAGTGTAAAGTGTGAAATTTGTGAAATAAAGTGACTGTTGGTTTTCATTGACTGCGTTTGAGAAATTTAGTGTGTTTTTATTTATATTGCGCAATCCAGAGATACGTACTAGCCCACTAGAACTAGTATTTCGTAACATTTGGTGTCAGAAGTGGGATTGTGCTACTGAATAAATAAAGAAAAAAAAAGAAAAATTAATTATAAAACGCAGACATGGTTAGACTGGAGCAACTGAAGGTGGACCAGCTGAAGAAGGAGCTGGCCGCTTGGAATTTGCCGACTGCTGGCGGAAAGGTGGAGTTGCAGCTGCGCTTGCGAGAGGCTTGTGAATCACGAGGCATTGATTGGACTGCGCACGAGTTCGGGACGCAGGAGCTAGATTCGTCGGCCAAAGTGGAGGAATCGCCTGCGGGTGCTGCGTCGATGCAAAGTACGGCTGCAGCGGCTGCGCCACCACAAGCAATGGACATGAGCCAGCTAATGGTTGCAATGAAAGGCATGTTCGAGACTTCCAACCGTGAAAATCGCGAAATGTCGGCGCAGATGGCAGCGAAAATGGAAACGGCGACCCATGAAATATTAGCGCAAGTGTCAGAGCGAATGGAAGTCAAGCTTCAGGAAAATTCTGCGCGCTTGGAGCAGAAAGTGGAGGAAATCTCAGACAGGATTAATGGGAAAGTCGAGCACCTGGAGACGCGAGTAGAGCACTTGGATAAACGAGTCGACGACCTGGATGATTCCCTGAACAAACGAGTTGAGAGTCTGGAGGACTCGATGAACAGAAAAATGGACGAGCGGCTTAGGGAGGTACAGCCGCGAGAATGGTTGCCGCCGGTTCCGGAAAGTGTTGCCAGCCGAGCAGAAGTGCCTACTTATGATGGGACTACGCCGTTCGATACATTCAAGCTGCAATTCGACCTGGCTGCTCTGGAAAATCAGTGGACCGATGTCAGGAAAGGTCGGAGATTGGCGCTGGCTCTTAAAGGTGCTGCGGCTGAGGTAATAAAATCAGTTCCAGAATGTTTACGAAGTGAGTACGAGACCGTCATAAGGGCGCTGGCAGCCAAATACAGCGACGAGCACAACAGAACGCTGTACTACTGTGAGCTGAAGAATCGCAGGCAAAAGGCCAACGAGGCGCTGCAGGCATATGCAGCAGACATTGAGCGGCTCGTACAGCTGTGCTACCCGTCCTTCGGCGCTGATGATCTCGAGAGGATGAAGATTGAGGCGTTTATTGAAGGTCTTCATGATCCGGAGACACGTCGCAGTGCGTTGATGATGGGCAAGCCGACATTTAGGGAGACGGTGACCAGCGCGATGACATACGAGGCGACATGGATTGGGAGCACTCGGTATGCACCTGCAAGGATACGCCAAATCCAGCCAGACAGCGACATTCCGATCCAGGCCATAAGCTCTGAGACACCGGGCAGGCCACGGGTGGTCTCCACTAAAGTTGTTTGCTGGGTATGTGGCAAGCAGGGTCACATATCACGAGACTGCCGCCAACGAAAGAGGCGTTCCCGTTCTCGATCGCAATCGCCTGAAGCGAGGAATGCTGACAATCGAGGCTCAGCCAACAGGCGCAGGGCTGAGGACGAGGAGCCGTTAAACTAAAAAGGGTCAGCCCAAAGGGGCGTGAGCTGATCCCCACAACCTGCTGCCCCACCGTCCTTGTCTCGCAGTTGAAACGACAACCCAGCAGCTTGACGATTGAGGGAAAGATAGATGGAAAGTTGTTCGTGTTGACACTGGATACTGGAGCGTCATATTCGATCATAAAAAGGAAGCTTCTGAAGAACTGGGAACCACTGCATGGCATACAGCTGAGGACTGCGACTGGCGAGCGTGCGCTGGTAAGAGGGAAAGTAACAAAAACAATTGCTATCGGCATAGCAGCAGCCTGGAGCATGAGTTCATCGTCGCGGATATAATGGACGACGTGATTATCGGCGTGGATTTCATGATTAGGCACGGTTTTACGCTGGACCTGAAAGAAAATGTGCTGAGGTATGCCAATGTTGAATTCCCCCTGCACACCGGCTATGAGCGAAGCGTGGCGGTAAGGAAAGTTGTCTCGTGTCAACTCCGGAGGATACCAGCGAATTCCGAGGCGGTTGTGTGGGCAAAGGTGGACGAGGACGATGGGACAAGTCGGCTGTGGGTCGTAGAAGCACCGAAACAAGGACACGACAACATCATCATCGGACGTACATTAGTGGAACCTAAGAATGGCAGAATACCAGTCAGAATTCTGAATGCACCCAGATATGTCGGGAAAGATGAGGTAATTGGCGAGTGTAAGGAAGCTGTAGCAGTGGTCAATTGCGAGAATAGCCCGCCTGGAAATAATAAGAAGAGCGGTTTTAACATGGACGCCATACCGCAGGAGAACCAGTGGAGCAGCGAATTGACGGCCAATCAGAAACAGAAGGCGAGGTCACTCCTGCAGCACTATGGGTCAATATTTGCGGCAGAAGCAGGCGGAAGAACAGCCATAGTGAAGCACAACATCGACACCGGAAGCGCAAAACCGATTCGCCAACCGCCAAGACGAGTTCCTCTGGCCAAGAGGGAGGAGGTCACAAAGTTGATCGAAAACATGCGGAAAGAAAAGGTCATAGAGCCTTCTTCGGGCCCCTGGTGCTCGCCGGTCGTGCTGGTCAAGAAAAAGGATGGCAGTACCCGGTTTTGTGTGGACTATCGGAAACTCAATGATGTGACCAAGAAGGACAGTTATCCACTACCTCGGATCGATGACACCCTGGACACACTGTCAGGCACGCAGTGGTTCTCCACGCTCGACTTACGCAGCGGCTATTGGCAGGTAGAGCTTGCAGACAAAGACAAGGAGAAAACGGCTTTCAGTGTTGGCGATGGTTTGTGGCAGTTCACCGTCATGCCGTTTGGACTCTGCAACGCCCCAGCAACATTCGAGCGGCTAATGGAACGGGTGCTAAAAGGGCTGCATTGGCGGACGTGTCTGGTGTACCTCGACGACATAATCGTGATGGGTAAAAGCTTCGACGACCACCTGGGAAAGCTGAAGGAGGTATTCGAGCGGATACAAAAAGCCGGGCTTAAACTCAACCCAAAGAAGTGCTCGCTGTTCCAAAAAGAGGTCAAGTATCTGGGTCATACGGTTTCCGCCCTCGGAGTACATACGGATGAAGGCAAAATCACGGCGGTGAAGGAGTGGCCCCGGCCACGCAATCTACACGAACTCCGCAGTTTCCTGGGCCTGTGCACATACTACCGCCGATTTGTTCCGGGATTCGCGAACATAGCCAGCAGCTTGCACAAACTGACGAAAAAGAGCCAAGCTTTCGAGTGGAACGAAGAGCAGGAGCAGGCTTTTGCATGTCTGAAGGAAAAACTGTGCACTGCTCCAATTCTGGCCTTCCCCGTGCCTGGAGAGATGTTTGTGCTGGATACGGATGCGAGCGGGCATAGTATTGGCGGTGTGCTATCACATAATAGACGGCCAAGAACAAGTGATAGCATACTACAGTAGGATTCTGTCGAAACCGGAACGCAACTACTGTGTGACACGGAGAGAACTGCTGGCGGTATTGGACTGCGTAAAACACTTCCACAAATATCTGTATGGACAAAGGTTTCGCCTGCGCACAGATCATGCGGCATTGAGATGGCTCCTGAACTTTAAGGATCCTGAAGGGCAATTGGCGCGGTGGATCGAGCGACTGCAGAGCTACGACTACACGATAGAGCATCGGAAGGGCAGTAGCCATGGCAATGCCGATGCCTTGTCACGCCGTCCGTGCAAAGTCGAATGCAGGGCGTGCTCGCGAGCCGAAAGCAAAGAACAGATAGTGGACGTCCGGTTGGTGAGCGTTATGCCAGAGGAAGAGTGGTCTGCGGAGAGGCTACAAAAGGACCAGCGTGAGGATGCGGATCTTGCAAAAATCGTCGAAGGCAAAGAGCAAGGCGCACGTCCAGACTGGCAGGAGATGGCCGGTGAAAGCCCGATCGCCAAGGCTTACTGGGCACAGTGGAAAAGTCTGCGGCTGAAAGAAGGATGCCTGTACCGCGAATGGGAGAGCGCGGATGGTCGGACCAGCAACTCCCTAATGGTAGTGCCGAAATGCAGAATCAACGAGGTCATCGAGGCATACCATAACGACTCCAGTGGATGGCACCTGGGCATCACCAAAACCGTCGCCAAAATAAAAAGACGATTCTACTGGGTAGGATGTCAGGAGTCTGTAGCCGAGTGCATTACGAGCTGCGAAGAGGCCGCGAAAGGGCCGACAAGAAGATCTCGAGGCCGCATGCAGCAGTACAACGTGGGAGCGCCCTTCGAACGGATTGCTATGGACGTCGCCGGCCCATTCCCAACTAGTACTCAAGGCAACAAATATGTGCTGGTGGTAATGGATTACTTCAGCAAATGGCCCGAAGTGTACCCAATTCCTAACCAGGAGGCCACTACGATCTCGGAAAAGCTGGTAAACAACTGGGTAGCCAGGTTCGGAGTTCCGTTGGAGTTGCACTCAGATCAAGGCCGGAATTTCGAGTCTGCGGTATTCAAGGAAGTGTGTGAGCTGGATAAAGAAAACACGTACCACCCCTTTGCACCCACAGTCCGACGGCATGGTGGAACGCTTTAACCGGACACTGGAGGAATACCTGCGGAAAGTGGTAGGCAGGAATCAAAAGGATTGGGACACGCATATCCCCTTGTTCCTAATGGCGTATAGGTCAGCCCCGCACGACACGACATCACTCACTCCAGCCCGAGCAGTATTCGGCACAGAATTGCGGTTACCCGCTGACCTGAAGTTCGGGGTAGTCAGCACGACGGGAGGCGCTAAGACGGACTACGTGGTCAATAAGCGGGCGGAACTGGAGGAGATTCACCAGTTTATGAGGAGCCGCACCAAACTGGTCAGCGATAAGGCGAAAGCCAGATATGATCTACGGGCCAACTCAGCAGGGTTCCAAGAAGGCGATCTGGTAATGCTCTACAACCCGCAGCGGAGGAAAGGTTTGTCTCCGAAACTTCAAGCGTCATGGGAAGGACCTTACGAAGTCGTGACTAGGATAAACGACGTGGTATACAGGATTCAACGTTGCAGCAATAAAGGCGCTAAGCTGAAGGTAGTCCATTTGCAGCGCCTGGCGCCTTATCACAGCGGAACCTCGGCACTTGTTCGGGACGAACAAGTCTAAGTGGTGGGCAGTGTAACGATAAGACAGTTTGTCGCTGTGCAAAGCAACCCTGTCGCTACGCGCCGTGCTATAATTCAATCTGGCAACGACGGCCGCGACAATGATGGCAACTTTTAGTCCAATCTGGCAATGATGGTCGCGATCATCATGGAAACCTTTAGTCCACTCCGGAATGTGCGAGAACGATCTGCGCGATGGCCGGACAGGTATAAAAGACAGCCGGGTGCGGCGCAGCGAGTCAGTCTTGGTTTGACTAGTGAAGGTGCCACACGGAATAATTAAGCGAATAATTAAGTGCAAAGACAAATTAAGTGTAAAGTGTGAAATTTGTGAAATAAAGTGACTGTTGGTTTTCATTGACTGCGTTTGAGAAATTTAGTGTGTTTTTATTTATATTGCGCAATCCAGAGATACGTACTAGCCCACTAGAACTAGTATTTCGTAACAATAGTAATCAATTTCTTCCTTAGTTAATATTGCAGGGTGAATTAAATTATGTCTTGCAGCGGCAATATTATTTTGAATTTCATTAATTTTATTCTCTAAATATCTTAACTTATTCATTATGTCATTAAATAATAATTGGTTAGCAATGTCTCGATTTTCTTTTGTGACATCATTTAGGATTATATTAAATTTATTTCTGTCTTCTTCGATAGTATTTTTTAAAAGATTTATAGTATCATTAAAATGATTATTAATGGAAATTTGTTGGTTTACAGTTTGAATAATATTATGATCATTTTTGTGTTGAATATCTAAATACTTTAAAATTTCTTGTCTGTCGTTATCATCCATCACCCCGAACAGCCAGTTGTATGTACTTCCAACAGAGTTCATTAATCCTCTTTTTCTTCTATTTGTTTGGTTTGGACATATTGTTCTAATTTTTGCTTCTATTATTTGTATTTCGTTTAGGAGTATCTCCTTTCGGTTGATTTTTGCTTTTTCGATATCTTCCTTGAATTGTTTTACTACTTTTAAAATTTCGGCCCTTGTGCTAAATTGGTCATCATCAGGAGTACCATTAGGTATTTGAGCATCTGAAAATTTTAAAGGTCGCTTAACATTGGCATGGTGAACATTTCTTAATGAAGTTATTCTAAAATATGGTTCGTCCTTGTGTCGTACCCTTCTGTAATTTCTGATTGGTCCTATTGCTCTCCTTTCTGAGTAATTTTCCCTATCTCTATTTCTTTTGTTTATTATGTTATGTTTAACTGTGTTTATTCTATTGTGTAAAATGTCGGGGGGAACCTCATTGTGTGCTGATCGGGGGGTACTTTTGATGGTTGAGTGATATCGATCATTATAGTTTCCTATAACGATCTGTATCCTCATTCCTGTTGAGAGACTTGGATCCTCAATTCCTGTTAGTTTTTCCAACAGGGTTGAGTGTAGCCTCTCAATATCAGCATTTCCCGTATGGTTATTAGGTTTAGTAAGATGGACTTCTATCCCCTCATTGTTAAAGTATTCAAGTAGTTGTTCAGCTCTGAATTCGTTGTCCATAATAATTTTTTTTGGTTTGCCAAATTTTGAAAAATGTTGTGTTGCTTTTTTTTGTTCGCCAATTTCTATCTACAATATTATAGGCAGCTGCAAATTTTGTAAGTTTATCTATGGTTGTGACGAAGGATTGTTTTTTGAAGTGAAAGATATCTAGATGTATAATTTCGTTTTTCTCGTTTGGGGTTTCTGTAAATTGAAATTTCGGTCTTATTGGCTTCCTATCATATTTGATCTTTTGGCATTTTTGACAATTGTTAATTATTAAGTGAACGTGGTTTTTAAGTTTTGGAAAATAGATCTTATCTTTCAATGAATTGTATGTTTCGCTAATTCCACTGTGCATTGATTCGTTACTATGATACAAAGAGATTTGTTTATGCAATTCTTCTTCAGTTACTATTTCCTTTGCTCTTTTAGTACATTTGACAAATTTTAAATTGCTCTGCTGAGGGAATGTTGAAATTATTATAAGTTGTACTTTGTGATAATCTGCTTTTGTGACATCTGAATAAATACCTACTCTTCCAGTTTTAATATAGGTCATTAATGTGTTTTTGATAATGGATTCACTTTCAGTAGGGTTAATTTCGATTATAACTCTTTTGTGACAGGTTGTCATACTATTTTCAGGACTATAAGTTATTATGATTTGAGTTTGGTATTTGTTAACGATATCTTCTTTTATAATAATATGCTCTCGCAATTCTTCTTCGGCTGAGTGAACCGTGTCAGATACCTCGAAATTTGACTCGCAATTTTGATTTCGTAGTGAGTAAATACTTTGGGACATTGCAAAATTTGATTCTTTGTCATTTTCTTCGTTTATTTTGGGTGCATTTGCTATACGACTCAGAAAATCTGCTACTACGTTTTCTTTTCCATTAAGGTATATGATTTCATAGTTGTATTCTTGTAGCTTTAAGAGCCATCTGTTATGCCGTTGTGATAATTCTTTTCCCTTATATTTGCTATTCAGATATTTTATTGGGCAGTGGTCTGTAACAATTTTAAATTTTTTTCCGTGTATGTAGGGCCTAAAATATGTAACAGCGTATATGATTGCTAAGAATTCCTTGTCGGTGGTTGCGTAATTTTGCTCATGACTATTCAGTGTTCGAGAAGTGTAACATACTGGCTGACCATGTTGGGACAATACCGCCCCGATAGCAAAATCACTAGCGTCCGTAGTTATGGTGAATTCCTTATCAAACTCTGGAAATTTCAATATTGGGGGCGTCGATATTAAGGATTTTAAATTTTGGAAGCTGGCGATATACTGTGGATCGTTTATATTAATTTTGCAACCCTTCTTTAAGTTTTTAATCATAGGATAAGCTATGGCTGAGTAGTTTTTTATAAACTTTCTATAGTATCCGGTAACTCCTAGAAAGCCTTTTAATTGCTTTTCTGTTTTGGGTATATTTAGGTCTTGGATTGTTCTTATTTTCTCAGGGTTTGGTTTGATTCCCTCCTTTGTGAGAATGTGACCTAAAAACTGGGTTTCCTTTTTTAGAAATGAACACTTATCAGCCTGCAGTTTTAGGTTATGCTCGTGTAATTTTTTAAATACTTTTTCTAAATTTTTTCCATGTTCTTCGAGGGATGTGGAGAATATCAGAATATCGTCTAGATAGACCACACAAATTTTATTTATAAATTCTCTCAATATTTCATTCATTAATCGCTGGAATGTTGCAGGGGCATTTTTCAGCCCAAACGGCATTCGGACATATTCGTATAAGCCAGCTGGAGTAATAAATGCAGTTTTTTCAATATCCTTTTCTGCCATAAGAATCTGGTGATAACCTTTAGCTAGGTCCAAAGTACTGAAATATTGTGCTTTGCCCAGCTTATCAAGGATCCCGTCAATATTTGGCAATGGATATTTGTCATCAACGGTTAGTTGATTTAGTCTTCTATAATCGACGAGTCTAAATTTTTGAACTCCAGAGTTGTCTATTTTTTTGGGAACTAAAATAGCCGGTGAGCTGTACTTGCTCCTACTTTTTCTAATTATACCCTGTTTTTCCATATCAAAAACCTGTCTTCTAATTTCTTCTTCTTGATAAGGTGGTAGTCTATAAATTCTTGAGTTTATTTGTTGATCATTAACAGTTTTGATTTCGTGGACGACGGACTTGGTATTTGTGAGAGAATCACCCTCCTTGTAGATCCGTTTATTGTATTTTTTTAAGAGGTTTTTAATCATTTTTCTTTCTGGCTCATTTAAATGGCCCAAATGTATATTTTGCACCTCATTTATTTCTAAAACCTGAATTTCTTCCAAAGGTGTCTTTGAAAATGGAAGATTTATTCCATTATTGAGAATTGTACTGGACAAGGGGTAGCTACTACTTGGCATGGCTTACTAGTTTCTCCAGTAATTGTTCTTAAAATCGTTCTGGGGCTTGAGTCTATTATTGGGGGATTAAATTTGTGAAATGTCTTTTTATTAAGGAGACTAATTGTAGATCCAGTATCGATTAATGTTGTACATTTTTCACCATATAATGTTAAGCTTAAATAAATTTTTATCGAGTCCGAGGCTAGTTGATAAAAAAATTTTCCTCTACCTCTACGTTTTGCCCTAAAGTATTGTTATGTTCAATGTCACTCATTGTGTCAACATCCATAGCGGATTGTCTTGTTTGCTGTGTTGGGTTATAGTTAGATCTGTTTTGCCCATTTTGGTTGTTATGTGGTCTGTTGTAATATCTTTGATGATTATTCGAATTGAATGAACTTTGTTGGGGGGTGTTTTGGCGAGAATTATTGCTGTTGTTATTCCGATTGCTACTAAAATAACCACTATAATTATGTGACAGATTTGTTTGTCCTGTGCCGCCACTTTGTCTACTTGGTTTGCTTTTATCGAACTTAAAATTATTACTATTTTTAATTAGAAAATTGGTGTTTAAATTTCCTTCATCCATTCCGATGAAGTTATAAATAGTGTCGGACAATTCTCTTAAAGAAACACAGTTTCTTATTGCAAAGGCTAAGGTGCCTGCCGAAAGGGTTTTGACTCGTTGAATCAGTATTCCTGACAGAATGTTCTTCATCACGTCCCCATTTTGATTTGTTGTGCCATATTCGGCAATGTCTTCTTTTAACTTTAAGACTTTTTCGCTTAAGTCCTTCACGCTGCTTACCTTTAACAGTGAAATTTCTTTGGTCAGCTGCATTTGGTCTTTGGACGAGTTATAGTGCTGCCTAAGTCTTGACTTGCACTATTCCCAACCATCGGGCTCATCCACGTCTAAAACGCTCCTGGCTGATCCTTGAAATTTGGTGTTGTAGACAATTTGAAACACCAGGTCACTCCTTTGGGGATGGTTGCCAATTACTCGCTCCACAGCTCTGATGAAGGATGTAAGGTTTTTCCTGTCGCCGTCAAATGGTTGAACATACTTCAACTCCTTTTCGATGATGCTTGCCCAACTTGGAGAGTTTTGAATTGATTGGTGTTGCAGAAGCTGGGTTATAGCCACTAGGCACTGTTCAATATTAGTTGCCATTTTCGTTGTTGTTGTTGTATTTTTTGTGTTTTACTTTAAATGTCTATTACGATTTTAAAGCACCACGAGACTGTGAAGTGTCTGCGAAAATTAGTAAATTTTTCTTTAATTTTCTATGTTTCTTCACTTTGTCACTTTTTTGTTTTTGTTCGGCTCCGCGACTGCGCCAGTTAAATGCAAACAACCGATTTGCTTTGTGTCTAGCTTCAGACTGCCTTGCAAACTCAGCCACCTCGATTCTGCTTCCATGTCCGCACCTTGCGGTATCGTACATTTTCACATACTCAAAAAATGCTGAATTTGCGGCTTAAGTTACGTACTGGCGGTTCATGCGATATGGTGCACAATTGCATGCCGTCAGTAGACGCAACCTGAGATGTAACTCGCGCGTGCGTCGAACAAGTTCGCTAAGATTTTGATAGCGAATCAATTACACGCGATTATAATCGTTGCCAGGGCATGCAAATTTGGATTTTGGCTTCATTTAAAATGTGATACAAGCTTGTAGCTCCATATTAAGTAGACTTTTTTCGCGTATATTGTTGTAAACTCGAAGTAAAGAGTACTTTTGTTTTCATTTCCGGCAATCAGCCATCATGTATCCTTTGATGTAATGTTTTAGCTTTTAACTGTCTGGCAGTCCACTTGTGCATAAATTTTTTTTAATTTGAGCACAAGTCTGTCAGTCCCCATTAGTCTTTCAGTTAAACCGCGCCAATGAAACAATTAGTTATTCAAAAACAAAAAGCAGATTTATTGTTTTATGATCATATCTACATATGAGTTCATGTATCTGCAATCTTAAAAACCGGGGACCGTAAATAATTATTATCGCAATACTTATTTTTAATTAAAAAAAATCAAGATGAATTCATTAATTTATAGAAAAAGTATATAATTCATAGTAGAATTTTTATTTCATGAGCGAAAAGTATTACTCAGAAAATAATTTTCAGAATACAATTAGAAAAATTTAACTTACCACATGAGGCTTATTTTGAAATCAAAAACAAAAACTCGCCCCGTAATTTTTATTTTGTGTTAAAAAAAATAAAACTTAAAACTAAATTCTCATTCTCCAATTGAAAAATAAAACTCACCGCATATTTTTTATTTTTCCCCAAAAAAATAAAACAACAAATAATTTGTATTTTCTGATCGAAAAAAAAAATCAATAAATAATTTTTATCCGGTGAGCGCAAAGTAAAAATCGAAAAATAAGTTTTATATTTTGATTTTGATATTTAGCTTATAATTTTTACGGTCGCTGTTAAAAACCCCACATCTATGTGCATTGTTTAAAACCCACTTATGTGTCTGGGCTGTTCAAACATTTCGCAACGCGGGAAACCTAACAACTATTTAGATACCAGCTAGTGTTTTGTATTTGAATGCATATATCCTACTTATAATTAAAGGAATTCGGAGCAAGCAAAGTTAGTTTCGAATTTAATTTGAACTAGACAACACTTCAACTCCGCTACTGCAACTAAACCGAGGAAGATTTCAGCACAAAGATGTTTTTGAAAAATTCTAAGCTGTTTGAAATATTTACTATTTCGAAAACAAAGGAGAAGTTCGTTTTGGCTGTTACTAAGGAAATTGGTTAAATCGAAGAAAGTTTGTCTGCAGCCAACATATCTACGACTAAACAGAAGATATCCAGGATTTATCGCACTTTAAAGTTGAAATGGATTGCGGCAAACCGTACCAAATTCAATTTTGTCCAGAGTAATGAGGAGTGGTTGGAAACAAAAATTTACTTCGATGCAAGCGATGCATGTAGCATAAGCGATGACCAACCATCGACATAAAACGCGGTAAAAGGAAGGCCGAAAAAGTCAATTCAGGACTATGTGTCATTTACTAAAAAAGAAGCTTATGGAGTAGTGAAAAAGGCCGGGTTCGCACTCTACTCCTGTAACAAAATGGTAGGAAGGAGCTGGGGTCTCCAACCAAAATTGATGTTTAGGTGTACAAGATGACGATACGCCCAATCTTATCATACAGTGCCTTGGTGTGGTGGAAAGCCGTAAGTCAGGTGTATGACATCACAAAGCTCACAAGAATACAAAGAACAGCCTGTGCCGGAACAGTAGGTGCAATCAGATCATGCCCGGCAGAAGCCTTGAACGTTCTGACGCACTTACTTTCAATCGACCTACACATAGTAAACACCGCCACCACAAGTGCTTTACGGTTAAAGGACCTGGGTTGCTGGAGGGACAGACCTTATGGTCATGGTAGTCTGTTGGCGGATGACCGCATCTGTGGATCGGAAACGGACTATAGAGCTTCCAACATAGTCGTTGGAATACCTTTTTCAATCAAGATACTATCACGGTCTGAATGGAGAAGAATGAGCCCAACAAACACCGGAGGCACCATAATTTACACGGATGGTTCCTAAATGGATTGTGGAGTGGTTGCTGGCGTTTACTCAAAGGAGCTGAGGATCAGGAAATCAATCCGACTTCCGAATAGATCTAGTGTATTCCAGGCGGAGGTTCTAGCTATTCAGGAAGCCTGTACGTTGGCAGTGACAGACACCACGTTTAAAGAAAAGGTTAAAATTTTTTCCGATAGCCAAGCCGCATTGAAGGCGCTGGGTTCTTCGATCATCACTGGAACTTGCACTCCGATCGATTGTTACCCTCATTTGGGTTCCCGGACACAGGAGCATTGAGGGTAACAGCCAGGAAAGATTCCGCTCTTTATCAGGGGGATGCGGTGGTAGTCCGCACCCCAATAAAACTCATCAAGAGTGAATTCTTTATGGACCTCTTAGCAAAGGCAGACAAGAGATGGCAGGGGCTGGATACCTGCAGGGTTAGCAGATCAATCTGGCCAAGTTTCAACAATAACAAATCGGTGGAACTGATTAGTAAAAAACGATGCGATGTGGCCAAACTCACTGCAGTTATAACAGGCCACTGGCCTTTAGGAGAGCATGCAGCCAGGGATGGGCATCCCTCGCAACACCAGCTGCCGTAGCTGTGGTGATCCAGCTTAGGAGACAATTGAACATTTCCTCTGCAGTTGCCCGGCGCTAGCAGGAAGGAGGTTCAAAACGCTAGGTAGACCCTTCTTCAGGGATATCAGGGAGGTCTCTAGCAGAAGAATCAGCGATTTGCTAGACTTCATAAACGCCACGAAATGGCTGTAAACAGCTAAGAGATTTTTGAGACGTTCTTATATAACCGGTACCTA
The DNA here is from genome assembly GCA_964056695.1 of Melieria picta. Lineage (NCBI taxonomy): Eukaryota > Metazoa > Arthropoda > Insecta > Diptera > Ulidiidae > Melieria > Melieria picta. The sequence goes on from OZ057400.1 coordinate 74,827,653, forward strand.
ATATCAATACCGAGAGAGTGGTGTCAAAACGGAGCTTAAGCGCTAGTTGGATGCCTTGGGACAACCAACCAACCATTTTGAATAAGAGGTCGTAAACCAGTAATTGTGAAATGGTGCTGGTGATATGGAAAAATAAAATAAATGCGATGTAGGTATGTGGATAAAATTACTTATGTTGTATAATGTATTTCTATATACTAAATCTATACTTTCAAATTATCAACCGGTTAAAGATAAAATATTAAAAAAAAGGATAGTGTTCTATTCGCTATGTTCACGTTCACACACGCTTTGACGAATTCAGTTTTTCATCTAACCACGAAAAGTTATGCAAAACAACTATTTTAAGGGCCAATTTTTCAGTGCGAGATTAACTCAGTTTCTAGTTTAAACTTAGTTTAAACGCAAAATCGAATTTTTCAGTCAAACTTGACGCCCAACCCTGCACGGTTAAACTAAGTTCAAACTGTCAACAGCTTCTGACAGCTCATTTATTTTTTGTTTTGGTCAGCTCTGCCTGTCGTGAGCGAAATTCTTTTTTTTCACTTTTTTTAGATTCTTATACTTTGTGCGCAACGTTTTCGCGCACCGGAACTTATCAACAAATTTTGAATCGAAATCGTCCTCAATTTCTTTCCATTTCGTTTGTTTTTCCTCGGCACTCACGCGGTCTGTCTTCTTGCGCTCGAGCACTTGCTTATTTTTTTCACAAGTGCAAGAAGACATTCGATTTCCCGAGACGAAAAATGTGGACTCCGTTTGCTTATTTTGAATTTTTTGATGAAATACATTATTTTAGCACAACGAATTTATTTACGAATGACAATCAAAACAAAGGAAAATTATTAGCTAGATTAAAATATTGCCGGTATTGCCACACCCAAATGACAAATATTTGCTCCAGTTAAACTAGCACTGAAAAACTGCTTTGTCGTTTAAACTGAGTTTATATTTAAACCAAGTTCAAGGAAACTACGTTTGAACTGCGTTTAAACTCTCACTGAAAAATTGGCCTTAAGAGTTTATTAGTGGTATGTTCAATTTTACTGTAACGTCCAAAAGGAAGTAAATAGTACAAACTTGAACCTATTATATAAAAACCAATATAAAAAAGACATTATATATAGGATTGTTAGACCTAGAATTAAATAATGTAATTACCTTTATGAGTTGATACAGGTCGATTTGTTACTGGTATCGGTTGTTTATCATAATTGGGGTCTTCCACTTCTTGACAACGGTATGATAAATTACGTAAAATGCAGACACAATTTTCAACTGTTTTATTACCAATATTGTTTTTCTCTATAGCTGTCTTTACAACATATATAAGACACTCTACAAGGTGTTCCGAATCCCGAAGTTTGGTTCTAGCATACTCTCCTGCGGAACTAACATTTCGTAATACTCCCGAAGCATTTCGAAACACTGTAGAGTAACATGTTTCACCAGCTGAAACAGCATCCCATCCAGAATGTGGTATCATAATATTGTTGACTATTGCACTTAGACTCTCGTCGATAATTGATCGTTTGATATCTTCACATGAGGACATGTTCCATAATACTCCTGTTACTAACTCTTTTACTTCCGATTCTTGTGTTCTGCATAGTAAATTTACGAGCGCTGTTATACCGCCAGCATTTTTAATTGCACGCTTATTTTCATCATTTTGCCTCCCGTAAGAGAGATTTCTCAATGCTCCACAAGCGTTTCTGAAAATAAGTTACAATAGAACACAAATCAGCTTCGCAGCCCGTGACAACTTTTTAATCTACATACATACAATGCAGTGCCCCTGAATTAAGAACATTAAACAAATTTGATGCTGAGATAATACTGCTACGAAAATTAGTTCTTGCTGGCCAACGCAAGCGTAGTTCGTATCGCAGAAATACGTCAAAATAGAGCACATAACTGAAACTCATTACTTCAGTTCACCTTAGTAGTAATTTTATTCACAATTGAACACAGTCACGTCATTTCACCATATACTGTCCCTCCACTTTATTTTAGAACTCTTTTTATTTCGCTTATCTGTGTCACACTGTTGCTTGCAAAAGCTAAACTAACTGGAAGCACCATTCCCGATTGCCTTTTATATTGTACTTGTTTGCCGAGAGTGTAATTTATTCTCGAAACATCCGGCAACCCCTCGAACCGTCCAAGCTATTGTTTCCGAAAGGGATGCTAACAAGCGTCTAAGAAAGTTATGATCCAACTAAATAAATAACTACATAGCGGAAAGCGTCGGATGCCATCATGCGAAAAAAGCGCAAAGTAGCCCAACTTTCTACTTTTCGACGCTTTGCTTGCATCGTCCGAATAGATCAGCTGGTTGCGACAACCACGTGTGGTAAATTACACTGTGCGTGAAATTTGCCCTCAAAAATTTAGACATGGGGGGGACCTACTGGGTGAGTTTTCTATAGGTATACTGAGTTGAGATCCACCAGCCGTTTGGTAAGATTGGCTCTAGTTTATGAGAAATCCGACTTTGAAGTTTGGTAATTTTCGTCAAATTTGTCGCTTAAGTAGGTCCTAAATCGTTCCGAATATCGCTTTACTGTCTTCGGCAAGTTTGTAGATATTTTAACGACCAACACATTTGCTTAAGACACCAATCCAAAAAAAATACATTTAAACTGTGTAATTGCGATATGTGCATTTTTGAGCGCAGCGCAACGAAACTCACCCAGTAGGTCCCCCCCATGTCTAAATTTTGGACTTGCACAGTGTTATTATTTGGTCCTAAATGTTAACGGTAAATAACATTTTCTCTTGAATAGTTTCCCCCCAAAATCGGCTCGTGCTGTCCAGAAGTTATTGCTGAGCAATAGCAGCACAAGCATTTGTGCGAACAAAGTCGATAAATTCAATAAATTCATTACAATCAGAAATTTCCGTCTCGATTGTCGTCAAGTTGTTTTGATTTCACACCACAAAATGATGATTAGACGATGCTTTAAAAGCGATTTGTGAAGCTCAAAGCGTGAAATGTAGCGAATGCATCTAAAGCAAAACAAGCGAACCAAGTATCGCTGCAAACAAAGCGAGTCCTGTAAAGTTAGCGCACACAATTTTGCTTTTGCTTGGCAGCGATCAAAGCCGTTGTGCTTTGTGTGAGCAAAAAAAAAATGTTAATATTACTACGCTCTCACTGTACCGACGCTTGCTTGCTCTCGATAATGAAAATTTTGTAAATTCGAGCTCGCCCTATGCCATTCGGTTGTATGGCCGTAAGACATCTTATTGTTTAATTGTCTTTGGTCGGTTTATGTGTTGCGCTCTTTGGTTGCGTTCACTCAACGAGTCTGCGTAAGCCACTGCTGCGGCTAGGGATAATTGCGAGGTGAAGACGTTGTGCCGTTGATGTTGTTGCGATGACGAAGATGAATTTTTAAAACGATTTATATTTTCTGGCTAGCTTTTGTTCTTCTATAAGCCTGTACGACTGCGCATATTAACGGTCCACATACTAACGGTATACATATTAACGGTATACATACAAGCTTGCGAAAAAGAACTAAAAAGGAAAAGCTAGAATTTTACATTTTCTGTCGCAGCATTCGTCAATGAACCATTCTAGAGCAGAATTCTTGAATTTGATAAATTTTTTATGGAACACCAGAAGTTTTTTTTTTGGTAATCTGAAGGAGCAAATAGGTTACCAATATCTGTAACCGATTGATAATTTTTATGGAAAACTAGGAGGACCTCGTCCAAAGCTGCACGCAAGTCAATGGGCCCAATAAACCAATCTTCATACAACACTTTACCCCATGTTTTCTCCTTTAGAACCCGAATTAAAAAAAATCCGTCTGGCATAAGTTTATTTTCTGAAATGTACAGTGGGTGGTCAAGCAATTAGCACGCTTCAAGCATTCAAACGCTTTTTATGTTTAAAACACTCTTACAATTTTAATTTTTGAATTATATTTTAATTTCAGAACAAATAAGAAGATATGTTTAAGGTGAATTGTTCAGTTTTTTGCACCATCCTTAAAAAACAGAAATTTGTTCAATACACCGTTCCAAACTACTTAAAACAATAATTACCTACCCCCAATGCGAGTATTTTTCAATATATCGTTTTCCTTTTTATTTTATTCCCAAAAATGCACGACTTTCTCATAATGATTTCACAATTCGAATGCACACTTCACTTTTCAAGATTTGCAACTAATGTTCAATTTAATACTGCTGCTAACAAAGTCCCGTTATCGTGCTCACCCACGGCACATAAACTCACAAATACCATTAGAAATACTGTGGGACAAATAAGCTAAGCAAACAAGAAAACAAAAAGCGTTCGGAAACTATTTTAGTACATCTTACTTCCACTTAAACATGAAAATGTAGATTTTTCGTAAGCGTGCTAATTGCTTGACCACCCACTGTACCTACAGTTCAATTTTCATGTTTGAAGCTTTAGCGATTTGGGTTGGGCGGTGATGAATCAGTCAGTCAATTAGTTGTTTGGGCGGTAACATGCCCCTTGTATGCAATGCTCAACCTATTATTCCAATCGAAGAGCGCGACCCAGTTTCATTGATGTGTGACTTAAAATTTCAAGGGTGGATCACAAAAAATGTGCCACGCTCCTTGTCCAACGTTCATACACATCAACGTTCAACACATACCCATTCCCCCTGTCGAAAGGCACGTCTAAATCGTAAGTCTGTGCCGAATGTCATTGATGTGTGACCAAAGTAATTCAAAACATTTGGGTGACTTCGAAAAAAAACGAAATACCTAAACGGTAGCCTTATACCAAACTTTAATGTTGTCCGACTTATAATTCCAAAGATATTCCATATTAAAAACTTAGGTTGCATGGGAGGTGCCACGCCCACCTGTCGGGTTATATTCACACTATGTGCTTTAAGAAGATGTTGTCAAGACGAACATTCCGTGAAAGATTCAACTCTAGTTCTTGAGTTTTAGTGTCGTGTGACCAACAAACAAAGACATATGTATGTATATATTAGGGATCGCAATTTTTGGCCATTTTGCGATCCCGGGATTTTCGGGATTGAAAATTCGAGTCCCGGGAGTTCACATAACAAATTTTTAAAATAAAATAATTTTCCCAAATTGCATAAATACATGTTTATCATATATTTTTCATAAAAATGGACACAGTTTAATCACATTGGTGCTAGTTTCAAGATTTTTTTATCTCGAGTTTAGTCACATTTTGTTTAACTTTAAACATTTTCATTCAACATTTAACTTCAGTTTGATAACATTTCGTTTTATCCAAAAATAACACGTAAACATACTTATTGATTTGTAACATATCGCTCCTTCGCTGCAAGAACGTCGTAACTCAAAACTACATCATTCCGAGAAAATTCAATTTTAAAGTTTACCATTACAGGCATTTCAAGGTTTCTAAAAATTTTCGTCGTCGTCATATGAGTAAGGTATCGAATTTTTTACAACGTGGTGTGGCGGCACATACTGTACCGCTCGACAATCTAGCGACGGTGCCAGCGTGGCACATATCAGCAACGGTGCCAGCGTGGTACATATCAGCATCGGTGCCAGCGTGGCGCATGGCATGCAACGACATAACGGACCGCAGCTGTGCCACGACGACAGCATAGCGGTCTACGGCAGCGACGACATAGCGGACTGCAGCTGTGCCACGACGACAGCAACGACATAGCGGACCGCAGCTGTGCCACGATGACAGCACAGCGGTCTACGGCAAGCAACGGCGGCATAACGGACCACGGCCGGGCAGCCTGCGAGGCTCGCTGCTATAAAAGAAGCGGTCCTGCCACCAGTGATTATCAGTCATAGTGCGGACGCGACACCGGCAGCTCCAGCGAATTGTAAAATTTGTAAATAAAAAGTTTGTTTCAAGTGCAGTGCGTTTCATTAAAAAAGTCGGATGGTTGGTTTACGAGATATGTGCTCATAACTGAAATAAGAGGGGAAAAACGTGTTTTTCGAAGATTTTTCGAAAACGCTTCTTAAGAAAATTTTTTGATTTTCACTTTCGTGTTCAGCAGCCGAAGATTAGTCTAAAAAATACTTTTGTTTTTAGGAGCACGCGATGAACCCATTTTTTATCGAGTAGTGTAATCGATCATATGCAGTTACACACAGGGTTGCCATAAACTCGAACATTTTTTTGAGTTATGACGTTTTTGAAGGAGCGATATGTACACCAATACCTCGCTTTGCGTCGTTTCGTTTTGCGTTGTTTCGAAGTTGCGTCGCTGCTGAATTAGTAGTAATTTTCACTGTGCGTCGTTAGATTTTCGAAGTTGCGTTGTTTTGGGTTCGAGTCTTTCATTTTTTTTTAAATTATCTTTTTTTTCTAAAAGATAGCACGTCTTTTGTTTCTAATTACGCCATGCCATCAAAACTCGGGGACTCATCAGACAGTGATTAATTTTTATTTTGTTTTTATAAATTAATTGAATATTTTATTTTGTTTTAATTGAATTTGTTTTTTTTTGTTTTTTGTATGTATGTAATACAATTTTATGTTATTTTTGTTTTTTAAATGTTTACTTTGTTCAATTTTCTTTTTAAAAAGTAGTATTTTCGTAACCCTGGAACCTATCTTCGATCTTTACATGGTTTCCTATAGGAAATCATAATTCACTTTGCGTCGTTTCAATTTGCGTCGTGTTTTTTTGGAACGTAACCACGACGCAAAGTGAGGTATGGGTGTATATGATTCATAGAGTGCATATTTGATAAAAAAAATAAAATAATTCATTTGTTTGTACTTTTAGTTTAAATTTGATTTCGATAAAAAATAAGTTATGCGTTTTGATTAAATGAAAACTGAGATCTTAAAAGTACTAATGCATTAAGTGTTTTGTCCTCTAATCTAGAGCGAAATTTATTGCAAATAAATCCTGCTGAAGAGAAACATCTTTCAGATTCAACACTTGTTGGTTGAATGCTTAGTAAATAATTATAAGCCTTCTGCAAAAGACGCCCTGTATCTCCTCCATTGCAAAAAAGGTAAATTTCGTTTATCAAAGTCTCACATAAGGAATCATTTTTTTGGAGTTTATTTCACCTGAACATTCCAAAATTTTTTTAAAAAAGTATTACAAGTTAGCAATCTATATATTTATTTGAATAAGGGCGCTGAGATCTCGCTATCCACATATCGTACAATATCATATGATACATCATTTTAAAGCTCTTGATGAGCATATTTGCACAAACTTTTCAAAATGTAGATTGATAAAGCCTATCTGGAGATATTTTCATCGAAAGTTGCATTAATTTCCCTATTGGAAACAGCATTGCTCTTTACGTTTATCAATTCCAATCAGGAAGATGTGCGCTTGAGCGAGAAAATGGAAATAAGCAAACAAACAAAATCGTGCATGGAACCCACACGTTCCACACACACATGTGAGGAGAAAATGATATGCTGTTGTTGTTCTTCTTGCGCCGGCGAAAGACTGAAATTTCGATTTTCTTTTGTTCTTCTTTGATGCTAGCCAAAATTTTGAATTTTTATGTTATGTTTTGATCACGTTATTCTTAAGAGTCCAACTCAAATCCTACAAAAAAGTAGTTAGAGTTATTTTTGGCAACATCGACTACACAAAGAAGAAACATAATTTTAACGAAGGGAGGAAGTTTGTTGCTATACTTAAAAATTAACCACATTGGTGGCTTGACCAGTGCATGTTCACATTGTAAAGGCAAGCATTTTGTATCCGATGTGAGGTAAAAACGATATGCTGTTGTTGTTGTTGTGCTGGCGAAAGGCTAAAATTGTAAAACGATTTATATTTTCTGGCAAGCTTTTGTTCTTTTGGAGATGGCCGAGAAACGCATAATTGCAAAATAAATTACCAGATGCAATTATTTTGAAAAATGGCAATTTAATTTATTGGGTCTTCGAGCCTCATTCTGGTGTGATCGAGCAGCGTAGATTAAGAGAGCGAGAAATATTGTGTCCAAAAAACGATCAATGCGCAAAAATAAATGACAAAATTATTCAAATGCTACCTGGGCGAATAAAAACGTATCTCAGCGCCGATAGTATCTCATCGGAGGACTCCGCAGATGCAGTAAGGTATCCCATGGAATTTTTTAATTCACTTAACTTTAGTGGGATTGTACCACATGAATTAAAATTGAAAATAGGAACAGTGGTGATGCTAATCCGGAACCTCAACACATTAGAGGGGTTTGTGAATGGTACTCGACTAATCGTAAAAGAAATGTATTCAAATTGTTTAGACGTCGAAGTTTTAACCGGTGAAGCGCAAGGAAAGCGACTTTTACTAACTCGCATAAATTTGCAACCAAGCGAGACAGATTCCAGCATTCGCTATAACAATTAAGAAATCGCAAGGTCAAACTTTGAGAAGAGTTGGAGTCTTTTTAAAAGAGGATTGCTTCACTCATGGCCAATTGTATGTAGCGTTAAGTCGGGTGCGATCATCATTAGACATAAGAGTGCAATTATTGACAAATAAATTAAACACAACGGCGAATGTAGTATTTCACGAAGTACTTCACGAAGTAAATATACATTACATTTTAGTTACATAAACGAAATGGTAGTTTACACCCGAATTTCGGGGGTTACAACTAGTTTCATTTAAATGCAATTCAAACTCTCTAATCCCAGGATTTTCGGGATGGAAAATGTTCGGGATCCCGGGATTGCGATGCCTAGTATATAACACATCGGCTGATAAGTCCCCGGTCTATCGCAGAAAACAAAACTTTTTTGAGAAATTCAATTTTATTCATCAAAATAGTTTCCTTCAAGAGCGATACATTCATTCCAGCACTTCTCTCACATTTCGACACCTTTCTTGTAAAACGACTTATCTTTGGCCCTAAAATAAGTATTTGTTTCGACAATCACCTCTTCATTCGAGCCAAATTTCTTTCCGGCGAGCATTTTTTTAAGTCTACGAACAGATAAAGTCACTGGGAGCCAAGTCTGGAGAATAGGGTTCGGAAGTCATTCGAAGTTTAGTTCGCGCAATTTTGCCATCGTAGCGAGACTTGTGGCACTGTGCATTGTCTTGTCTGTTAGCAAATGCGGGACCCATTTCGAAAACAGCTTTCTCATGGACAAATGTAATGCAGAATAAAATCCGCACGCTCCATTGATATCTTGGTAGTATCAGCTATCTCCTGCAATTTCACTTTACGGTTTTCCAAAACGATTTTGTGGACTTTTTTACCGTTTTCCGGTCGTACGATCACGTTTAAATTGAGCAACCAGATCAATAATGGTCGATTTTCCGGGTGCAGAGTCCGGATAACCGGATAGCCGCCGTAGCTCAGCTGACTAGTGCGTTGGGCCGCGAATCAAATGCGACGCACCCCAGGTTCAAGACTCCGTTGAACCCAGGTTCAAGACTCCGTTGCTGCTAACACCGAAAAAAAAACCAATTTTTCTTTCGGCGGCTGTCCTCTCAGCAGGAAATGGCAAACCTCTGAGAGTAATATTGCCTATGAAAACTCGCCGTTCGGAATCGGCATAAAACTGTAGGTCCCTTCCAACTTTGTACAAATTTGCACGCACAACACGGATGGTTGCGGGTAGCTAGGCCTTAGTCCCGTAATCGGGCTGTCGTGCCAGTCAAGAAGAAGAAAAAGAAGAGTCCGGATAACACTTATCGAGCCAGGCTTTTGTTTCAATGGTGTTTTTTCCAGGGACCGGAAATAACAGTTATTTATTAAAACTATATTTGAAAAAATTACTATGAAGGAAATGTCATACAAGTAAACGAAATATACCAATACATTTCGATTTTTATTTTAGCTGTCCTATGATAACAATTATTGGTGACTTTTATTTAAAAAAGTCATGAAAAAAAATCAGTCATTGACTTTTATTTTTTAAGTCGTCAATAAAAATAATTCAGTGACTTTTATTTATAAAAGTCATAAATAAAAATCAGAAGGTGACTTTTATTTATAAACGTCATCAAAAAAATTATTAAATGACTTTTATTTTTTATATCATCAATAAAAATCATTCAGTGACTTTTATTTATAAAAGTCATCAATAAAAATCTTTCAATGACTTTTATTTTTTAAGTCATCAATAAAAGTCATTCAGTGACTTTTATTTGTAAAAGTCATCAATAAAAATCATTCAATGACTTTTATTTTTCAAGTCGCAATATAAGTCATTTTCATTAATGCATGCAAAACTTATGATTCATCCAGAAAACAGAATTGTCAAGTCAGGTCTTGCTGAGTCGATCAAGAATATATATACATTTCGATAATTAATGAATCCAGTACTGTGATTAATGTAAATGACTTTTATATTGCGATTTAAAAAATAAAAGTCCCTGCATGATTTTTATTGATGACTTAACCCTTACATGCATGGGACAATTTTTTTCGAATCAATCTAGAGCAAGCACAAACATGATTTAAATTGATTCAACAGATGTACGAAGGATTTAGGAACTGTACCATATATGGTACGCCATGCATTTAAGGGTTAAAAAATAAAAGTCACGGAATGATTTTTATTGATGACTTAAAAAATAAAAGTCATTGAATGAGTTTTTTGATGACTTTTATAAATAAAAGTCACTGAATGATTTTTATTGATGACTTAAAAAATAAAAGTCATTGAATAATTTTTTTAATGACTTTTATAAATAAAAGTCACTTACTGATTTTTATTGATGACTTTTATAAATAAAAGTCACTGAATGATTTTTATTGATAACTTAAAAAATAAAAGTCATTGAATGAGTTTTTTTGATGACTTTTATAAATAAAAGTCACTGACTGATTTTTATTGATGACTTTTTTACATAAAAGTCACCAATAATTGTTATCATAAAACTAAAATAAAAATCGAAAAAACTGTTATTTGTGACTAATAAGAAAAAAATCACAAATAATTGTTATTATAGGATTTTTAAAATATAAATAAAAAATAACTGTTATTTGTTGAGTCATAAAATAAAGGTAAAAAATAAGTCTTAAACATAGATTTTTATAATACGGTCCATGGTTTTTTCCCATCCACAAGCAATGTTTTATGATAACACGAAATTCTTTTTTTTATTGTTCTGAAAACGAATAAAGTTGTTTTACTAAAATAATTGTTACTTTTGAACCAAACGTCACATCGTAATGAAATTTTTACAGGTACCTTTTGAAGGTTAGTAAATACTTTGTTTTACTAAAATAATTGTTGCTTTTGAACCAAACGTCACATCGTAATGAAATCTTTACAGGTACCTTTTGAAGGTCACTACTTAAAAACAAAAATATTATTTTTGTAGCGCCTACTATGGGCAGACTGGGGACTTATCAGCCGATGTGTTATATAGTCGTAGATAAACATTTCACCTGACGCAGTTAAAACTTCATCTTCCTTTTTTATTTTTTGGCAAAAAATTTTCACAATTAGGTTTTGAAAAAATTGTGTTAGCAGCATGCACTCGATGACTCGAGAAATTTTGCATGAACCGTTGAATGCTGCTGCCTTTGCTTCTGAAATCAAAATGAAAGTTGGTGGGTCAAACTGTTCAAAGTGTATTATAGTCAGAAGATGTTTTCCGACCCTGTAAAATAAACAAATTAATATGTCCACGTAAAGAAATGGTGGTTTTCTCTTTTATTTCTTACGCTACAAGTGGGGACACTTATTCAGGACTCTCTGAGCAATTCGATGCTTCACGCAAAATTGCTAGACGCTCGTGAGTTGTCGAACCCGCAAATCCTTTGGGGTTTTTGCCGTAATTTCAAAGCAATTTAAGAAAAGTTCTTATTACACAAATGCCTCGTCATATTTACGAGCGATTTCCACGATAAAAAGAATTTTTTTTAATAACACGAATTTTTCTCTTTCCATCTCGGTTAATTTCCATCTCTCCCCAATTACCAGAAGTGAGCCTTACAGTCTCACTAAAAATTTCAAATGGTGATAAATCCTATACCAAAAGATTTTCGATTCCAATTTTTTATGTAATCCTCTAATGGAATGTTAGAATTATATTTCATTTATAAATTTAACATTTTCGACAGTTTTTGTACCCCTGAAGTGAGCCTCAGAAGCTTATTTGAACAAAAAACTCAAATTGACTCAGAATTCCTGGACGTTTTGTTCACCATATGGAAGAATATTTTTATTTTTCATGTTTAGGTGCATTTTTATCGTGGCAGTTCATAGTTTTTGAGCCTAGCACTCATCTAGTCGGCATGGGATGAAGTCAATTAAAATTTTTGAAAATCTACAATCTACGACATATTATGAAGAATTTATGCCTTGCCGAAATTGATGTTAGTTCATACAGTTTATGTCTTCCAATCCCGATGAATATGTAATCAGAATATGGATGTGCGATGGTGCTAATACTTCCTGAATTGCCATACACATGCAAAGACGGTAATCAAGGAGCTGTGGGTCTTGCAAAAAGGGTGTTGAAAAACTGTGTGAGCCTTACAAACACAAATATTTTATTTATTTATTTATTTACAAGTGGAAGTATAAATATAAATACTACAAATAATAAACAGCACTAACAGCGAGGTTTTCGGCTGATTGGTTAATTCACAAAGTGATTCAATGTGTATGTGTTGATAAGTATCTCAATTATTACAATTTTAAATGTGTGTGGTAAGGCCGAAGTTATGGAGAAAGTTGAAGATCTTTGAGATGTTTGTTTGTGTTGGTTCTCTGAGGAGATCTGATGGTTTGGTGTTTGAAAAAGTAGTTCGTCTGTGGGTTTCAAGCTGTGGGCACTCGTTTAGCAAATGAAGCAAGGTTATTGAGTTAGTTCCACAAAATTTGCAGCTTGGGGCAGGGTTGCCTTGTAAAAGATGCGTAAGTTTAGTGTGTCCGAGTCGTAGTCTGGTAAAGATGAGGCTTTCTGGAAAGTTTGATGTTGTTGGCAGGAGCAATTTGTGGCGGCTAGGATTGAGCGCGCTGTAGTGGTGTTGATAATTGAGCCATCGGAACAGTGTTGTTTTTATCCAGATTGGTTTTAGCTAGTCGGAGTAAATCTTTCTTGGTGAATTTAGGAAAACATGTTGTTGGAGAGATTGCCCCATCTTTGGCTGCACGGTCTGCCGCTTCGTTCTCTGCTATATTGCAGTGCCCCGGTATCCACATAAGATAAATTTTATTTCGGTGCTGTATTAATTTGTCTGGAATTTTAGATGTAATAGTGCAGTGGTTTGCTATATTATGAACAGCAGTTATAACAGACTTGCTATTCGAGTAAACAATGTGTTTGCCTTTTAGGTGAGATACATAGTCAATGGCTTTGTTGATTGAAAGCGCTTCCGCTGTGAATATAGAACATTCAGAGAACAATACGCCTTGGGCAATTAAAGACGAGTCGTCATGCACTACCGCAAAAGACGTGTGGTTGGGATTTTTTGAACCATCAGTAAAGATAAATTTCCAGCCCTGAGTTTTGAGTTTGTGCTTCTCGTTCAGGAATAGTTGCTTGTATATTTGTGTACTGGTATTTTGTTTTGGGCGATTGAGCAGTGTGCTGATGAGTGAATCGTCTTGTAGGTGCAATGGTGGCCGCACGTTAGGTTTGTGGAGCGCGGGTAATGCTGAGACCTGCAGTTCTTTGGCATAATTTAGCACACGAAAAATTGTTGAAAGGCGTTTAGTCTCTCTCTTTAGCCGCCATGGTGTCGTCATATAAAATCGGGTTGCTGCAGATGAATAGTTTTGGTATTAGATGTCCTGTAAGAAATTCGAGGCGATCGGTGATTTCGGGAAGTTTCGCTTCAACGAGAATGTTCCTGATGGGCGTTGTCTGGAATGCTCTTAAGCTTCTACGATCAGCTGTGTGGTAGGGTGCGAGTATCTGTTTTATTGAGCCCTTTGCTGCTGAATGACCATAAAAAGGTAGCCCATAGTCAATTATCGATAAAATTAGTGCTTTAACTACCTTGCAGAGTGTGGATGTGTGTGTGTATGCGTTTCTCGATGAGAGGTATTTGATTTTCTTTTTGATGTAAATACAATTTTGCTTAAAATTAAATTGTGTGTCAAAAAATATACCTACAATTTTTAGGGATATGACATTGTTTATACATATGTTGTTATAAGTAAAGCTAAATTTATCACAAGTTGTTTTGCGTCATATATGTAAAGTATTGCATTTCTCAAATAATATGCTCGATCCCGAATGGAGCGACCATTCAGAGATATAATTTAGAATGTCGGTGAATATCCTCGTCAGAGCATTTAGATCTTTGTATTTGGAAAAACTAAGTACATCATCAGCATAAATGCAGTGATCTACTTTGTATTTTTTAATTATTTTGCTGATTTCGTCAAATGCTATGATGAAGATAATTACCGACAGAGGCGACCCTTGTGGATTGGCATTAGGAAGTGTGCTAACTTCAGAGTAGAAATTGTTTACTTTTACACGGAAAGTGCGATGCACTAAGAAGGATTTGATGAGGTTATAAATGTTTTGGCCGACATTCCACTTTTGGAGTTGACGTAAAACAACATTTACTCCTATGCGGTCGAAGGCCTTTTCAAAATCAAGGCTAAGAGCTGTAACATGCTTTTTGCTGGTTAACGCGTTAGATACGAAGTGCTTAAAATGTAGAAGGAAATCAACAGTTCCATGGCTTCTCTTAAAAGCGACTTGGTTAGCGCTGATTAGCTTGTTTCTTGTAGCAAACCACATAAGTTTGCTCGCAATTATTTTTTCTAATAGTTTGCTAATGCACGGTAATAATGAAATGGGACGATAGCTAGTTATGTGATCTGGCGGTTTCTGTGGCTTGAGAATTGGGACGACGCACAGTGGCTGGTTCTGCCGACGCAGGTTGCAAAAATTAATTTTGTCATGTTCGATTTGGGGGAAACTTTTATACTTTTCCGATAGGTAAATGCTTGGACCTAAGAAATCCGAAAACCTTAACTTAATTGGACAAACAGTTTTGCTTGTAGAGCCTGTCAAAGTTGAGCAATTTTTAGAGTGTGAAATAATATCAACAATTTGCACTTTTTCGGTAAAGCTGAAGTTTTAAAATACGGAAAGGAGCGAAATAATTGAAACTTTTTGCACCAGTATCGGCATTTGTAGTAAATAATTAAATATAGAAAAAAAAAATTTGGTTGTTGTTGTTGCCTTTTCATAGGCACTCATTTGAAGCACTGTTTTTATCACACTTTTTGAACTTTCGATAGACTTTAAACAAAAGGCCATACTTGCCAGAGTTCCGTCTTTGGGAAAATTTTTTACTAGTCTTCTGTAAGTACTGCGCTAAAGAGATCGGGTGCCCGATATTGCCCGTCTGGATGTTACAGCGATTTTTCTGTCGCCACCTCGAGCAAGTTTGTGCTTTCGGGTGCGTGCGTTCGAACAAGTTCGTCAAGATTTTGATAGTGAATCAATTACACGCGGTTGGGGATCAGGGTTTGGATCCACAAGGCATAGCACCTGACTGCACGGATGTGGACGTGGTCTACATCTTCGGCTGCGATCCTTATGGGTACCAGGCCAAGTAGACTCAACGCCTTCACGAAGGTCGCTTCTAGCAACGGGGTGGTCCCCGAACGGCTGTTGAAGCTTGCCTTCTCAGCTGGCTAAGTTTGAGATGCGGAAATCCAGGAGCGTCTGACCCACAGTGGGCGGCTCCTTGGTCAGCGTCTGATCTCCATGTTAGGAGCGGCTGTTTTCTTTTAATGTTTTGGTGGCGTGATAGATGTCAAAGAAACGCCACAGAGGCAGGCGACCCCCTTCATCAAAACCATTCTGGAGGGCTCCAATAAGGACTCTTTTACGGTGCAGGGAGTCGGATCCCCAGTACCGGCGGTAGACAGTGGGCGAGCGGGCTGTCTGGCGTCGTTATCCAATGACCGCTTAGACTGCGCAGCGAAACAGTCAGAGTTCAGAGCTTCTTCCGAACGGTCGTGTCTCTACTTAGCTCTGCGGCGTTCCTAATTTTGTCTTTTGTGCGAGAGTGAATCGACTCCTAGTTTTATCGCGATCGTTTCACTTGACACTTTTCACTAATCTTCTTGAAATGCCGTGTGGTGCGGTCAAAAGGTTGATCGAAGTCAACCTAAGTTGCAATGTGCTAATTGCAACGAGTTCTTCCATCTCGACTGCGTGAACATTTTGCCCGCGGATCTGGAATATTTGCGAAATTCAAATATGCCTTATCATTGCAAAGATTGCGCGGCGGTCCGTCGGAACTCTATCCGTTCCCCTCCGCCTCCAGCCGAGAGAACATCCACTATTGCCAACTCTACTTCGATCTCCGCTAACAGTACTCAACTACCACTTCTAGCACAGTGCAAAAAATCAAGTGCTCTTGTGACTCAGCAGCAGAATCCCCAGCTATCGCAATGTCATAAATCGAGTCCTATGTTAACACAACGCCCCAAGCCCGCTCTTCCTGTGCCACACAAGTGTGCTAAGGAGACGGTATCGCTCCAAGCTGTTTTCCACGAGGTCGTTGCCCTTAGAGCTGAGAATGCTCGTGCGCTCACCTTAATCGCCTCTCTTCAAAATGACAACAAACTCTTAGCCCAAAAACTCGAAGGCCTGCAAGCTGATTTTCAATCTGTGCATCGCAAACTATCGGAGCAGGATCCTACCTCCGCCATCCAGCGCCTTTCTAGTGATCTTTAAAACCTTCGAAGCAACTTAAGTGACTTTGTGAAAAATCATGAAAACTCTGCCAACATCAAGCATAATCCAGCTGCTCTTGAGCATTCATCTAACGCGACTTTGTCAGCGTCGGGCTCCAACAATCTCTTACTGCCCGCCGCCTGTGCTGCTAACTCTACGACCGCTGGCGCAACGTCGGCAGCCCACATCTCCTATGCTGCTGTTGCTGCGAATCGTACGCTCTCCGGGGAGGATGTTGTTGCTGCGAAATCTCACACTCCGTCTGCTGTTGTTGCTGCGAAATCTACCACTCCGTCTGCTGTTGCTGTCTCTCTTGCTGCTTCTGCTGCCTCTCCAATCTGTGCTAATACTGCACCGACTGCTGACGTCGGCATATTTTCTCGGGCCTACGGCACTCTGAGCCGCCTGGTCTGCATCGTTCTTCCTCATCTCCGTTGCCTCAGGCCCCTCGCAGCTCTGACTGGATCAGTGTGAAGAGGAATAAGAAGAGATATCAACCGCTTGTTGTTGGATCTAACGCTAGCTCGGAGCTCGACGTCGCTGTTCGATTCAAGTGGTTACATCTATCATCATTTGCTCCGTCATTATTGCCTATGTTGCTAATCACGCTGGCATTGAAAAAAAATCTCCTTCCCTGCTACAAACTAGTCAAGAAGGAAGCGCAATCTGAATCCCTAAAAAAAGTTAATTTCAAATTGGGTGTCGCCGACTTTGCTTATGGGAAATTGCTGGTGCCGGATCTGTGGCCAGCCAATGTCAATGTGCGACCGTTTCAGTTTTTTCCGCGTGCC
Source organism: Melieria picta (assembly GCA_964056695.1). Classification (NCBI taxonomy): domain Eukaryota; kingdom Metazoa; phylum Arthropoda; class Insecta; order Diptera; family Ulidiidae; genus Melieria; species Melieria picta. The sequence continues at coordinate 74,845,060 of OZ057400.1, forward strand.
GACGCCCAACAGCCAGCTCCGTAACTAATGTTTTTAAACCTCATGATTCCAGCAAGCATCTTCGGATCTACTTCCAAAACGCCTCAGGACTCAGAACTAAATCGCAGCCAGTTCGTGCAATTAGCTCGCAATTAGATTATAATATTTTTGTTATCATTGAGACATGGTTAAATGATAACTACTTTGACCTAATCTTTTCAATGTGTTTCGTAAAGATAGAGACGCAGATAAAACTGGCTGTGCAAGAGGGGGCGGGGTCCTAATTGCTGTTCAATGCAGACTCCGTGCGTCACTCTTTGAACTTGATAATTCTGACTCTCTGCTAGACCAACTCTGTGTGCCAGTTGTAGGATCATTAGGGACGCTGTTTGTTTGTGCCTCCTACATACCTCTTAACAGTGCCGAAAGTCTGTATAAAGCACATGTGGACAAATGTTGCAATTTCATCAAACTATCTTGGAGAAAATCACCTCTGCGTTTTAGGTGACTTTAATTTTAGCAATCTCAATTGGGCTCATGTCGATAATTTCCGTGGCTTAATCCCTAATAACGTCAAAAGTAATATGGAAGTATACTTGGTTGACGGTTCTTTTAGCTTAGATTTAATGCAGATTAATTGTTTTCTAAACAAACTCCATAGGATTTTAGACTTGATTTTCATTAGTAAAGATGTAAACTTTAATTTAACAGAATGTCTTTTTCCTCTCTCCTCGCCGACTTTGCATCATGTTCCTCTTGAACTTGAACTCGAATTCTATGAATTCAGGCGTGTCAGTAGTGAGAATCAGAATTTAACTTTTAACTACCACTTATGTAACTTTTTCAACCTGAATACTTTTTTCTCTACTTTGAATTGGGATTTGCTTGATAGCACTGATGTTGCCCAATGCTTTGATAGTTTCAAATCGAAAGTTGTTGAAGCTTGCTTACGCTATATCCCAATCGCTCAGAAGCGAAGGTATAAAGTGCCTTGGCATACTCACAAACTTAAAAAGTTAAAGAATTTAACCCTAGAAGGGTAAACATATTTTACGTACGTTGTTGGTAATCTTCGTCGAATCGACGAAGTCGTATTCAACTCCGATTTTTGGAAGAACTCGAAATCGTATAAACTTAAACTTCATTACATAATTATACTTAGACATTTTTTTGTAAATAATTCGCACCGTATATATTTTAAAAAATTATTTGTGTATTTTTAAGTAATTTTTGTTGAGGTACATTTATTTTTAAGATCAGAATGAGTATCGGAAATTAAAAAATTAATTAAATTAAAATAAAGTGAAAAACAAAGCATAACTTCTCTATGAAGACAGAAACACAATTATAATTCTTTAAAAGACTAATGAAAAGCAAAACAATCAATAAATGTAAATAATTTATACAATTCTAATTACCTATTTAACTAACTTACTTGCTTACTTGCTTACTAGTTAACTAACTAACTAATTAACTTAACTAATTAATAATTAATTAATTAACCAATTCCGAAATTTTTGCAATTAATTCTTCTGATAACCCCGCAGTAGGGGCGCTTCTACCCCCTTCGTCGGCCCAGAACCATTTTGTGGCTTGGAAAAAAGGAGCTCAATCGGTCCTAACCAGGAAACACGAGATATTCAATAGGAATCAATACTGGGATAACCAACCAGGACTAGAACATTCCAAGGCGATTATCAGGACGTATATAAGAAATGATTCGAGGAATGCATGAGCTTTTCAAAGAATAATCTAAGGATAATCTAAGGATAATTACAGGTATCCTTACAGGGCATTGTAGATTAAACTTTAGATTAATTTAGATTAATCATCTAACTAAACTAGGAATTCGCGAGAACGAAAATGAAACCACAATGCATATACTAAGAGAATGCCCTGTACTTATGCACAAACGAAAGAAGCACCTGGGGGCTTTATTATACCAGGTACGGACTGGGTTTCCAGAAGTTTATTTAATATACTAAAATTTCTCTCGGATACTGGACTTACGGACGAACTGTAGGTCCATGAAGGGGGTACAATAGATCTTCTAGGTCACAGTGCACTATTCCCCATCAATAATAATAATAACCCCGCATTTCGAGACATTTTGAAATACTGAAATGCAATGTACAGTATTCGTATTCAATTGCAAAAAGTCACGTTAAAGGTAATCTTTGTCGTTTCGACGAAGACTAGTTTTGTTTTTCTATAAAAAAGAAAACTTACGCTGCGGTCGTGCTGCAAAATGTGTGTATATCGCGAAAGCACATCGCCAACTGAGATCACACGAAAAGAGAAAGCAATCAGATCGGAGAATAAGAAGAAATTTGAAGAAATGTATGTGGTGTTCGTCGAATCGACGAAGATTACCCTTCTAGGGTTAAGGAACAAATTCTATCGCAAATTCAAAAGAACTGGGGATTTTACCATTTTTAATAATTATAAGAAATATTCTAAGGAATACAACTGCCTACACAGGTTTCTATACTCCAATCACATTTTAAGCTTTGAAGCCAATATCAAAACCAATCCCAAGGCCTTTTGGCGCTTCATCAAGTCTAAAAAACTCAGCTCGGGCATACCGTCTTCCCTGATTTTCAAGAATAAATCCGCAAATTCAGCCTCCGAGGCCGCAAACCTGTTTGCAAAATTTTTCCAGTCAAACTTCATGCCGTCCATTGCCGCTGATAAAACCCGTTTACCCCGTCCGGAATCGTCGCTGAATTTTGGCTTTCTTACACTGTCCGTTGAAGATATAACCAAATACATTTCGCGCCTTAGTCTTTCAACCCAGACTGATGTCGATGGATTGTCCGCAATCCTGCTTAAAAAATGTGCCTCTCTTGTTTATCCACTAACTGTGATTTTTAATAAATCTCTAGAATCTGATATCTTCATTGACGCCTGGAAACTTGCCTTTATTACCCCCATCTTTAAGAGTGAAAACAAAAATGATGTAGGTAATTATAGGCCAATCTCCAAACTCTCCACAGTTTCCAAGCTTTTCGAGTGTAAAATCAAAGACAAGGTGTTCTTCGCAGTGAAAAGTTTAATTTGCCCAAGCCAACATGGCTTCACGCCTGGTCGTTCCACTGTTTCAAATCTTGCTGTTTTCAGTGAGCATTGCATTTCCGCGTTTCATAACGGACTTCAGGTAGACACAGTCTACACTGACTTTTCCAAAGCCTTTGAAAGGGTTTCTCACCCAATCCTAATTCATAAGTTATCGTCGTTTGGCTTTCATTCCGTTTTTCTTGAATGGCTCAAATCTTACTTAAATAATCGCCAGTGCGTGGTTATGGTAGATAATGCACCTTCGGCTCCATTTGTTGCTTCATCAGGTGTTCCGCAAGATAGCATTCTTGGACCTCTGCTTTTTGTCTTGTTCATCAATGACATAAGTCACTGTTTCTCGTCTGCAAATTCTTCGCTTTACGCAGATGATCTAAAAATTAACTCAGCCACTAGAAGTCCGTCCGATTCTTTGTTGCTCCAAGCCGATCTTGATAATGTACACTCTTGGTGTCGTCGTAATTGTCTATCCTTAAATATTAATAAATGTTTCCATGTCACTTTTTCCAAGAGTACATCAGTCCTACAAAACACATATAATATATCCAATACTTCTTTAAAGTCTGTTTCTGAAATCAAGGACTTGGGAGTTATTTTTGATCACAAGTTTTCCTTCTCGAGTCATGTCAATGCTACCTTTTCAAAATTCTACGCCATGTTAGCTTTTGTTAAACCACAGAATAAACAGTATACAGAATGCGCATGTCGACCAGCGAAGCAATCTGAATTTATGGTGCGGGCCGAAAGCAGCAGGGGGGAGATAACAGAGTTTGTTGAACAGAACTTTTGTCTCTGTTAATTTCTCGTGCGACGATGATCTCTGTTATTGTCAACTTCGGTAAGTGCCGAGTGGTGCAGAGCGAGTTCGTGCGCTCGATGCCGGCCATAGAAGTTACTGTTATTTTCAATGAAGCGAATGAAGGGCGATGTGCTATCGTTGTTGTTGTTGATCAGCGAATGAAAATTGTAAATTTTGAATTTTTGTTTCTGGCTGACATTGGCTGGCAATTCCCGACGTGTGTCGGTTAATAAGAACAAGTTTTTTTCATGTTATTATGCGATCGACTTTCTGCGTGAAGAAATTTGTATCTCCTTATGAGCACTTGAATTCTAAGGTTTCGCTAATTTTGGCGTAAATGACTTCTCGCCGCGATTAATTATTTTATCCCTACGCTTTTTATCCCACTCTAGGCCCCCAGTTTTTTGGCCCAAACATTTGTTTGTCAAACCTAAAAAAAAAATGAGAGGTTCCGAAGAATCGTAATTACGAATTTGTGCATTTAATCATGTCGAATGTATGTACATATCTATTGTAAAGCAAAAAGCTATGAGAAAAAAGTAAGTAATGCCCCGTTCTGACTATGTCATATATGGTGCCATTTGTAGTCAGTTAAATGAGAACGGGTTGTCATATGGTGTCATTTGCGTTTGCCTGCATGTATGACTACGATTTGCCATACGAAACGAGAATCAAATGAGAACGATCGAATTTGTGTAGAACGAACGATTTGACTACGTTTGTCGAGAAAACAAAAAATGTCAACATGCTGGCAAACCTTGTCATATTATTTTTCGTCAGTTTTTGCCGTGCAATGAGAACGCATTTGACGACATAGGACGAACATGACATATATGGCAGTGTTTGTCGTCAGTGAATATGACACCATATATGACATAGTCAGAACGGGGCATAAGCAACGACGATCCCGAATGACGGCAGAATAAATTTTTAGTTTTGATTTTTTTCGATATATGTACGTACATCCACCATGTAAAGGATATTTCGTACATAACGATTGTGCCACATCGTTTAACTATCATCAATATTAAAAATAGTGTGATATCTTTATACCGTAGTGACTTTTTAAGTCGATAAGTTACCCCCTTTTGACATTCGTTCTCATATATTTTTGCATGCTACACTCCGTCGTAAAATTGCTACCGACAGCGTATGTACGCACTGCGCTGCACGCAGAATGAACCACAAAGCAAAAAGAATTCAAATTCAATGTTTCAATTCCTAGCCGGCAACAATAACAACAACCATACCTTATTGCTCTTCTCCCCATATATGTAAGAAGCAAGTGGCACTTCGTTTTGTTGGCCGACAACAACAGCAACCACAGCCTGACGCTATTTTCCCTTCGGAGCTGCATGCGATCATTACTTTCATCTTATCTCTGTGCTGTTTGTTCTGTGAAATAACAGAAACGAAAGCTGTCTAGTGCTGTTTGTAATGTTAATAGCAGAGGACGTAATGTTAAATTAACAGTGGTCGTAATATTACGACCCCTTAACATTTTGGAATTTGTATGAGATGCGCGTTCTGTATTACTGTTTATTCTGTGGTTAAACGTAATTCCTCTGAGTTCACTGATCCGTATACCGTAAAGTTACTCTACACCTCCTTCGTCCGATCTAAATTAGAATATGCCTCGTTCATCTGGAGACCCTACCATGAGTGTTATACCAATCGCATTGAACGTGTCCAGAAATCCTTCCTTCGCTTTGCTCTTCGGTCCCTCAGATTCCATGAACCCATTCCCTCCTACAGCTCTCGTTGTAAACTCCTTAATCTGAACTCCCTTTACAATAAGAGAATCATTCTATCCCTATCCTTCGTCTTCGACTTGATTTCTAGTGTAGTTGATTGTCCTGTTCTGCTTGAAAGAATCTTCTTCAATATTCCTCTTAGAGTACCATGGTACTTGTCATTATACCCCTTTTTATGTTAATTTTGCTAAAACTAACTATGTGTCGAACGCCCCCTTGGCCAGAGCTCTATCTGAATTTAATAATTTTTCTAAAGTAATAGCTATTGACTTCTCCTGCTGAAAACCTGTTTTTTTGAATTTGCTAAACCATGCGCTCAGATAATCCCATCTCTTACTTTTATTTCTAATTTGCTTTTCTTTGTTCACTAGTTTTAAGTTTTAAATTAAGTTTGTTATTCATCAATTTAGCCTGTAAGTTTTGAGCTTGTTATTCATTTACTTAGTCTGTAAGAACATTTTTGTTCATTGACTGAATTTAATAAAGTAAAGAAATAAAGAAACCCCAGGCTGCGCGGTCTACTAATGCTACTGGGAAGAAGGAGGCGCCCAAACCTGCCTTACGCAGGCAAGGGGGCTCAGGACACCACCGCTCAGGCCGGCCCCTCAATTTCAGAGGTAGTGCCTCAATTTCAAGGTCTTCGACTCGACGTTGCTACTGAAGAGGGAGCAATGATTCTCTCGCAAAATAGCAGCGTCGAGTCTGCGGACTTTGCCATGGACGCAGCACTCCTAGAGGAGAAGGACGAGCCTGCGGCCACCGGTTCCACTCCTGGAACGTCCTTCGCGTGGGAGCGCAATGCGAACAGTGCTGCAAAAAAGCCAGAAATGGTTACCGGCGCTCACTTCGCTTCGCAAAATGAACAAAGGTTCAGTACCCTTGTCTGACAAGGAGAAAGACCTAGTTAAGAAGCACCAGAAAATCGTTGCAAAATACGAAAAGAAGCAGGCGGCGACTTCTGGTGCTAAGACCTCGACTGCAGTCGACCACAAGTACAGCAACGGCGGCAAAGCCTGGTAATAGGGCCACGACCGCTACAGCTGTACGACCGGACAGACGGCGAAGCCTGGAAACGGTGCCACGGCCGCCTCGTCAGAACGGAAGGCTGGTCAGAAGCCATCCACCTGGACGAAGCCCACTTCCACTATAGTGGAAAAGGCTGTCAAAAGGGGTAGATCAGGGGACGATCAGCCTGCAGGGGAGGGAAAAAGCTGAAATCCTCAACGCGCTTCTCCTCTCCACAGGAGCTACAGATTGCCGTTGTGGACCGGAGCGATCCCGATGGGAAAATTCGTCCGGAAAACTAGCTCTCTGGTGAGGCGCGCATTCTGCGAGCGATGCTCGGGGCGGCGGACGACGAAATCGACTTCGACGGCGCTGGCTGACGTCAAAATCATCGGGTGTGGCAACAGGGAGTCACTTAACTTCCTTGTGCGCACAATCGGTGGTCTTAACCTCTCTGGCAGGGAGCAAAACTCGAGGTCATACCTCGCGACCGATTGGCTCTCCGACCTGTCGTTACACTGTGGGTCTCCCCTCCAGTCTTGGAGAATGCCGACACGTTGAAGCTGACAGGTCGGCAGAACAGCGGCCCTTATACTGGAGAGTGGAGAGTAATTTTCTCCACTACTAGTAGGAATGAGACGGGTAAGGACCTCGTGGTCGCTGCTGACCAACCGTCTTTTACTCATCTGCAAGACTCCTCTGGTATTGTCATGTTCGGTTTGGGTTCCTTAAAAGCTCGTTTCCCCAATAAGGAGCGTGCCACCACTCTAAAGCCGCCACCCACAATCATATGCAATTCCTGGAAGAGGAGGAAGTTGACTTGGCCTTAATCTAGGACCCCTGGCTCGTCAGAGACAGTGTTTGTGGATTAGGGTCAAGTCAATTCAGATTACTTCGTTCGCGCGGTGGAGGTAATGTAACGATGAGGCACCCTGTCGCTGTGCTATGCATGAATGGTTTTACGGGCATACTTTTAGGCACGCACTTTAGAGTACAGCCGGCTTGCTATAATCTCAATATGGCAAGGATGGTTCGCGATGGTAATGGGATGTGCGAGAACGATCGAGAGATAGTCCAATTGGAATGTGCGAGAACAGTCGGCGCGATAAGCAGACAAGTATAAAAAACAGCCGGGTGCAGCGTAGAGGGACAAGTCTTATTTGAGCAAGTAGAGATGAAACACGAAATAGTCCAATAAGTAATAGCAAGTGTAAATACAAGCAAAGTGTAAATTTGTAAATGGAGTGATTGTTGGTTTTTGACTGCGTTATGCCAGAGGAAGAGTGGTCTGCGGAGAGGATACAAAAGGACCAGCGCGAGGTTACGGATCTTGCAAAAATCGTCAAAGGCAAGGAGCAAGGCGCACGTCCGGACTGGCAAGAGATGGCCGGTGAAAGTCCGATCGCGAAGGCTTACTGGGCAGAGTGACAAAGTCTGCGGTTGTCTGATGGCTGCCTATACAGCGAGTGGGAGAGTGGGGATGGCCGGACCAGCAATCCCCTAACTGTAGTCCACCATAACGACTCCAGCGGAGGGCACCTAGGCATCACAAAATCTGTCGCCAAAATAAAAAGACGATTCTACTGGGTAGGATGCCAGGAGTCTGTAGCCGATTGGATTAAGATCTGTGATCGATGTTCGGCTGCGAAAGGGCCGACAAGGAGATCTCGGGGCAGTACAACGTGGGAGCGCCCTTCGAGCGAATTGCCATGGACGTCGCCGGCCCATTCCCAATTAGCACTCAAGGCAACAAATATGTGCTGGTGGTAATGGACTATTTTAGTAAATGGCCCGAAGTGTATCCTATTCCTAACCAGGCCACCACGGTCGCGGAAATGCTGGTAAACAACTGGGTGGCCAGATTTGGAGTTCCGCTGGAGTTGCACTCGGATCAAGGCCGGAATTTCGAGTCTGCGGTATTCAAGGAAGTGTGTGAGCTACTAGGAATAAGAAAAACTTGCACCACTCCTTTGCATCCGCAGTCCGACGGCGTGGTGGAACGATTCAATCGGACACTGGAAGAATATCTGCGGAAAGTGGTAGGCAGGAATCTAAAGGATTGGGACACGCATATCCCTCTGTTCCTGATGGCGTATAGGTCAGCCCCGCAGGATACGACATCACTCACTCGAGCAGTGTTCGGCACAGAGTTGAGGTTGCCCGCGGACTTGAAGTTCGGAGTGGTCAGCACGACGTAAGGCGCTAGGACTGATTACGCAGTCAATAAGCAGCCGGAACTGGAAGAAATCCACCAGTTTTTAAGAAGCCGTACCCAACTAGTCAGCGATAAGATAAAAGCCAGATATGATCTACGGGCTAACACAGCAGGGTTCCAAGAAGGCGATCTGGTAATGCTCTACAACCCGCAGCGGAGGAAAGGTTCAAGGTGCAAAACTTCAGACGTGACCAGGATTAATGACGTGGTATACAGGGTTCAACGCTACTGCGTTGAAGACGCCTGGCATCTTACTCCGGCAAAGCCTCGGCACTTGTTCGGGCCGAACAAGTCTAAGGGCCGTTTTCTCAACTTACCCATAAAGTGACCTTTAGCTAAAGGTCATTTCAAATTGTAATTTCATTACCAGCTGTTTTTTGTTTGTAAACAAACATATGCATGTACTTGGCACCACTTTCACTTAAAGTTCATTTTAAAGTTTAACAGGCAGTCAATCTGACCGGTAAGTTTTATCGGGTGGATAGCTTAACGAGCGGTTGAGAAAACGAAAATGCGTTTATCGGCCCGCTAAAGTGAACTTTAAAGTTAAATGTAAGTTGAGAAAACGGCCCTAAGTGGTGGGCAGTGTAACGATGAGGCACCCTGTCGCTGTGCACGCACTTTAGAGTACGGCGGCTTGCTATAATCTCGATATGGCGAGAATGGCTCGATGGTAGTGGGATGTGCGAGAACGATCGAGAGATAGTCCAATTGGAATGTGCGAGAACAGTCGGCGCGATAAGCAGACAAGTATAAAAGGCAGCCGGGTGCAGCGCAGAGGGACAAGTCTTATTTGAACAAGTAGAGGTGAAACACGGAATAGTCCAATAAGCAATAGCAAGTGTAAAGACAACCAAAGTGTAAATTGTAAATAAAGTGATTGTTGGTTTTTGACTGCGTTTTGCGCTGAGTAATTGAAGAGTATTTTATTTCTCTAGCACAATCCAGAGAGACGAATAAGAACTAATTTTCGTAACAGTAAGATAAGAGCCTGTATTGTATATAGAAAATACATTAATATGTTTCTCTTATCTCAATATAGTACTGGTGACCTGTGTGTGGCTGCATGTGAGCGAAGGGAGTGGCGTGCCCTTATCCTGTCGTCCGCATACATGCCATTCGAAGGTGAAGAACCAACGCCGAAGAAGGTCCGGGACCTTGTTGCGCACGCCCGAACACGGAGACTTGATCTCATCATCGAGTGTGACGTCAACGCTCATCACGTTCAGTGGGGAAGTTCCGGCACCAACGGTAGGGGTGAGTCCATTTTTTAGTTTCTTCTTAATTCTAACCTTATGCTATGTAATAGGGGCAATACGCTAACCTTCCATAACAGGGTTAGGGAAGAAGTTATAGACATAACCTTGGTTACCGACTTTAGTACTATCTCCGTGGCCGACTGGAAAGTGCTAACGGAATGTTCGTTTTCGGACCACAACCGGAGTCCACCAGCCTATAGGAATCCGAGAAACACTAACTGGCCTGGATTCAGTGCATTAGTCTCCAAATAACTGGCGTCGCGCAAGGCGATAGCTATCTTTGAAAGAAACAACATTGACAAGTCAGTTAATCTTTTAACGAAAGTTCTAAATAAATCTTTCAAGAAATCGTGTCCAAAAAGTCGAGCTCCACGGAAAACCAACGCAGTTTGGTGGACCCCAGAGCTAAGACAATTTAGGACAGACACTAGGCGTCTCTTCAATTAGGTTAAACTCAGCCCAACTGAAGAAGACTGGGGAGCCTACAAGGCTAGCTTTAATAAGTTTAAGAAAACTATTAGGGCAGCCAAGCAGGGCGATTGGAAGAATTACTCTGAATCCCTCGACAATGTTAATGAGGCCGCCAGACTCCGTAAGGTGCTGGCTGGGGTTTCACACACCCCTGGCAGCATCAGGAAATCTGACGGATCATGGAAGGAGTCAAGGGAGGAGATTCTTGAGAACACTCACTTTCCTGGATGCACGGATGTTGTTGAAGCGACCACGTCGCATAGGCAACAAACATCGGGATAGTCAGCGAAGCCAAGATAGCATGGGTAATTGACTCGTTCAGCCCGTACAAATCCCCGGGCCCTGATGGTGTCATTCCCGCTATGGTACAATGGTCTAAGGAGGCGGTGGTCAAGGTCCTGACGAGAATCTTTCGTGGATCTCTCCAACAAAGATATATCCCGCGTGCCTGGAAGTAGGTTAGGGTGGTGTTCATTCCCAAAGCAGGGAAAGTGAACCACTTAACAGCAAAAGATTACAGACCGATCAGCCTTTCATCGTTCTTACTTAAGACTCTGGAGCGGCTGGTAGACGTCTATATTAGAGAAGCGGCACACTTTAGAGGACTCTGCAAGGCGCAACACGCGTATTGCAGGGGGAAATCTGTCGACAGTGCCCTGCATGAGGCCGTTCAGACGGTAGAAAGATCGCTGAACGATAAGGAGTATACGTTAGCCGCTTTCCTCGGTATCGAGGGGACCTTCAATAACGTTACCTTGGAGGCTATAATCAACGCACTTAGAAAGTTCAAAGTGCCTGAGAAGGTGGTAAAGTGGACCAGTGACATGCTCAGTACCAGAAGGGTCCACTCTATCCTAGGACTGTGTTCAGTGAGGAAATTAACTACAAGGAGCACACCACAAGGGGGTGTCCTTTCGCCTCTGCAGTGGCTGCTTGTAGTGAATAACATCTTCGAGATCTTTGAAGAATATGCAGACGACGTCACTATCCTGATCCCTGGAAGATTCCTGTCCACAATCAGCAATCTCATGGAGTCTGCCTTAAAGGAACTCTCCAGGTGGGCAGAGATAAATGGTCTAGGGGTTAATCCCTCGAAGACTGCTTTGGTACTGTTTGGTACCGAAGTTTAAGCTGCCTAAACTTGACGGCACTACTCTCACCCTATCACCCGAGGCAAAATACCTTGGCACCATACTTGACTCCAAACTCTCTTGGAAGCGCAATGTGGAAGAGCGGGTGAAAAAGAGACTGAATGCTTTCTACATTTGTAAAAGGGCTTTCGGGACAAAGCGGGGATTGCAGCTGACTATCGTTCATTGGATGTATACCGCGATTATACGGCCGATCCTAAGTTCCCCCCCCCCCCTTGTCGGAACGATCTAGCAAGCGCAGCACTCAGACAATTATACGTCACTAGCTGGGCCCCGAGGCTTCGCACGCAAGCTCTCTTGTTTCACCCGATACAAATGCTGAACCCATTGTTTACCCCGTCGGATATTGATTTAAAAAAAAACATATGTCTATTATCTTTGATGTCAAGTATTTCCAAACATTTTGAAGTCAAAAGCCCTTTAAATCATGAGTTTTCACATTTACCCTAAACAAATTCTTAACCCTTAGTTTATCACGGTAGATTTCGATTTTCCAAAAAATGAAAAGCACATCTATATATTTATTTGAATAAGGGCGCTGAGATCTCACTATCCACACATCGTACAATATCATATGATACATCATTTTAAAGCTCTTAATGAGCATATTTGCACAAAACTGTCAAAATGTGGATTGATAAAGCCTATCGGGAGATATTTGCATCGAAAATTGCATTAATTTCCCTATTGGAAACAGCATTGCTCTTTACGTTTATCAAATCCAATCAGAAAGCTGTGCGCTTGAGCAAGAAGATGGGAATAAGCAAACAATCAAAATCGTGCATGGAACCCACACGTTCCACACACGCATGTGGTGAGAGCACGGTTGCCAACTTTTCTATTTCAGAAAGCACTAAAACAAACGCTAAACAGACGCGTTTTTCCACGTACATTTTTTCTAAGAATGAATTAATCTTTGTGTCTTTGAAATAAAAATAAACACTAGAAACGCACCAAGCACCAAACTCTATATTTTTCGCGTTTTCATTTCCAAAAAGCACAAATTTTAATGCGAAAAGCACTAAGTTGGCAACAGTGGGTGAGAGCGTTACTTTACATGCCACAGCTTTGTTTTATTTGCGCTCTTTGTTTGCGCACACTGCAGCGAGTTTGCGAAAGCACATCGTCGTGGCGGGGGATGATTGTTAGGAGAAAATGATATGCTGTTGTGATCTTCTTACGCCGGCGAAAGGCTGAAATTTCGATTTTCTTTTTCTCTTTAGCTTTTGTTCTTCCTTAATGCTAGCCAGTGCTGCTATGTCCCAAATTTTGCATTTTTATGTTTTGTTTTGAATTTCTACTTTCTGGCAAGCTTTTGTTTTTCTTTGAGGCAAGCCAGTGCTGCTATGTCCAAAATGTTGCAATTATTGACAAATAAATTAAACACAACGGCGAATGTAGTATTTCACGAAGTACTATAATACAAAAAATATATATTACATTTTAGTTACATAAACGAAATGGTATTTTTTTTGTTTACACCCGAATTTCGGGGGTTACAACTAGTTTTAATTATTTCCCGATAGAAGTGCTTTTTGTCTAAGTTTGAGGTCAAAAGGACCAATAAATCGTGGAGAAATACAAACTGTTAACCCATTGTTGACACCGTTAGATTTTGTTTTTCAAAAAAGTGAAAAATACGTGTCAAATTATTTCTCACTAAGAGTACTTTCACAAAGTTTGAAGTCAGTGGCCCCAATAATTCATGTTTTTTTACAGTTTCGCCATACAAACTTTTAACCGGTCGTTGACCCCGTCCGATTTTAATATTCGGAAAAAATGAAAAACACGTATCGAGTTATTTTACATTTGAAGTACTATCACAAAGTTTGACGTCAAAAGGCTCAAAAAAAATTTGTTTCTCCATATATACTTTTAACCCGTCGTTGATCCAGTTAGTTTTCGATTTTGAAAATAATGAGAAACGCGTGTCCAATTTTTTTATTTCAAGTATTTTTACAATTTTTGAAGTCAATAGGCCTATCGGTTTGAGTCTACCCTTAAACAAATCTTAACCCATTGTTGGTCCAGATATATTTTGATTTTCGAAAAATTATAAAATACGTGTCGAATTATTTTTGATTTAGAGTATTTTCAGGAAGTTCGAAATCAATACGTCTCTTAAATCACTTTTCTTCATACAACACTTTAACACATGTTTTGCCCCTTTACACCCCGAATTTCAAAAAATTCAAATTTCATGTTTGTAGCTTCAGCGCTTTGGGCTGAGCGATGATGAATCAATCAATCAATCAGTCAGTCAGGACAACCAATCTATGTATATAAAAATGGAGGCGGTACCACGCCCCCTTGTGCAATGCTCACAACTTTCTTCCAGTCGAAATGTGCTACTAAGTGGAAAGTTCGTACCAAGTTTCACTGATGTGTGTGTGTGTACTGCATAACTGTTGGATCATAAAAAATGTGCCACGGCCCTTGACCAACACCGATCACCGACCGAGTAGAAAAACACATCTATGAAACAACGGTACACCAAATTTCAATGCTGTGCGGCTTACAACTCCGAAGCTATTCCATATAAAAGATTTGAGTTGTATGGGCGGACCCACGCCCTCTTATTAAATACCCACCCCATTCCCTCTGTGGAATGATATAACTAAATGGTAAATTCGTACTAAGTTTCATTGATGTGCGACGAACAGTTTCAAAATTATGAGGATAGTTTGGGTCAAACAAATGTGCCACGCCCCTTGTCCAACGCCCATCAAAATTTAACAGTAGAATGACAATTCTGTGGGAGGATGTCATACCAAATTTCAATGCTGTGCGACTTATAATTCCGAAGCTATTCCATATAAAAAACTTGAGTTCTATGGGCGGTGCCACGCCCCTTGTTAAATACGCGCCCCATTCTCTCTGTCAAAAGATAAGACTAAATGGTGGGTTCGTACTAAGTTTCATTGATGTAAGACTAACAGTTTCAAAATTATGCGGATAGTTTGGATCAAACAAATGTGCCACGCCTCTTGTCCAACGCCCATCAAATTTAAACAGTAGAATGACACATTTATGAAACGACGGTACACCAAATTGCAACGCTGTGCGGCCAACAATTCCGAAGCTATTCCATATAAAAGATTTGAGTTGTATGGGCGGAGCCACGCCCCCTTGTTAAATAACTGCCCCATTCCCTCTGTCGAAAGCTATGACTAAATGGTATGTTCGTACTAAGTTTCATTGATGTGCGACTAACAGTTCCAAAATTATGCGGATAGTTTCGGTCAAACAAATATGCCACGCCCCCTGTTCAACGCCCATAAAATTTTAACAGTAGAATGACACATCTATGGGACGATGTCATACCAAATTTTAATGCTGTGCGACTTACGATTCCGAAGCTATTCCATATAAAAGATTTGAGTTGTATGGGCGGTTCCACACCCCCTCGTTCCCAATTCCATCTATCGAAGGACATGATTAAATCGTAAATTTGTACAAAATTTAATTGATGTGTGACTTATGGTTCCAAAGTTATTGTCTAAAAATTTATTCTTGTGGTGCCACGCCCCGTTTTCCCGACTTTTCTTTTTTCCTAAACCTTCACGTAAAATTTCAAACAAACCCGCCGAAGGAAGTACTATATCCAAGTTGGTCCAGTCGTTTTCAAGTTTTAAGCAGCCGAACGGACCACGATTCATTTTTATATATATAGATTAGAGAGCTGCAATTGTGTTTTTGAAAGTGGTTTCAAGACACTCTCTCTCTTTGCACGGCACTGCACTGCACTTGCTCAGTGCAAACAGATCGAATGAAACGTGCCAGCGAAGAGAAGCAAAACATGTGCGTTCATGACATATGAGAGCTGAGACTTTGTTGCTTTATAACATTAGTGTGTGCGAGCACACTAAAGGCAATGCACAGTAAAGGCAATGAAATTTACTGCAATGACACTGAATGCAGTAAGTTATACTAATAGAACAATTAGTGCTTTGTTATTATTGTAATAATCACGCATATTTTTGAGTTTTTCGAATGGTTTTTATTTTAAATTAAATTTCATACGAATTTTCAAATAAAATATTTTCACCTAAATTGAAACTATTGTGTTTTATGGACATATTTCAAAGCGTAAATACATAAAAAGCATTGAACAGAAAAATTAAATTATATTTACTTGTGCATCTATCTCCTTTTTTTTCAAAATTTTTGTTTTAATGATGGCTAAAAATTACAATAATAACTACATATACACTAGTCAGAATAAGTTTGCGTACAAGGGGTACGTAGTTTTTCATATGAAAAATAAATCAGTTAAAGTAATTTTTCAAAAACAAAATATTTTTTATTTCTTCCGTAAACTTAGTTCTTTTATTCCATTAATATGATAACATCAAAAACTTGACCAAATTGTAAAAGAAGAGCCAAAAACAAAATATGTTATGAATTCACCTCAGAAAAAGTTTGCGTACAAGATATGGTTATGTAGTTAAAATGTAATTGAAACTAAGTTTTGTCCAAAAATTAATATCTTTGTGAATATTCTTTTCTCGCTTGAACTCCCTGCAGAAGTTTCGGCGTACATTTTATTAAATTCGGTATTTTTTCAGCGGTTATTTTGTTATATCCTTGAATTGTTATATTGGTTTACTATATCTTTGAAGATGGAGTGTTGTTGGGATCAGGGTTCAAGTAAACCAATATAACTCAATTAGATGCACGTTAGGTGACTAGGGAGGAACTTATTCAACTTTGCTGAGTTAGTGAATAGCAAACATAGCTTCGCATCGTATGCATTGCGTCCTAAGGTTAAAAAGTAATGTTGGAATCTGATCCAAAGTTTTGAAACCTTGGCTTACATAAGCTTTTAGAATATGTAAATAACCCCCCGGAAGCATTTCTGAATACCATATCGTCACATATGCTATGCTTCACTGTTAATTTTAGATTTTTGTTATTAACAGGATCCTCATCAAATTAGTTCATGCCTTTTAATGCCAAATATGCCAAACCATTATCAGATAATAATGAATCGTCCCACTTTCTATAGATAACAACATATCGTCCCGGAAATCTGGTTTTCTAGACTCTTTGATGGACTCTTTTACGAAAGCAATTCTGTAAATATGGGCTTCTTACATGCTGTTATGCAGGGGAAATATGATTTTTTCAGGATTTTTCTTGTAAAGTTTTATAAAATATTTCTGTACATTTCTGAAGATATTGGATGCACCTAGCCTTAGATTATGATGCACTGATCGCAAACAATCTAATCCTCTCGCTCAGGTAGCTTAAGAAAATGGCCAGATCGTAGTAATGAAGCAAGATTTTCTGTTTTTTTGGAGATTTAAGATGGCTTTTTGAAATGACGAATGTGCTCTCCCAAAAGTTTCCAAAATTCATGAAATTTTTTGTGAATTTTGGAAAGTTTTAGCAAGATTATCCTTTTATCCATGTTTAATTTTTTTCTGTTGGATTCTATTGCTTTCTATAAAATGTCAAGCACATATACGGTTTCAAATCATTTACAAATCCGTTTACTGTTCAATGGAATACAAATTTTCCAAAAAAAATAAATAAAAAGCATAACCGGAAATTCCCGTTACTAGTTTTGTACGCAAACTTATTCTGCACCGTTTTGTGAGTATATTGTCAGTAAATACGAATACATGGAAAATTATTATTTTAACTGAATAAAAAGTGCAGTTAAAGCATATATGAAAAATTTGGATAAGTTTTTATAAACAGAGAACCCATTTTTGAGGTCAAAATTAATCATAACATAATTTTGACTTGCCTGTACGCAAGCTTATTCTGACTAGTGTACATCAATATTACATTTAAATTATTTATTTAAATATATTATATTAACTCACATCATCAACCTCCATTTGAATTAATTTTTTATCAGACACTAACATGTTTTAAGAAACTCCCTCATTTAATTACGCGTGCCAAACTCTTCTTTTAATCACTCATTGCATTCGGTGTACAGACAGTATTTTGGCCCGTTAGGCATTGTCAACGCTTCATAAGCATTGCTTGCAGTGTATATAGCAGAGAGAAAACAGTGCGTGCATTGCAGAGACAAACAAATGAGTGTTGACTGCTATTGCGGTTTGCGTTTTGTTGTCATTCTCATACTGCTCTCTAACTACAGTGAATGCTGGCAAACAGTGCACACTGCACCAAATCACACTGTGTGTATGGACAAATGAATCATCCATTGCAGCTCTTTAATATAGATTGTACTACGACTTGTTGTTCCCTGTTAATATGCTTTAAATCTACCCGACTTCCGAAGAAACCTTGATAGATCCTGGGGTGCCAAGGAGCCAAGGTGGTCGCTTCTTAGCACATTAGTGCCAAACGTCTCAAACCTGATACGAGCGAACGCGGGGCAGAGACACAGGAAGTGTTCCGCCGTCTCAACGTCCTCCCCACAGGCAGGACATAGGGCACTGTCAGATATGCCTACCATTTCCATGTGCTTTGCCCATAGAAAATGGCCCGTCATTAACCCGACCATCTGCCTGCAGTCCCCTCTGCCTAGTGACAGAAGAAACTGTGAGCATCTGCCGGATATGGCGGGAAGCATAAGTTTCGTCCACCTGCAGCCGCTCTCAGCCTGCCGTGCTCGCTCCTGGATCATAGTGACCCATTCGTTAACAGTGGCTTTGATGGCCGCAGATGGGAGTGGCAGAACAGGCTCAGGGCCGACAAAAGCAGCCTCTGCGCCCATTCTAGCTAAGGAATCCGAGGTCTCGTTACCTGCGTGTCCCGGGACCCAGGTGAGCATCAGGCTATTGTATTTGCCGACATAATTAAGCCTGGATTTGCAGGACTTGACTAGCATAGAGGTGGTTAGAGGGCTGTCCAAGGCCATAAGCGCAGCTTGGCGGTCACTACAGACACAGATAGGCCTTTCCATCTATTCTCTATGACAAAGTTCATCGCCTCAAGTATCGCATGCACCTCTGCCTGAAACACAGATGCCCGCGAGCCTAGGGCAAAGAACAGTCCAGTCCCCGTGGATTCAACGAAGACCCCAGAGCCAGAACCTTCTTCCGTTCGGGAGCGGTCCGTGAATATACGGAAACAGTGTTTACCGGGCTCATCCTCAGGATCTGACCAAGAGTGAGCCTCAGGCAGCAACACCATGTACCGCTTTTTTAGTATGACAGTTGAAGGCATGGAGTCGAGGGGCATGGACATGACTGTGAGGTCGATGTCGGTGCCAGCACAATTGTCCAGTACCGAACAAGCGCCATACCACTGGCCACTGTGTTTTAGTCTTCGGATGGCCTTTAGGGCCTCTCCTTGGATGAAAACATCAAGTGGAGGAAGGTTCACCAGGGCATCTAGCGATGGGCCAGAAGTAGTCGGGAAGGCTCCCGTACAACATATGGCCACAGTGCGCTGCAGTCTGGACAAGGTTCTCTTGACCCCTGCAAGAGAGAGTCTGCTCATCCAGACTACCGATGCGTAGGAGATGATGGGTCTTATCATAGCCTTGTAGATCCAGAGGATCTTGCTAGGGGAAAGACCCCACGTTTTCCCAAATACACCTCTGCACTGCCAGAAAGCCGACAGTGCTTTCGATGTCTTTAGTTCTACATGAGATTTCCAAAGGAGTTTATCATCTAGGATAACTCCCAGATATTTCACCTCTTTGGATAGCTGGATAGTGACACCCTTGACTGTGGGCAGAACGACTCTATCGAGCTTCCTCCTCCTGGTAAAGAGAACCATACCAGTTTTGGCGGGATTAGCAGATATCCCGTTCGCATTACACCAGGTGTCTATCATATCCAGTGTTCTCTGCACCTTTTACAAGGGCCGGTTACGAGACAGGCCACATCGTCCGCGTATGCTTGTGCGTAGACTCCAGAGTCATTCAGAGTGATGAGCAGGGGATCAATCACCATGCACCAGAGCAATGGAGACAGCACCCCACCTTGAGGGCAGCCTCTATTCACACTGGATGACACCAGCAGATCGTCCTCTGCCTGCACCGTCATGACTCTTTGGGCTAGCATTGAACGTATCCAATTTACCAAAGCCCGGTCTACGTCGTGTCGGCTAGCAGCGTTACACATACTGTCAAAAGTCGCATTGTCAAATGCGCTCTCTATATCCACAAAGATTCCCATCGCGAAGTCCCTCCTGTCGATGGCTCGCTCAATCCTACCAACCAGATTTTGCAGAGCCGACTCGCAGGATTTCCCACTTTGGTAGGCATGCTGAAATGGAGACAGAGGATGCATCTTAAGCGACTCCTTACGTATCCGTAACTCTCATCCTAAGTTACGGAGCCATTGTCTGGTGGCCGGCTACGGGTAACGCAACTGATGAATGTGCAGAGACTAGCGGCTATGGGAATAGCAGGCACTGCCAAAATCACCCCCCAGGCTGGGCTGGAGGTGATTTTGCACCTTCACCCCATTGAGCTGTTCATTAAGGGCTGCGCTGCTAAAGGCACTCGCAGACTGAGGGTGGCCAACTTGTGGAGGCAGCACGCTTATGGACACTCTGGAATTCTTAAGTTATTCGCGAAGCCGGATATCGGATATCAGTTGGATTCCTGCACGGACTATCTGATCCCATACCTGGACTTCGACATGCGCTCACTAGCCTTATATCCCACAAGGGAGGAATGGGAGCTGACAGGTGCGAAGAGAGACGCTTCCATCACCGTTTTCACCGACGCACAGTGGAGTAATATATAAGTAAAGTGCCGATTAACTAAAAACGAAAAATAAAGATACAAATATGTTTTGGTACCGGGTTAAAGTGGATAAAATTCTGCATCACTACGTGAAAGAGTTGTTGCAAAATAGTTTACCGTTTTCTCGCAAAGCACTGTGAAAGTTGACATATCTTTTCAGTTTTTGTGCGAACAGGGATAAATGCGTTTTTTCCTTTACTTCAAAACGATTTCTTTTTGTGTACTCGTATTTCAAAAAGTATTTAAAAATTAGTTACGCAACCTTCATGTTCAGGTATTTCAGTAATGCAGTGTGTATTTGGTTTTGTTAAAAGATGTTCATAAATATTAGATTTGCTTTTTTGTTTAAAAGCTTAATAATTGTCCAATTTTGGACCTTTTCATAGACATATAGTCTTGTGAGATCGAGCAAAACTGTTTTCCTTAGCGTATAGCTTAGATATTTCAGTAACATTTTATGAAAAAAAAAAATTTGCGCGAATGTTGCGCACTTTTCCAGCATTTCGATTTTTGTGTGCGAACTCATGGGCCAAATGGGCCATGTATGAGAACAAATAGACATGTGCAAAATACATTTTTTTTAATTGTTTATTTTTTAGATGAAAACAAGTAAGCAAAAGGTTTTATTGTTGTTTTTATTGTTTTTTAAAAATGCAGAAATATCTGCATCAATGATAAAAATCGATGTAGACTTGAATAAAAACATTCACACCATTTTATGGTTGTTTCTAGTGAACATCAATTCGAAATAGAAAATTTTCGCAGCTATGGATTCAAAACTGTAAAATATTTTTTACAGTAGGGGTATTCACACCGAGCTCGTTACTTCGTTAATTCGGTACTTGGTAGTTTTCTACGTGTATTTTGTTTTTGTTCGATTCTTTTACAAAGACCAAAATACACGAACAAAACTACCGAGTACCGAACTAACAAAGTAACGAGCTCGGTGTGAATACCCCTAATGCTATTCCTGGTAAAATATGCCCACAATTTTCCACAAATAGTTTTTGCATCGACCGCAAATCATATCGCATGATTTGTTGCCAATCGGCCAACTGTCGGAAGAAGCTCAAGAAGCACGGAATAAAGATTTCAAGTGTTGCAGGAAGAATTTTTTACGAAAGTGGACTGAAAAAATACCATTGAAAACATTTTTAATAGATTTTTTTAAATTCTGATCCCATTGTATCAAGTATGAAAAAAATGCCACAAAAAAGTGCATCGTATGTATATTATGCCGAAAGTTGCTAACTATGGAGTTGATACTAATGAGGAATGATGATAATGGTGATGGTTAGGCTTATAATGTTGATGATGAAGATTATAATGATGATAATCATCATCATAATGATGATATTGTTACGAATGCTAGTTCTAGTGGGCTAGTACGTATCTCTGGATTGCGTAATTTGAAAATAAAACACACTTAGTTCCTCAACCGCAGTCAATAAAATAAACCAACAATCACTTTATTTCACAGGTTTACACTTTACTGTCTTTACACTTAATTATTCGCTCAATTACTCCGTGTGGCACCTTCACTTCAAAATCAGACTGACTCGCTGCGCCGCACCCGGCTGCCTTTTATACCTGTCCGACCATCGCGCAGATCGTTCTCGCACATTCCAGAGTGGACTAAAGGTTTCCATGATGATCGCGACCATCATTGCTAGGTTGGACTAAAAGTTCCCATTATCGCGGCCATCATTGCCAGGTTGGACTAAAAGTTTCCATTATCGCGGTCATCATTGACAGGTTGAATTATGGCACGGCGCGTAGCGACAGGGTTGCTTTGCGCAGCGACAAACTGTCTTATCGTTACAATATTGAATTGGCTGCAAGAGGTGGCGATGAAATGTTTCAATTAAACTGTTCAACTTAACTTTCATTAGAAATGTGCAAGAGTTATCCCTTGAAAATATTTTAGTTTTTTACCGTTTTTTAAAAAACGACGGCCGCGACAATGAAGGCAACTTTTAGTCCAATCTGGCAATGATGGTCGCGATCATCATGGAAACCTTTAGTCCACTCCGGAATGTGCGAGAACGATCTGCGCGATGGCCGTACAGGTATAAAAGACAGCCGGGTGCGGCGCAGCGAGTCAGTCTGATTTTGACTAGTGAAGGCGCCACACGGAGTAATTGAGCGAATAATTAAGTGTAAAGACAGTAGAGTGTAAACCTGTGAAATAAAGTGATTGTTGGTTTATTTTACTGACTGCGGTTGAGGAACTAAGTGTGTTTTATTTTCAAATTACGCAATCCAGAGATACGTATTAGCCCACTAAAACTCATATTCGTAACATTTGGTGTCAGAAGTGGGATTGTGTTACTGAAAGTAAAAATAAAAATAAAAATTAATTATAAAACGCAGACATGGTTAGACTGGAGCAACTGAAGGTGGACCAGCTGAAGAAGGAGCTGGCCGCTTGGAATTTGCCGACTGCTGGCGGAAAGGTGGAGTTGCAGCTGCGCTTGCGAGAGGCGTGTGAATCACGAGGCATTGATTGGACTGCGCACGAGTTCGGGACGCAGGAGCTAGATTCGTCGGCCAAAGTGGAGGAATCGCCTGCGGGTGCTGCGTCGATGCAAAGTACGGCTGCAGCGGCTGCGCCACCACAAGCATTGGACATGAGCCAGCTAATGGTTGCACTTAAAGGCATGTTCGAGACTTCCAATCAAGAGATGGCAGCGAAGCTGGAAACTACGAATCAGGAAATTTCGGCAAAAGTCGAAACGACAAATCAGGAAATAGCTAAAATGGAAACGGCGAACCGAGAAATGTCAGAAAAACTTGAAAATGCAAATCGGGAGTTGTCCAGCAAGCTTCAGGAAAATTCTGCGCGCTTGGAGCAAAAGGTGGAGGAAATTTCAGACAGGATTAATGTGAAAGTCGAGCACCTGGAGACGCGAGTAGAACATTTAGACAAACGAGTCGACGATCTTGATGATTCCCTGAACAAACGAGTTGATAGTCTGGAGGACTCGATGAACAGAAAAATGGACGAGCGGCTTAGAGAGATTCAGCTGCGAGCAAGGGTGCGGTCTGTTGAGGAAAGTTTTGCCATAGCAGTGCCTACTTATGATGGTACTACGTCGTTCGACACATTCAAACTACAGTTCGACCTGGCTGCTCTGGAAAATCAGTGGACCGATATCAGGAAAGGTCGGAGACTGATACTGGCTCTAAGAGGTCCTGCGGCTGAGGTAATAAAAACAGTGCCGGAAAGTTTGAGAGGTGATTACGAGACCGTCATAAGGGCGCTGGCAGCCAAATACAGTGACGAGCACAACAAAATGGTGTATTACTGCGAGCTGAAGAACCGTAGACAAAGAGCCAACGAGGCGCTGCAGGCGTATGCGGCAGATATTGAGCGGCTGGTACCGCTGACCTACCCAGAATTCAGCATGGAAGTTTTGGAAAGGCTGAAGATCGAGGCGTTTATCGAAGGCATTCTTGACCCGGAGACTCGTGTGAGTACCTTGATGATGATGAAGCCGACGTTCCAGGAGACGGTGACAAGTGCATTGATGTATGAAGCTGCCTGGAGGGGAAGTTTTAGACATTCATCTGCGGAAAGACGTCGAGTCCAATCTGGACGTGCCACGGAAAGCCAGCCAGTGAGCTCAGAGGTACCAACGAGGCTGCGGGCAATGGCATCTAGAATCAGTTGCTGGCGATGTGGCAAGCAAGGCCACATTTCACGAGACTGCCATCTGCGAAAGAATCGTTCCGGAGAACAGGCGTCGCCAAGATGTGCTGACGCGCTATCACGCCGTCCGTGCAAAGTCGAATGCAGGCAGTGCTCGCGAGCCGAAAGCAAAGAACAGATAGTGGACGTCCGGTTGGTGAGCGTTATGCCAGAGGAAGAGTGGTCTGCGGAGAGGCTACAAAAGGACCAGCGTGAGGATGCGGATCTTGCAAAAATCGTCGAAGGCAAAGAGCAAGGCGCACGTCCAGACTGGCAGGAGATGGCCGGTGAAAGCCCGATCGCCAAGGCTTACTGGGCACAGTGGAAAAGTCTGCGGCTGAAGGAAGGATGCCTGTACCGCGAATGGGAGAGCGCGGCTGGACGAACCAGCAACTCCCTAATGGTAGTGCCGAAATGCAGAATCAACGAAGTCATCGAGGCATACCATAACGACTCCAGTGGAGGGCACCTAGGCATCACCAAAACCGTCGCCAAAATAAAAAGACGATTCTACTGGGTAGGATGTCAGGAGTCTGTAGCCGAGTGGATTAAGAGCTGCGACCGATGTTCAGCAGCGAAAGGGCCAACAAGAAGATCTCGAGGCCGCATGCAGCAGTACAACGTGGGAGCGCCCTTCGAGCGGATTGCTATGGACGTCGCCGGCCCATTCCCAACTAGTACTCAAGGCAACAAATATGTGCTGGTGGTAATGGATTACTTCAGCAAATGGCCCGAAGTGTACCCAATTCCTAACCAGGAGGCCACTACGATCTCGGAAAAGCTGGTAAACAACTGGGTAGCCAGGTTCGGAGTTCCGTTGGAGTTGCACTCAGATCAAGGCCGGAATTTCGAGTCTGCGGTATTCAAGGAAGTGTGTGAGCTGCTGGGGATAAAGAAAACGCGTACCACCCCTTTGCACCCACAGTCCGACGGCATGGTGGAACGCTTTAACCGGACACTGGAGGAATACGGTTACCCGCTGACTTGAAGTTCGGGGTAGTCAGCACGACGGGAGGCGCTAAGACGGACTACGTGGCCAATAAGCGGGCGGAACTGGAGGAGATTCACCAGTTTATAAGGAGCCGCACCAAACTGGTCAGCGATAAGGCGAAAGCCAGATATGATCTACGGGCCAACTCAGCAGGGTTCCAAGAAGGCGATCTGGTAATGCTCTACAACCCGCAGCGGAGGAAAGGTTTGTCTCCGAAACTTCAAGCGTCATGGGAAGGACCTTACGAAGTCGTGACTAGGATAAACGACGTGGTATACAGGATTCAACGTTGCAGTAATAAAGGCGCTAAGCTGAAGGTAGTCCATTTGCAGCGCCTGGCGCCTTATCACAGCGGAACCTCGGCACTTGTTCGGGACGAACAAGTCTAAGTGGTGGGCAGTGTAACGATAAGACAGTTTGTCGCTGTGCAAAGCAACCCTGTCGCTACGCGCCGTGCTATAATTCAATCTGGCAACGACGGCCGCGACAATGAAGGCAACTTTTAGTCCAATCTGGCAATGATGGTCGCGATCATCATGGAAACCTTTAGTCCACTCCGGAATGTGCGAGAACGATCTGCGCGATGGCCGGACAGGTATAAAAGACAGCCGGGTGCGGCGCAGCGAGTCAGTCTGATTTTGACTTGTGAAGGCGCCACACGGAGTAATTGAGCGAATAATTAAGTGTAAAGACAGTAAAGTGTAAACCTGTGAAATAAAGTGATTGTTGGTTTATTTTACTGACTGCGGTTGAGGAACTAAGTGTGTTTTATTTTCAAATTACGCAATCCAGAGATACGTATTAGCCCACTAAAACTCATATTCGTAACAATATTGACTAAAATAGGCGTGGTTTGCACACTTTTTAACAGGGTTGCCATATAAATATATTTTTTCACGATATGAACTTTTAAATATTTACCGTTCGTTTATGGATATTTTTGTCTCGAAATATGTGTGTCATGCCTCTTTAACCCCTTATGATACATAACTCATTATTTTAACTTTTAGTGAGCAAAGATATACTTGTCAATTAACTTTTTCAGTTCTATATACATATAAGTAAATTGAATAGTTTAGACATTTGAAAAATTTTTTTAAGAAAGAGTTTGCCTATTTTCGTAAGAGTGAGCTAAGTGTCACATAATTCAAATTTCTTCATCTAAAGAGGATTTGAATGCATGACAATAAATTTTGAGCCTATTTTAATATTGTTTAAAATAAAGTCTGTGCGGGGTGTGGGCGCCGCCGTGGGCGGATTTTTCTCATTTTTGGAAAAAATCATCTTCTACTTATGGGAAAGCATTATGCAAAACTTCAATCTTTTATCTTTATTATTTTTGAAGTTGTAACTTTTTTTGTTATATGGACATACATTCAGAAACCATATACAGTATGCTGAGAAAAAATGCTCAAATTAAAAAACGCTAAAACACGTGTAACTTTATTTTTGATCTTTTATGAGAATTAGTTATCAAAATATTGATTTATTTTTTCTGCTTCTGATTATGCATATTTCTAAAACTCTTAACTTTCGACTGTAGGGTACCAGCTCCTGGTAGGGGAAATAAAAAGAAATTATACCATACAATTCTCTGAAGAATTCTAAAGATAATTGCACTTCAGTTCTCTAGTGCAAAAACTATAGATGCTAAAGCTCAAAACAGGCGGTGCGAGCGTTTTTGCCTGTTTTTTTCCTAATGTGCGGCGCTTAGAGCGCTGGAATCAGTTGTTGTGAAATCAAAGGTAGTGCAGAGGTATCGTACCGCACTTCAAGACATTGGGAACCACCAGGTCACTCTCTATTGGGTTCCGGGCCACTCACGAGTGGCAGGGAACGAAGCAGCGGACGAGATGGTAAGAAAAGGGGTCTCCTTGTCTGCCACCGAAGTGGATACCTCTGTGTTTCCTCCGATATCTGCCCTGTATATGTATATTGACAAGTTGACCAAAAAGGAAATTGAGTCGTCATGGCGAACAGGACCGACTGCGGCACCTGCCGGACACTGTGGCCCTCCCTCTCCTTGACGAAAACACGATTCGTACTGTCCTTGAGTCGTACCTCCATTCGACAGCTCGTTGGAGTCATCACCTGACACTGCGCTATTAGATCTATGCTTACCAAATGGCGCCTCTTGTCCAGTGATTTCTGCCGTAGCTGTGGAGATGAAGAAGTAGAAACAATACAACACTTCCTGTGCCACGTCCCGGCTCTGCAGGAACGCCGACTCGCACATTGGGGTCAAGATTCCTGACAGACCTGGCTTGCGCGGCGAAAGTTGAAATATCAAATCTGCTCTCCTTTATTAAAAGGTCGAACTGGTTTCCCCCTGACTGAGACTGTTGATTAGCTTCAGAAAACCATAAGAAAGGATTCACAATGGGCCATTTTGGCCTCCGAGTGGAAGTGCGGTCCTGCCGCACACACCCTTCCCTACCTAACCTAACCTAATTACACGCGGTTATAATCGTTGCCAGGGCATGCAAATATGGATTTTGGCTTCATTTAAGATGTGATACAAGCTTGCAGCTGCATATTAAGTATACTTATTTTTCGCGTATATTGCTGTAAGCTCGAAGTAAGGAGTACTTTTGCTGAATACGCAGTTCGCACGTACGAAAAACGAGCTGGCTTTCATTTCCGGCAATCAGCCATCATGTATCCATTGATGTAATGTTTTAGCTTTTAACAAAATACCAGTGTTTGGCAGTCCACTTCAGCATCTTTAAGTTGAACCGCGCTAATGAAACAATTAGTTATGGAAAAACAAAAAGCAGGTTTATTGTTTTATCATCATATGTTTTATCATCATATGTGCCAAACGCCCGCGTGCAGCGGGCGTTTTTTCGTGAATCGCGCGGAAGTTTGGTTATTCAGAAGGATCGCAGTAAATCGAAAACTACTTCGTTTTTATGAACGAACCTTTTCTTATTTTACACTTTATTTTACAACTACAAGTAGAACCGATAACGTGTTAATAGTTCGCGAATCGCTGCGAAAAGAAGAAAAATATAACGGTAAAGTAGTACTCGGCCTAGTAAACAAAATGTGATTCTAGTGACTCTCTCGCCACTTTACTCGGTCACTGACTCAATCAACAACTCGTCTTACTGTTTAGACGAAACGAGCACTCGTTCGAGTTGCTGTCTCGTCACTCTACTCGTTACGTGTAATCAAGCCTATAGACTGAGTAACTCGACAATCAGAACTTGTGGGAAGAAAAAATGCAAAGCGTTGCCTAGCAACGCAAACAACACGCATATAATGTCACAGATACATGTAATTGTACGTATTTCGTAGATTTGTGGTGGTTAGCGGGTATCCACCACAAATTTACTAAATACGTATTTTTACGTGACCTGCGCTCTAGTGACAGACTGCAAAAAACGTAAAATTACGTTGCCTGCAAGCCAAGTGTTAAAAACCTCACATGTTCAAAAATCCCAAAACGCGGGACTGACGAGTCAGTCGTCAGTCGTTAAAGTGGATGGTCGTGTTCTGTTTGTCTCCGACCTGCTAGTTTGTGCCTATTGTTCCTTTTCGCCCATAGTGGACTATCTTGCGTCCTGTTTTACTTTGGCCCATGGACGACTTCTGTGGGAAATGCGGCAAGCAATTTGCCAGAGGGGACAGTCAGATCATTCCTTGCAGTAGACTATGCAAGCAGTTTTTCCACCGTGCCTGCTGCGAGGGACTCTTCACAGAATACGAGCTTAAACTGCTCAAAGCGAACAGGAATTTTGCGTACTTTTGCTTAGATTGCAACGGGATGGTCACGAAATTCATAAGTGCCCGTGACGCTATTTTAGAATCTCAGAAATCCGGATTCAAGAAAATTCTTAGTGCCATGGAGGCCATACGCAATTCTCTAGTCGCTCAATGTGAGGACCTAAAATCGTGCATTGCTGCTGAAAATGCAAAATCGCTCGCTTTGGATCATGAAAATGCTAAGCGCTTTGATCTCATCTCCGCCGAAATTGCGACAATTCGCTCAACTCTGCCTGCTGCTGCTGCTGTGTCTCCTGCGCGCCCCGTAACCGCACTGCCACCTGCTGTCCAGGCTCACAAAAGTCTCTCTTGGGCCCAACAGGTAGCTGGGGTCTCCCCGCAACTCACGCTCGCTGACGATGTGGAGTGTTTTTCCCGCCATCCGGCTTCTGATGTTGTTGCTGACGCCCTGCTGAGTTCCCTGCACAGTGCTCACTCGTCGCTTGATGCTGTTGTTGTGCCGCCTGCTGCCACTGGCTCTCAGAGGCCCCGCCTGGAATGTGTTTGCAAATCTATTGCGTCGCCTATTACTCTCCGTGCTCCGAATGCTGCTTGTGGTGCCAGCTGTTCTACTCGCTCGCCGATCGCTGCTGCTGCTGTTCCTGATGCTGCTACACATCCAACTTTATCGGCCAGTTCGCTGCTTGCCAAAAATAATGCTGAGTGGATTACCGTGAGTAAGAAGAGACGAAACGAGCAACCGAGTTCCTTGTCTACTGCTTAATCGTCGCTTGATGCTGTTGTTGTGCCGCCTGCTACCACTGGCACTCAGAGTGCCCGCCTGGAATGTGCGTGTAAATCGCCAAATGCTCTCAGTACTCCACTTGCTGCTGCTGCTGTTGTTTCTGCTACACATCCAACTTTATCCGCCAATTCTCAGTCCGCCAAAAACAATGCTGAGTGGTCTGTTTCCATGTTGTCGGCTCGAGTACGAATTCTGATCTTGATATTGCTGTTCGCCTCAAGTGGCTACATCTTTCATCTTTCTCTCCTACCGTTTCTGAAGACAACATTATGGATTATGTTGCTAAACATTCTGCAGTGGACAAAAATTTGATGTCCTGTTATAAACTAATCAAGAAAGATGTTTCTATCTTGACGCTTAAAAAGATTAACTTTAAGCTTTGGTATTCCTGAATCTTCGTTTGATAAACTTCTTAATTCTGACTTCTGGCCTGCCAATGTCTGCATCCGCCCGTTTCGTTTGTTTCAACACAAAGGATAGCAACTGTTGCAGTCTTAGCACCCGCATCAGTCCCTTCTGATCATATTGGCATAAAGATCTACTTTCAAAATATATCAGGCCTTAGAACCAAATTCTCAAAATTGTTCTTGTTCAGCTCTCACCAGGAGTACGACGTCTTCGTTTTTGTGGAAACCTGGTTGAATGCGAATTTTTTCGATCATGAATTTTTTTATGCTGACGTGTATGATGTTTTTCTTAAAAACAGAGATGCGGCTAAAACTGGCTGCTCTAGAGGTGGCGGGATCTTGATCGCTGTTAAGCGCAGTTTCCAGGCTCCGCGTATTACACTCGATGATGAGGATTTAATTCTTGACCAGCTTTGTGTTCGTATCAAAGGTTCTTCTGGTTTTCTCTTTCTCTGTGTTTCTTATATTCCCCCGGATAGTGCTTACTCTCTGTACAAATCCCATGTCGACAATATTGTTTCCTTAGTCACTGACAAGATTGGCGATAACCATATTTGTATACTCGGTGACTATAATCTTAGTAATGTCAAGTGGTCTACTGCAAATGATGTCACCTCCCTTATTCCGTCTAATGTAAATTGCCCATTCGAATTATACGTTATAGATTCCTTTCGGAGTCTGGACCTCCATCAAATAAATGGCCTTTATAACAAATTGGGTAGAATCTTAGATCTAATTTTCCTTAGTGTTAATGTTAATTTTAGATTTCTTGAATGTCTTTCCCCTTTCTCGCCATCCGACAAGCATCACGTTCCTATTACTCTAGAATGTGAATTCTATGTTTTCCCCTTGTCATCGGGTAGCTCTAGACCCTCTTTCAATTTCTCCCTTGCTGACTTTCCCACTTTGAATAATTTGCTCCTTGCTGTTGACTGGAATATTCTTTTTGCGAACTTTGATGTCTCTGAATGTTTCTCTGCTTTCAAATCTAAAGTTTATATGTTTTGTGTTGATAATATTCCGATTATCAAAAAGAGGAAGTATAAAATTCCTTGGCATACGAAAAGACTTAAACACCTTAAAAATTTAAAAAGTAAATATTACAAGAAATACAGACAAAGTTTTAGTAATTATTACTAACTTAAGTTTCTTAGTGCCCGGAAGGATTTTAATTGCCTCAATAAATTTTTGTATCGTAATTATATTTCGAACTTTGAAGCCAACATCAACTCCAACCCTAAGGCCTTTTGGCGATTCATTAATTCTAAAAATAGCAGCTCATCTATTCCCTCGACTGTTTTCTTCAGAGGTAAGTCCGCCAGTTCTGCTCCGGAGGCTGCAGATCTCTTTGCGGACTTCTTCTTTTCTAATTTCGTTTCGCATTCTGCGTCCAGTAGTAACTTTTCCTTTAAATCTAATTCGTCAATCAATTTCGGTTCCCTAACTCTATCGACAAGTGACGTGCTTAGTGGTATCAAACGATTGAAACCATCAACACAAACCGATGCCGATGGTCTTTCACCCATTCTCCTTAAGAACTGTCCCTCGCTCGTATACCCTCTTCAATTAATGTTCAACATGTCGTTTTCCTCTGGTGTTTTCATCGATGATTGGAAATTAGCTTAAATTACTCCTATCTTTAAAAGCGGGAACAAAAACGACGTATCTAATGATCGCCCAATCTCCAAGCTCTCCACGGTTTCAAAACTTTTCGAAGGCATAATCAAGGAGAAACTGTACTTTGCGGTAAAGAGTTTAATCTCACCTAACCAGCATGGTTTCGTCTCGTCCCGCTCAACTGTTACTAATCTTGCGGTCTTTAGTAATTACTGTTTCTCTGCATTACAGAATAATTCTCAAGTGGACACAATCTATACCGATTTCTCCAAGGCTTTCGACAAAGTTTCACATGACATACTCCTGTCTAAGCTTTCGATTTTGGGGTTTCATTCAGTTTTCCTGGATTGGATCAGATCCTATTTAACCCTTTACGGCTCAAGATCACCAATCTTAATGAAACCTGGTTGGATTGAAAGCTTTTTGAGAATAAAAAAACATTTGTTCCACGAGTTTTCAAAATTTGTATTATAAAGTGGATAAGTGGAGAAAAAGCGGTTTGTGACATTTATGTTACATTGAGCTATAACGAGTACAAAACTTTAATATTCATTAACATTTCAAAGAACTCTGTTTTACTTTTAAAGTTTCAATGTTTTATGAAGTGTGGAAAATTTTAAAGCAATTATTGTGTTTATTATAGCATAAGGCCACTCTACACTTTTCACATAAAGTTTGCGAGACCCCTACGCATCCAGGGAGCTTGCACCGAATCCTTTTTTCTGCCCATACCGGCCAATGTCCGATTTGATCATGTCTTATCGCAATCGGTGGAGTACTCTGCGCTGGCCCCTTATGTTTTTTTAGCTTGGAGCTCGCGTGATTTTCATATTCTAAGGAATTATTGAATGCGTGGCGCCATGAGCGTCATACCATACCCTCCTACATTCGGTCATATCCTACACTGCTACACGAAGAAATTGAATAAAACATTCTTAGATCTGCATTCATCTGTTTTGTATTCATTTTTAATTTTTCTGATCATTATAACGGTTTGTAACAGAAATGTCACATTGCGCGGCACACAGCAAAAGTTGCCTTTGTTCCGCAATGTGACAGAAATGTTACAAACAGTAATTTCTTGATTTCACAAAAACTATCAAATTTTTTTAATGAATTCGAGCACATTATTTAAAGAGAAAGTATTCACCTGTTGTTTCGCACAAAAATAGTAATGAAAAATCACTTTGAAATATTTTTTTTATAAATTCAAGCTTCACGAAAATGCACTGTGATAACACTCACGATTTCTGAACACTAAATGAAAAATTTTACATTTTAACTGAACGGTTTCTATGTAGTATTTTTATATTACATGCACTACTGTATATAGGAGATGAACAAAAAACAAAAACAGAGTTTACTTGTTAACATTGCATTTTATTGCTATTTTAGTGGTTCGTTACAGATATGTCACACGGTGCCGTAAAGGGTTAAGCAACCGACAGTGCATTGTCGTTGTTGATCATGCCACCTCTAAGCCTTTTGTCGCCACTTCTGGAGTCCCGCAGGGAAGTATTTTAGGCCCTTTGTTCTTTGTTCTCTTCATAAATGACATCAGTGCTTGCTTTTCCTTCTCCAACTTCTTGCTCTATGCCGATGACTTGAAGATTTTCTCTGTTGTCCGTACTTCGTCCGATTCTTTAAACATCCAGTCCGACCTCAATAATGTCCTCAGGTGGTGCAGTAAAAATGGTTTATGCCTAAACGTCGGCAAATGCTTCCACTCAACTTTTTCGAAATCCACTAATAGAGTAACAACTTCATTTGAAATTGATGGCACAGTGTTAGATAAGGTGCCTGAGATCAAGGATCTGGGCGTTGTTTTCGATACTAAGTTTAGCTTCACTGCCCATGTTAATCGCATTGTCTCGCGTGCTTACTCTATGTTAGGTTTTGTCCGCCGAAATTCTTCCTCCTTTTCCAATCCCTATACGCTTAAGCTATTGTATACTACTTTTGTTAGGTCCAGACTGGAATATGCTGCTTTCATCTGGAGACCTTATCATGCGTCGCATTCTGATCGTTTAGAGCGTATCCAAAAAAGATTCCTTAAGTTTGCCCTTCGCTCCATTCGTTTTTCTGAGCCCCTGCCTCCTTACAGGTCTAGATGTCTTCTGCTTGGTTTAAATTCACTTGAAACCAGGAGGGCTGTCATTTCCATGGCTTTCATTTTTGATATAGTCAATGGAAATATTGACTGCCCCTCTCTCTTGTCCAAAATATCTTTCAATGTGCCATCTCGCTCCCTCCGACATGTTTCCCCTTTTTCTGTCGAGTTCTCTAGGACGCGTTATGGTAGTAACGCTCCTATTCCTCGAGCCTTAGCTGAGCTAAACGTGCTCTCGACATGCATCTTCAATGTTTGATCTGTCTGTACCTAAACCCTCGGTCATTTTTTTTGTTTATTCTCTCTTTCCCGTTTAAGTTTACGTTTAAGCTTAAGTTTAATTTTGTTAATTAGTCTGTAAGAATTGTTCAAAGTCTACTACTACTAAATAAAAATAAAATAAATAAAAAATTAAATAAATAAAAAATAAACGGAAACAATTACTACCACCCACCTGTCAGAAGCTTTGATCATAAAATAAAATAAAGAAAAGGATCAGGAAAAAATTAAAGGCGTTATAGTGAAAGCAGTTTCACTAGCAAGCCCGGGTCGTGTTAAAAGGATAAACAACAGTATTCCCACCCCACCCAATGTGCTGCCGACCAAATATATGTAGTCCCAATGAAGCTTTAGCATTGGTTTTGAAATTAGGATTGTCCAAGAAAAATTGACTTTTCAGGTATATTTTTCGAATTCTGGTTCTGATTTGGAAAGAAAAATTAATGAATTTGTATCTTTAAATATGACTCTTTCAGCTTATTTCATACATTCTTAAAAATTATTTTTCATCTTTTTTAATGTATTTTCATTAATTTTGCAACTAAAACTCAACATTGTTGCTCTCATTATTCTTATTTACAGTAAGCCGAACTTTGACAAAGTATTACGTAGCACCCTGTATCTCGATTGAATTTATCGTTTGAAATACAATAGCCCGATACATTTCTTATCAACAGGAACAAAAAATTGTTCAATTACACTGTGCGACAGCTTTTTCTAACCCGGAACCAACTAACACCAATCGATAGTACTCTTATAGAGTAACAAAACCCTAGCTGGGTTTTGCAAAGTTAGTTGCCTTTTAAAAGTTACAGCCGTGTAAAGTTTCTGTGTATTAGGGTTTTTATAACCAGATTTTTCTTTATAAGTCTTACGATATTCAAAATTTTGTATTGCTGTCTTCAGCAAACTTGCTGCTAATGCTTAGATGAACAAATTCTCTGAACACTGTGTAACAAAATTATTACACTTTATCGAAATTTTGGGGGCCAATGTTAAAAAAATTTACTTTTTTTGATTGTAAAAAAAAAACGAGTTTTTTATTCTATTAATATTAATGCAAAAACGCATTTGTATTGCAAAAAATAAAAAAAAATATGCTAAACCCTCTAACGTCACAAAGACATGTTTTTTTGCAAAATAAAGTGAAAAAATGTTCAAGTCTAAATTTGAATTTTTATTGTATACCTACATATTTCAGTCTGTTTGAAAAGTTTTGTGCATTCAGTTTAAGCGTCGTTTTCTCCTTAAAATCCTCCGGAAATATGAACAACTTTTGCTACGTTTGCGGCCACTTTATGCCAAGAACAAAAAGTGCCAAAGTTAGGCCACTTACCGCAGATTTCTCAAAAGCATACGAATTGTATTTTAACCAGAAAGTAATTTCAAACGTATCATGAGCTCCGAAACATGTGTCAAACATGTTATACCAATGTTTTGAGCTGGAAGAAGAAAAGAATTGGCTCTTTGCGTTTCGGAGTACCGATGCTATGGTTCGACCCAGGAAATCATGAACCGGAAAATTGTTACGTATGTGTCAATAGTGAGGTTGGAATGAACAAAAAGAAAGATTTATAGTGGAGTTCCAAATGTTCAGCTACCATTACCTCACTCTGATAGCATCCCTCAACCAACATGCCCAAGCCCTGATCTTGTAACGGAATATACACGAAGGGAGAGTAGACCGTAATCTCCGAATATGTTCCTCCACAATCATCGTCGGGCCAGCCAATTCTAATTACACAAGAGAAATTGAATCAAATTGTGGTCAAATTGTTGGTGTAGTCAGCAAACGCAACCGGTGGATTTTAAGGAGAAAACGACGCTTAAACTGAATGCACACAACTTTTAAAACAGACTGAAATATGTAGGTATACAATAAAAATTCAAATTTAGACTTGAACATTTTTTCACTTTATTTTGCTAAAAAACATGTCTTTGTGACGTTAGAGGGTTTAGCATAGAGGGCTTAGCATATTTTTTTTAATTTTTGGCAATACAAATGCGTTTTTGCATTAATATTAATAGAATAAAAAACACGTTTTTTTATTACAATCAAAAAAAGTCAATTTTTTTAACATTGGCCCCCAAAATTTCGATAAAGTGTAATAATTTTGTTACACAGTGTTCAGAGAATTTGTTCATCTAAGCATTAGCAACAAGTTTGCTGAAGACAGCAATAAAAAATTTTGAATATCTTAAGACTTATAAAGAAAAAACTGGTTATAAAAACCCTAATACACACAAACTTTACACGGCTGTAACTTTTAAAAGGCAACTAACTTAGCAAAACCCAGCTAGGGTTTTGTTACTCTATAAGAGTACTATCGATTAGTCTTGGTCGGTTCCGGGTTAGATTTCATGACCCCAAAATTGTCGCACAGTGTAATCATACGAATGTATTTTTTTATCTTTATGACGAGTATACCGCACATAAACAGTTAACACCAGAAGGACGGGAAAAATGCAATTCCTAGAAAGATCACATCGGTTATTATTACAGCTAATACTATTTATGAATGTACCTCAAAAAGAACGGGAATTTTGAATTGCCGCGCTTATCCACTCGGTAAATTTTTATTTTTTCAACGTTGGCAATAGTTTTATTGGTGTTCTGTTAAATTTTGACGCATATCGTAAGATTAGTATTCGATTGGCGTCTGTACGAAGAAGTCGAAAAATTGTTGTGTGGCGATTTTTATAATATAGGAAAAATTGGAACGCGCGTGACTAAAATTTTGTTGTATCGATTAGAAAGATTGCTGTGTTGTTGAGCATTTGGATCAGCCGAACACATTTTAACTGATATTTTGGGCATGAAACGCGTCGCTTCTCGGTTGGTGCCAAAAAAGCTGAATTTTATTCAAAAACAGCGTCGTGTTGATGTGGCCATAGAGACGATTTCCAACGCTCCAACCCAAAATTCATCGAACGCATCATTACTGGTGACGAAACATGGGTTTGTGAATTTGATATGCAGACCAAACCACAATCGTCCGAATGGTGCTTTGAAAATGAGCCAAAACCGAAGAGAGAGCGCCAAAGTCGGTCCAAAATCAAAGCTTTGCTGACGGTTTTCGTCGATATTCGTGGTGCGCTCCACTACGAATTCCTTCCGGAGGGCTAAACGGTCAATAAAGAATACTATTTAGGCGTTATGCGTCGTTTGCGTGAAGCCATTCGCAAAAAAATGCCCGATTTGTGGAAGAACAATTCATGGAATTTACACCACAATAATGGCCATCTCATACGGCCTTGATTATTTCGGAATTTTTGGCCAAAAATTCGACCAATGTCATCAGCCAAGCACCATACAGTCCAGACATGGCCCCGTGTGACTTTTTTCTATTTCCCAAACCCAAATTACCATTACGGGGAACGCATTTGAGACCATAGAGGCCATAAAAGAGAATTCGCTGCGTGAGCTGAAGGCCATACCTTTGGTGGCCTATAAAAAATGTATGGAAAATTGGATCAAACGTTGGCATACATGTATTGACGCAGGAGGAGAGTATTTTGAAGGGGATAATAAAGAAATTTATCAAAAATTGAAATTTTGCGCTGTTTTTTTAATTCCCGTTCTTTTTTGCTCATAAGGTATATATATCAAAATTGTAAGTGAGGGTGGGCAGGAAGGCTACAAGCCTTCCATAGCACTCAGTCCATTTTGGACCATTGTACTATACCCATGGTGAATAGGGAAGGAGAGAAGAGTAATATCTCATATTTCACCTGTTTCGAAATGGTTATGTAACAGTGTTTTCCCCAACGTATTGTTACGAATATGAGTTTTAGTGGGCTAATACGTATCTCTGGATTGCGTAATTTGAAAATAAAACACACTTAGTTCCTCAACCGCAGTCAATAAAATAAACCAACAATCACTTTATTTCACAGGTTTACAC
Source organism: Melieria picta (assembly GCA_964056695.1). NCBI lineage: Eukaryota > Metazoa > Arthropoda > Insecta > Diptera > Ulidiidae > Melieria > Melieria picta. The sequence continues at coordinate 74,882,967 of OZ057400.1, forward strand.
TTTACTGTCTTTACACTTAATTATTCGCTCAATTACTCCGTGTGGCACCTTCACTAGTCAAAATCAGACTGACTCGCTGCGCCGCACCCGGCTGTCTTTTATACCTGTCCGGCCATCGCGCAGATCGTTCTCGCACATTCCGGAGTGGACTAAAGGTTTCCATGATGATCGCGACCATCATTGCCAGATTGGACTAAAAGTTGCCATCGTTGTCGCGGCCGTCGTTGCCAGATTGAATTATAGCACGGCGCGTAGCGACAGGGTTGCTTTGCACAGCGACAAACTGTCTTATCGTTACACTGCCCACCACTTAGACTTGTTCGTCCCGAACAAGTGCCGAGGTTCCGCTGTGATAAGGCGCCAGGCGCTGCAAATGGACTACCTTCAGCTTAGCGCCTTTATTGCTGCAACGTTGAATCCTGTATACCACGTCGTTTATCCTAGTCACGACTTCGTAAGGTCCTTCCCATGACGCTTGAAGTTTCGGAGACAAACCTTTCCTCCGCTGCGGGTTGTAGAGCATTACCAGATCGCCTTCTTGGAACCCTGCTGAGTTGGCCCGTAGATCATATCTGGCTTTCGCCTTATCGCTGACCAGTTTGGTGCGGCTCCTTATAAACTGGTGAATCTCCTCCAGTTCCGCCCGCTTATTGGCCACGTAGTCCGTCTTAGCGCCTCCCTCGTGCTGACTACCCCGAACTTCAAGTCGGCGGGTAACCGCAACTCAGTGCCGAACACTGCTCGGGCTGGAGTGAGTGATGTCGTGTCGTGCGGGGCTGACCTATACGCCATTAGGAACAAGGGGATATGCGTGTCCCAATCCTTTTGATTCCTGCCTACCACTTTCCGCAGGTATTCCTCTAGTGTCCGGTTAAAGCGTTCCACCATGCCGTCGGACTGTGGGTGCAAAGGGGTGGTACGCGTTTTCTTTATCCCCAGCAGCTCACACACTTCCTTGAATACCGCAGACTCGAAATTCCGGCCTTGATCTGAGTGCAACTCCAACGGAACTCCGAACCTGGCTACCCAGTTGTTTACCAGCTTTTCCGAGATCGTAGTGGCCTCCTGGTTAGGAATTGGGTACACTTCGGGCCATTTGCTGAAGTAATCCATTACCACCAGCACATATTTGTTGCCTTGAGTACTAGTTGGGAATGGGCCGGCGACGTCCATAGCAATCCGCTCGAAGGGCGCTCCCACGTTGTACTGCTGCATGCGGCCTCGAGATCTTCTTGTTGGCCCTTTCGCTGCTGAACATCGGTCGCAGCTCTTAATCCACTCGGCTACAGACTCCTGACATCCTACCCAGTAGAATCGTCTTTTTATTTTGGCGACGGTTTTGGTGATGCCTAGGTGCCCTCCACTGGAGTCGTTATGGTATGCCTGGATGACCTCGTTGATTCTGCATTTCTGCACTACCATTAGGGAGTTGCTGGTCCGTCCATCCGCGCTCTCCCATTCGCGGTACAGGCATCCTTCCTTCAGCCGCAGACTTTTCCACTGTGCCCAGTAAGCCTTGGCGATCGGGCTTTCACCGGCCATCTCCTGCCAGTCTGGACGTGCGCCTTGCTCTTTGCCTTCGACGATTTTTGCAAGATCCGCATCCTCACGCTGGTCCTTTTGTAGCCTCCCCGCAGACCACTCTTCCTCTGGCATAACGCTCACCAACCGGACGTCCACTATCTGTTCTTTGCTTTCGGCTCGCGAGCACTGCCTGCATTCGACTTTGCACGGACGGCGTGATAGTGCGTCAGCACATCTTGGTGACGCCTGTTCTCCGGAACGATTCTCTCGCAGATGGCAGTCTCGTGAAATGTGGCCTTGCTTGCCACATCGCCAGCAACTGATTCTAGATGCCATTGCCCGCAGCCTCGTTGGTACCTCTGAGCTCACTGGCTGGCTTTGCGTGGCACGTCCAGATTGGACTCGACGCCTTTCCGCAGATGAATGTCTAAAACTTCCCCTCCAGGCAGCTTCATACATCAATGCACTTGTCACCGTCTCCTGGAACGTCGGCTTCATCATCATCAAGGTACTCACACGAGTCTCCGGGTCAAGAATGCCTTCGATAAACGCCTCGATCTTCAGCCTTTCCAAAACTTCCATGCTGAATTCTGGGTAGGTCAGTGGTACCAGCCGCTCAATATCTGCCGCATACGCCTGCAGCGCCTCGTTGGCTCTTTGTCTACGGTTCTTCAGCTCGCAGTAATACACCATTTTGTTGTGCTCGTCACTGTATTTGGCTGCCAGCGCCCTTATGACGGTCTCGTAATCACCTCTCAAACTTTCCGGCACTGTTTTTATTACCTCAGCCGCAGGACCTCTTAGAGCCAGTATCAGTCTCCGACCTTTCCTGATATCGGTCCACTGATTTTCCAGAGCAGCCAGGTCGAACTGTAGTTTGAATGTGTCGAACGACGTAGTACCATCATAAGTAGGCACTTCTATGGCAAAACTTTCCTCAACAGACCGCACCCTTGCTCGCAGCTGAATCTCTCTAAGCCGCTCGTCCATTTTTCTGTTCATCGAGTCCTCCAGACTATCAACTCGTTTGTTCAGGGAATCATCGAGATCGTCGACTCGTCTGTTCAGGGATTCACCCATTTCGTCAACTCGTTTGTCCCAATTGACCATTCGCGTCTCGAGATGCTCAACTTTCACGTTCAGCCTATCGGAAATTTCCTCCACCTTCTGCTCTATGCGCGCAGAATTTTCCGCCATATCTCGGTTCGCAGTGTCTATTTTTGCTGCCATTTCTTGGTTGGAAGTCTCGAACATGCCTTTAAGTGCAACCATTAGCTGGCTCATGTCCAATGCTTGTGGTGGCGCAGCCGCTGCAGCCGTACTTTGCATCGACGCAGCACCCGCAGGCGATTCCTCCACTTTGGCCGACGAATCTAGCTCCTGCGTCCCGAACTCGTGCGCAGTCCAATCAATGCCTCGTGATTCACACGCCTCTCGCAAGCGCAGCTGCAACTCCACCTTTCCGCCAGCAGTCGGCAAATTCCAAGCGGCCAGCTCCTTCTTAAGCTGGTCCACCTTCAGTTGCTCCAGTCTAACCATGTCTGCGTTTTATAATTAATTTTTATTTTTTTTACTTTCAGTAACACAATCCCACTTCTGACACCAAATGTTACGAATATGAGTTTTAGTGGGCTAATACGTATCTCTGGATTGCGTAATTTGAAAATAAAACACACTTAGTTCCTCAACCGCAGTCAATAAAATAAACCAACAATCACTTTATTTCACAGGTTTACACTTTACTGTCTTTACACTTAATTATTCGCTCAATTACTCCGTGTGGCACCTTCACTAGTCAAAATCAGACTGACTCGCTGCGCCGCACCCGGCTGTCTTTTATACCTGTCCGGCCATCGCGCAGATCGTTCTCGCACATTCCGGAGTGGACTAAAGGTTTCCATGATGATCGCGACCATCATTGCCAGATTGGACTAAAAGTTGCCATCGTTGTCGCGGCCGTCGTTGCCAGATTGAATTATAGCACGGCGCGTAGCGACAGGGTTGCTTTGCACAGCGACAAACTGTCTTATCGTTACAGTATGTTACAGCACAAATTTCAAGCGGATGGGGAAAGGGCGGGGGGAGGGGACCTAGAGTTTAACGCCGAATCCGAACGGCGAACGTCTTTCTTTCACACTTGGAGGTTTTTCCATTGCCTGCCAATTGTAATTCTCGTCTGCTTCATGTGGATAGCGATAGAAGTAGATGAGCATTTCACCAGCTCGAGCTAGGAATCGAACCTAGGGCCTCGGTATGAGAAGCCAGCTTCCCGCTGGACTATCGAGGCCGGCATAAAAATTGTAGTGTACTGAAGTAATAGATCTAAGTGTAATGAAATAGCTCTAACGTTGTAGTAGATGTAAGATTCAAATAAAGTCAATTGGTGACAAGCGTTCGTGGTGAACGGACATGCGAGGCTGTAGCATCAGAAGTGGGATATCAAACCCTTCTGCATAAGTGTATTTTATAATCGTCCGCAAAAAATGTCCGCTAGATCACTCCATTCCGAAATAATGGACGGATCCACAGCGAAGCCAAGTATTGCAGCCACACTCGCAAGGCTGGCTGTCAGGGGTAAGGTATGATGCACCAGAGGCTATTGCGACTTTCATAACTAGCCCTTTGTGCCTAAGACCATCCATACGTGACGAAGAGTCACATCCTGACCGAGGTGCCACTGCTTTTACTGAATATGGCGGTTCTAGAGAGGACAACTCGATAAAACCCGTAATCCGTGATTTATCCGCACCGTGCTTATGGGATGAATGGCACTACGTCAGTGTGTCTTCTAACGGTGGCCTCCAGATACCTGGCGACCTCTGGTTGTAACCTTAGACCTCCCGGGTAATGGGGGCTATGCCCCGGGTGACCTCACTTCCCCTACACTCGTGGGACCAAGTATGGATATAATCTGTGTCGAAGAACAAGCAGCAGTCCTTTCGGATAACCAGGTCAATGACCTTACAATCACCTGACACCTGTCACACCTGACGCCCTGTTAGGGATGTAACCCCTGTGGATATTGTGTCAACGGCAGAAGGCTCTGCTCCAAGTGCCGGCGATGCAATCATCCCCACCGATGATGAGGACGCACTACTCGCCTCTCAACATCTGCCAAAAACCAACAAGGCAGAGCAGGTAAGCGTCTTAAAATTTTCTTAGAAAAAGGGTACAGCATTGAAGATGCTAAGAGGCTGGCTTTAAAGCCATTAAGAAACTCCAAGGTGTCAACCCCACCATCTAGGAAACACAAGAAGAAGGTTCGGTCGGACAGCTCAACGCCGAAGACCAACTCTTATAAATGGATTGCAGCCCCTGCTGCAAGTTGATCCTGCACGGAAAGGCAGGTGATAACAGGGGTAAGAAAGTGGCAAAACGTGCCCACAAGGCCTCCAAAAGCAAAAGCTGCATCCGACGTGCTTAGCTGGAAGTTCACCATCGAGCTTCTGGATGCAGCCTTCATCCAGAAACCGTGGGTAAGCAGTGAGACGATCAAAGGGCTTAACATTATGCAGTTTAAGTTATTGTATAACAACAAAAACACCCGCCCTAGGGCAGCTTTATTATTAAGAAATAGACTAAAATTCTTTCCAATTAAGGAATTCATCTCGGAGGATTTGGTGGCGGTTAGGGCACTCTTACGGTTTAGCAACTCAACACTTCGTACTCTCACGGGGGTCTTAACGGGGCACTGCGCCATCGGCATTTTTGCGGAAAGACTCGGTCTGCCCCATCGAGACTACTGTCGCAGCTGCGAAGATGAGGAGGAAATTGAATCTGTGCAGCACCTCCTATGCGAATGCCCTGCGCTTCACAGCATACGCCACCGGTATCTAGGGGGCAGAGTGCTGGGCGATTTGGGCTTGGTTTGTACCACGCCACTGGAGGATATTGCCAGATTCATTCGACGCTCAGGTTGGTTTCAGCCAGCACCGAATACAGGATGACAAGGGCTTGCCACACTCTCATCGGGCATCACAATGGGCCTTTGGGGCCTCCGAGTGTACTTGCTGAGAACCAGCAAGCCGCCTGTCTTACCTAACCTAACCTAGGGCATATGTGCCGGTTACCGGAGGCCAGACTGAGGTCGTCTTAGCCTCAGCCTATTCCCCAGGCGAGCATGAAACGGCACAAAGTAGGGAGGTTAAAACGTAGTCCGATGTTCGCGGAATGAGTGACGACTGACCTCGTCTCGGAACCGGGGTGGAGGAGGTGCGCTGAGGAACTGCGAGGGAACGCAATTCCCGCCAGTTGCTGTGTATGTGGAACGAGTGGCGGTTTGCCATCGTTTTTGTCGAACCCAGTTGAGAGGTCTCATTAAAGGCGAAAGCCATCCTACGGGGTCGAAATGTTTGGCAACGAAGGGGAAAATGTTACGTTTAAGGATTGAGTTTGCAGGAGTGGTGGGTTCATTTGCCATTAGTAGTGATTTGCCATTATTTATGGCATATTATTCATTATTTATTCCATATTGGGTGGAAACCCTACGGTACTGAGGGCGGCAATCACTTGTGAAAGGGCTTACTTTAAGGCAGCAAGGTTATTTCGAAGGGCGGGACTAGTGTGCAGATTGTGATTTGGCACATCCGCGACAAATGTCAAATGTGAAGACGGGGGTACTGGTCGCTTAATATCCAACCGAATACTGAATGCTGAGCAAGTATACTTTAGTATGATCTGCGGGATAAGATCACTGCCAATCACTGTATCGATCTGCGCTGTTTCGAAGGGGTTTGAATCAGCGAGATGTAGCATGGCGAAATCTTTCATATTGGGGGGGTTTATATGAGAAGGTGGGAGTAATGTCGTAAGCTTTTGAAGCACGATAATTTGCACGGGGAGTTTCATGCTCGTTTTAGGGGCTGTCAATGTCAAGAAGCAAATGTAATTGGCGTTTTGCACAATCTGTCCGCCCATGCCCGAGATCTGGGAGGGGGATTTCTCGATTAGAAATTTGAGGCGTTTCTGGACCTTCGAGGAGAGGAAGGTACGCTGAGAGGCTTGGTCGATCAACGCTCGAACTTTGAACAAATTTCCTGCGTGCTCAATGGACTCCAGTGCTGTAGGCAGTAAAGATTGGGTGCCATTAGTGGAGTGTAGGGCTTGTAATTGGGGCGTACTTCGCCGTGAAGATGTGCGGGGTTGCGCATCCGAAAGGAGGAAATGAATTGCCCAGTTGTGCGTTCGTCTCTTAGTCGTTGCGACCTGTGAAGTAGTCGTCTGCAACCGATTCGGAGATTGAAAGGGTTGCGCATTGCTTTTGGAAAAATGAAGCATGGAGTGATACCTCTTCTGGCAATATACGCACGTAAATTTGGTTGTACAATCTTCAGTGAGGTGAAAGGTAGCAAGACAATTTACGCAGAGATTGTGCTTCTTAACGTATTTTAATCGACTCTGGGGGGTGAGTCTTTTGAAGCTCTGGTAAGTCCGTATAGGGTGATTTGCGTTGCAGAATTTGCACGCCAAGTCCTTTTTCACTTCAGTGTGATAGTTTAGGGATTTGTGTCGCCGAGTTGGGATGACTTTGGAAGTAGAGGGCTGTGATTTCGGCTTATCAGGGTGAATGCTTTGCAGCCGTTCAACTACCTCGTATCTGCCGGCCAGGAACTCATCCATTTGCGACCAACGTGGCAGATCCTTCCTTCCTGAATGAATGGGTTTCATACAAAACAGCCCTAACGGAATACAATGAGGAGCTGCGGAAGTCGAAGCGGGCTACGTGGGAGCATTGCGACAGGATCAACAACCTCCCGAATGCTTGTAAGCTACACAAAGCCCTTAGGATGGACCACTCCAATGGTATCGGCAGTTACACAGAAACTTCGGCTGAAACCAGCAAACTTTTGCTGGATACCCATTTCCTGGGGTGTATACCGCTACAGTCTGTCCCGTCGGTGGATGCAATTCCGCTGACAGCCGCCGGCAGAGACATTAGCCTAGCAAGCATAACACCGTGCGACATCATTTTTCACACGGGGAAAAATTTATATGTGCGTGAAACTAGAGACCAAACATAGTAATACTGCGTACTCAGTTTTCATTTCTACATCCTTTGTCCTTTTAAAAGGACTTCAAAATTTTGAAGGGGGTAAAAAATTAAAAAAAATATAAAATATACTAGTGTCCGACCGAAACCACTTTTTTGGGCCGAAACCGAAACCGAATATTCGGGTTTTTTTTAATATTCGGCCGAAACCGAAACTTTCTAGTTGAAATAAAAATCACCATATCAAGCACTTTTTTCAACAAACGAATTTTACATTAAGTAAATAAAGAACAAACAAACAAACATAGCATAAATAAATAAATACTTATTAAAAAAAAAACAATTGATTCATTTTTTAAAAACGTAAACATGAAAAAATCACACTTTCGTACCTTACTCGCTAATATTCAAAATTAAATAATTTAATATTATATGCTAAAAAAAAGTTTATTTACATTGGTGGCATCTAAATTATTCCTCCTTTCACTATTTATCTGCTACACAATAAAATGTAAAAAATATTCTAGAAAGTTTCGGTTTCGGCTATTCGGCCATTTTTTGGCCGAAACTGAAACCGAAACCACTTATTTGGGCCGAAACCGAAACCGAATATTCGGTCGGACACTAAAATATACTTAACCTCGTTAGAATATGGCGATATGTATATCAAATGAAAGAGGAAAGGCTCAAGAATTTAAATAAAATTGATTTTTTATCTATTTGTAAAAAAAGGTTATGAAAAAGGTCCTTTGAAAATTTTACTCCTTTATATCCTTGAAAATTTATATAAATATTTCGTAAAAAGTAAGTATGTTAAAACCCAAAATCTCCATGATCACGAGCCAAAATTTCACTACTCTAACTTTATTGGTTCGAAAGTTATTTAACAAAAAGGCGGAAGCTGCAATTCTAATGAAGTACAAAAATTCTAATTTATTTGAGTATCAGTATTTTAAATAACAAAAAGATACAAAATCAATGAAGCGAGAATAATGAAATTTTGTCACGTGATCAGGGAGATTTGGGGTTTCAACATATTTACTTTTCAAGAAAATTCGATGTAAATTTTCAAGGATATAAAGGATTAAAATTTTCAAAGGATCTTTTTCATAACCTTTTTTTACAAATAGATAAAAAATCAATTTTATTTAAATTCTTGAGCCTTTCCTCTTTCATTTGATATACATATCACCATATTTTAACGAGGTTAAGTATATTTTATATTTTTTTTAATTTTTTACCCCCTTCAAAATTTTGAAGTCCTTTTAAAAGGACAACGGATGTAGAAATGAAAAACTGATTACGCAGTATTACTATGTTTGGTCTCTAGTCTCACGCACATATGAATTTTTCCCCGTGTGAAATTTCTTCTTTTTTTTTTTGTCACACGGTGTAATCTGCATTCCGGCAAAGGTACAATGGGCGATTTCCTCATTTAACCCATACAAATCTCCGGGACCAGATAATGTCCTTCCTCGCTTTTTACAACAGGGAAAAGATATCTTGGTTCCCTACTTAGTTGGGATTTTAAAATCCAGCCTAATTTTAGTCCACGTTCCGAAAGTTTGGTCGGAAGTTAAGGTGGTGCTTATACCAAAGGCAGGCAAAATACTAGAACAATTGCCTAAATCTTATAGACCCACTAGCCTTAGCTCTTTTATTCTGAAAACTGCAGAAAAACTGTTTGACTGTTGGACATCAGAGAGGCATACCTTAATAATAGCCGACTTTGTAAGTTCCAATTTGCCTATCAGACAGGCAAATCGACGATAACAGCGATACATTACCTGACAAGGTCGATTGAGAAGGCCTTGGAGGGTAAACAAATAGCCCTATGCACTTTTATCGACTTAGAAGGCGCTTTTGATAACACATCATATGTACCCATCAAGCAGGCCATGATCAAGAATGGGATAAGCCCGATGATCATAAATTGAATAATATCCATGCTAGAAAGTAGGGTGATAAACCTTGAGTTAGTAGGACAGAATCAGAAAATAAAAGCCACTAGAGGTTGCCCCCAAGGAGGAGTACTCTCTCCACTACTGTGGACTCTGGTGATTGATGAACTACTAACCAAGTTAAACGCCCTCGGATTTAGTACAATAGGTTATGCAGATGATGTAGCCATCTACGTAGTAGGCTGGGATGACTCGACCATCGCGAGTCAAATGCAAAAGCATAGCACACACATGGTGTAGAGACAAAGGTCTCTCGTTCAATCCAGATAAAATGGTACTAAGTAGTACCATTCACGAGAAGGAGCGAATACGTCTCAGCAATCCCTCGTTGAACGGTAAAGTAATTAATATTTCGGATGAGGCCCAGAATCTAGGCGTCACCCTTGACAAGACACTTACTTGGAACTCTCACCTGAGTAATGTTATCAGTAACAGACATCTGCATGGCTCCATTCACTTTCTCTCCCACAGTGTTGACACTTCTGCTGAGTGCACACTTTCTGAGAGTCATTACAATATGAATACAGTAATTGCTGTAGGCAAAGCAAAAGCTGTGCACAAAAAGAAAGAGTCACAAAATAGAGAGAGTCATAACACACCATTCTCTTTAGTGAATATTCATTACTCACTTGTTCGTAAGGTTGTCAACATTAGTTAGCATCATTTCTATATAGTAACGGTATATTTCGTTTTTGTTTTCATTGTTGGTATTCGTTGACAATTTATTGACTTGATAGAACTTGATAGAAAAGCATTTTTTTAGTTTCATTTTGAGCACACTACTCAATATGAATGATTCGAATCATTCATTTTTTTCGCTGTATTCACAGCATAAAGTGAATACAGTTTCTGTTTGAGTACACTAAAAATGACTCATTCAATTTATGAATACAGTACAATCTCTCACTGGGGGGCAAATTATAACTCATTCATTCACAATCACAAAAACGAATGTGAGTGAGTGAGTAGGTAATTTAAGAGTGAATGAGTCACAACACGTTTTGAGTGCAATCATGCAGACGTCTGATCAGTAAAGCTACGCGGGCAATGTATGCCAGAGACTTTATGGTAAAACGTGGGGCCTGAGACCAAAAATGGTCTACTGGTCCTATAACAGTATAGTTAAACCAATTATCACCTATGCCTCTGCAATCGAGTGGTATAATAATAATAATAACTAGTTGTAACTACCGAAATTCGGGTGTAATCAAAAAACTACCATTTGGTTTATGTTATTAAAATTTAATGTATATTTTTTGCATTATAGTACTTCTTGAAATCCTACATTCGCCGTCTGCGTTCACATGCGCTTTTTTGTAAAACTTGAATTGGACTCTTAAGTATAACGTAAGAATAATAATGATCAAAACAAAATATAAAAATGCAAAATTTGGAACATAGCAGCACTGGCTAGCCTTAAAGAAGAGCAAAAGCTTGCCAAAAAATAGAAATCGTTTTACAATTTTTGCCTTTCGCCAGCGCAACAACAACAGCAACGTTTTTACCTTACATCGGATACAAAATGCTTGGCTTTACAATGTGAACATGCACTGGTCAAGCCATCGATGTGGTTAATTTTTAATTATAGCAACAAACTTCCTCCCTTCGTTAAAATTTTGTTTCTTCTTTTTGTAGTCGATGTTGCCATTTTTCAAAAAGAACTCTAACCAGTGTTGCCACGACCAAAAAAAAATGTGTTACCAAATTCTTAAGTATCATAAAAATTACCAAATCCTGAAAAAAAATAACCAAATGCTTGGTACATTGACAAAAACTTCAGATCATACATTTTATTTCAAAACATAACGTAACAAATCTTATTTTGAATGACTTCACAAAATTTTTGGTTTTAAAAACATACACATATGTTAAAGTAACAGATTATAAATACTAAAGCAGACTTGTATTGAGCTTGCTAAAAAAAGAACCAAAATCTGAAGCATGTTACCATGTAACCATACGAAAAAAAAAAAAACCAATTTTGATTAAATTTAACCAAAACGGCAACGCTGACTCTAACTACATTTTTGTAAGATTTGAGTTGTACTCTTAAGAATAACGTGATCAGAACAAAACATAAAACTGCAAAATTTGGGACATAGCAACCACTGTTGCCAACTTAGTGCTTTTCGCACTAAATTTAGTGATTTTTGAAAATTTTCTGAAATAGAAAAGTTGGCAACCGTGCTCTCACCACATGCGTGTGTGGAACGTGTGGGTTCCATGCACGATTTTGTTTGTTTGCTTATTCCCATCTTCTCGCTCAAGCGCACAGCTTTCTGATTGGATTTGATAAACGTAAAGAGCAATGCTGTTTCCAATAGGGAAATTAATGCAACTTTCGATGCACATATCTCCAGATAGGCTTTATCAATCTACATTTTGAAAAGTTTGTGCAAATATGCTCATCAAGAGCTTTAAAATGATGTAATGATGTATCATATGATATTGTAAGATGTGTGGATAGCGAGATCTCAGCGCCCTTATTCAAATAAATATATAGATTGACTGGCACGACAGCCCGATTACGAGACTAAGGCCTAGCTACCCGCAACCATCCGTGTTGGGCGTGCGAATTTTTACAAAGTTGGAAGGGACCTACAGTTTTATGCCGATTCCGAACGGCGAGTTGGGAGCTTTTTCATAGGCAATTTTACTCTCAGAGGTTTGTCATTTCCTGCTGCGAGGACAGCCGTCGAAAGAAAATTTGTTTTTTCTTTTTTCGGTGTTAGCAGCAACGGAGTCTTGAACCTGGGTTCGAGCGTCGCATTTGACTCGCGGCCCAACGCACTAGCCAGCTGAGCTACAGCGGCTGCGAGTGGCATACTTACTTAGCTGGCGCTACAATCGTTTATCGGTCTTGGCCGAATCCAAAAGAGCGCGCCAGCCGGTTCTGTCCTGTGCTTGCTGGCGCCAGTTGGAGATTTCAAGCGCCGACAGGGTCTGCGACACTTGGTCTTTCCAACGTAGATGAGGACGTCCTCTTCCGCGGCGTCCACCTGAGGGTACCGTCTCGTAGACTCGCCTTGCCGGAGCATCTTCAGCCATACGGCAACATGGACAAGCCAGCGCAACCGCTGTATTTTTATGCGCTTGACTATGTCCATGTCCCTGTATAGCTCGTACAGCTCGTTGTTCCATCGTATACGGTACTCATCACCCACGCGGAGCGGACCGAAGACTTTGCGTAGTATCTTTCTCTCGAACGCTTTCAAGGCACGTTCATCGGTGGTCGACAACGTCCAGGACTCTGCACCATATAAGTGGACGGGGATGATAAGTGCTTTGTAGAGCGTAAGTTTTCTTCGTCGAGAGAGGGCTCTACTTCTCATCTGCCTACTGAGCCCAAAGTAGCACCTGTTGGCAAGAGTTATTCTCCGCTTGATCTCCAGGCTGACGTCATTATTGGTGTTGATGCTGGTACCAAGATAGACAAAGTCCTTTAATACTTCGAAATTACGGCTGCCAACAGTGACGTGTTGTCCAAGACGCGAAGACTCTTTGTGTGTTGACAGGAGGTACTTTGTCTTGCCCTCGTTCACCGCAAGACCAACTTTGCTCGCTTCCTTCTCTAGACTGGAGTACGCCGAACATACGGCACGGCTGTTGAGGCCAACGATGTCGATATCGTCGGCATATGCCAGTAGCATGACACTTTTGTGGAAAATAGTGCCAGCGCGGTTCAGCTCCGCGGCGCGTATGATTTCCTCCAGCGGGAGGTTGAAAAAGTCGCACGAAAGGGGGTCGCCCTGTCTGAACCCTCGCTTGGTATCAAACGGCTCGGAGAGGTCCTTCCCGATTCTGACGGAGCTAGTAGTGGTGTTCAACGTCATTTTACACAGCCGTATCAGTTTGGCGGGGATACCAAAATCAGACATGGCGGCGTAAAGGCAACTCCGACTCGTGCTATCAAAAGCGGCTTTGAAGTCGACGAAAAGGTGGTGCGTGTCGATCTGTTTTTCATGGGTCTTCTCTAGGATTTGGCGTATTGTAAAGATCTGGTCGATGGTGGATTTACCAGGTCTGAAGCCACACTGATAAGGTCCGATCAGTTTGTTGACGATGGGCTTCAGTCTTTCACACAACACGCTGGATAGGACCTTATATGCGATGTTGATCAGGCTGATCCCGCGGTAGTTGGCGCAGATTGCAGGATCTCCTTTCTTATAAATTGGGCAGAGCACACTCAGGTTCCAGTCGCTTGGCATGCTTTCTTCCGACCATATCTTGCAAAGAAGCTGGTGCATGCGGCTTGTCAGTTCCTCGCCTCCGGCTTTGAATAGCTCAGCCGAAAGGCCGTCGGCCTTGTTGTTTTTGAGCCGCGTTATTGCTGTTCGTACCTCATTACGATCGGGTGGTGGTATGATGATCCCATCGTCACCGACTGGGGGTTCGGTTTCAGCTTCATCTACGCCACTAGATCCACCGTTAAGCAGCTGCGAGACCCAAGCATGCTCTGGACATCTGTCACCAGATTACCGTTTTCGTCCTTGCAAGAACTGACCCCGGGCTTGAAACCATTTGTCTGGCGCTTGACCTGTTGGAAGAATTTTCGGGTCATATTCCTGTCTCCCAGCATCTCAAGCTCCTCGCACTCGTGTCTTTCCACATCCCGTTTCTTGCGCCTGAAAAGACCTCTCTCTTCCCTCCTTGCCTCGCGGTATCGCTCCGTTGTGGCTCTCGTTGCGGCCATCCGCAGGGGTGGCTCTGTATGCTGCGTCTTTCGCTGCGGTGGCGTCTCGGCACTCGCCGTCATACCACGAGTTGCGCGTCTCGCGGAAGTAGCCCATCGTCGCTTCGGCTGTTGAACGCATGCAGCAGGCGATAGCATTCCACAGCGTGTTCACGTCGCAATCGAGCAAAGGAGTGCTTTTAGTAAGCTGGAGTGAGAGTTGAGTTGGGAAGTTCCTGGCTATCCGTTGTGACTGTAGCTGTTTAACGTCCAGCTTTCTTTGTGTGCGTCGACGTAAGCTTTTCGCTGCGCATAGGCGCGTGCGTACCTTGGCTACAACAAGGTAATGGTCTGAGTCGATGTTGGCTCCTCGGATCGTACGTACGTCTGACACACTGGAAACATGCCGTCCATCTATTACAACGTGATCAATCTATGATCGCGTTGATTGATCAGGGGATAACCAGGTAGCCTTATGAATGTTCCGATGCTGGAATCTGGTGCTACAAACTACCATGTTCCTTGCCGCGGCGAAGTCGATTAACCTCATACCGCGAGTGGCATAAGGTTGAACAAAAAAGTGCAGTAGAAAACTTAACAAACTGCAGCGCCTGGCGTGTATAGGCATGAGTGGGGCAATGAGAACGTGCCCTTCGATTGTAAAGGAGGCAATTTTAGGATTACCTCCTCTTAACACATTGCTGACCGGCAACTTTTCTGAAAATTTACTTCATGTGCCCGGCTATTGTTTTGAAAGCGGTTGTGGAAGTTAAACAATATAAACTTTAATAAATTTTATTTATTATTCAACTCTTAACATTTCTTTTTCGTATGATAAAAAGTATAACAATCACCATCACAAATCAACAATCAAGCTTATCACGTGTTAACTCGTGACCACGAAAACACGAGTTAACTCGTGACCGGTCAGCAATGTGTTAACATAGCCATCAGGAAACAAGCCTGCGCTCAGGTCTGAGGGCTTGTCTGCAGTACTGAACTAAAGAGTGGAGATCTTAAAGGATACATGAGCGTATTGAAAATGCTCGAAAATTACCCAATGCTCAGGATCTCCGACATTATCCCACCTAAGGTGGAATTCTCCAAAAGGTACAAGATTAACATCTTGGACAGACAATTATGGAGATCAAATCGATTCATACCAAACCCAGGGTCGCAGCTTTGGTACACGGATGGATCGAAATTGGAAGGTGGCAGCACTGGAGCCGGGGTATATGGTCCCAGATTTATCAAAGCTTTTCCAATGGGGAAGCTAGCTACCATCCGTCAGCGTGTGCCAACGAGTGCTTACGCAGAAAGTCGTCTGCGCACATATCTATATATTGTCCGACAGTCAGGCAGTCCTAAAGGCGCTATAAGCCTACTCGACTACCTCAAGGCTGGTGACGGACTCCCGCAACCTCTTGAATAAACTGGGCAGGCGCAATTTTGTAGAACTGCACTGGATACCAGGTCACCAGGGACATGACGGCAATGAGCAAGCGGACCGCTTGATCGGCCCGGAACCATTCTGTGGATTAACAAGAGGACACCTTCAGGAGTGGTTTTGGAAATGGACTGACCAATGGACCAACACAAGGGGACTACGGATTGCAAAACAATTCCTGGCCCCGGACTGAGGGGTATCCAACAAACTCCTTATGCTAAGCCGAGAGGACCTTTGCATCCTCACTGGGTACCTAACAGGGCATTGTTCACTTAGGTACCATCTCAAAAATATGGGAATATCCTCAACGGATGTGTGAGCTAGAACAGGAAACATCGCTCCATATTATATGTGAATGCCCTGCACTCAGCAGAAAGAGATTTCTCCAGATTGGTCAGGCGTCAATACCGCCATCAACCATCCGGAAGTTACAACCACAAAAAGTGCTAAAATTTATAAAAAGCCTAAACTTGGAAGGTTAAAACAAAGGCTGCACAAAAGATCATATTGGTCGTAGTGCGCTATAGCCTATATAATAATACCCGACACACGTACTAACAGTTATCGCAGCCGTTCGCCTCTTCTCGCTTACCAAGATACACATCATTTCGTTTCTCACACCGCGCCCCTTGAATATTATCTCGCCCTCTGCACATCCTCTCTCTCTATCCGCTTTATAGCCATTTCATTGTAATTCCCTGTCGATCATGCGAGTGCTTTCGCGGATATCGTGCTCCCTGTACCCAGACTGCTCATCATGCCATCACCGTTTGTAGCTCCGTTGTGTTGTGTAAGATCGCTGTCACCACGTTGAGCACTTGCCTTGGGATGAACAGTAGATTCCATATTTGAGGCACTTCCCAATGACATCAGACTTTTTGACTTTTCAATTATCAATATTCTTCAAAGTCGAACAAACTTTTTCTTACTTGGTGTTTTCCGATTCTTTGATCCCACTACTCAGATGTTAACGACTCATATTAATGCAGGACTTTCAGATGTTTATTTGTTGAGTGTTGACTGACTTTATTAGCAAAAGTAACGAATTGAGAACTCAAATATTACAAGAGGGGTATTCACACCGGCCTTCTTAGTTTGGTAATTCGTAAATTGGTAACTCGGTAAAGTTTCTAACTGTGAGTATACTTTTTTTCTATAGTTAGTTTATAGTATAGTTTTCTCCCCATCAATAATATAGTTGTCTATAGTTTCTATAGTGTGGCAACACGAGAGCTGTTGTTGCCAACAGCTGATTTTGTACAAATTTGTTGCAAAAAGTGCACAGAAATCAATCCCAAAATGCCCAACACAGGTGCAAAACAAGAAATTATTGAACATTTAATTGCTAACGCTGTGGAACGGGTTGCGGCTTTTCGCAACTTTACAACGTTAGAGTAAGTTCGGGTAATGTGATATACCTGTTTGTTTTACGGCGATTCCCGACACACTTTGCCTTAAAAGACACTTTTTTTTGGTCTCAAACTGCTCACTGACACATTATTTAGTATATCTAAGATTATTAACTCTTTAAGATAAACTGTTGACGAGTTTTTTAATTACAAATGAAAATGTCCAAATATTGGCGTCTGATAAAAGTGGCGGGTAATGTACAATAGACTTAAATAAATAAATAAATAATGTGATATACCATCGGCGGGTAATGTGATATATCCGAAAAAACGTTATTTAACAGACCTATTAGTTTCAAACTTGGTGAAAATACTCCAAATCAAAAATAATTAGAGACGTGTTTCTCATTTTTTTTGTAAAATCACAATCTGACGGGGTAAACCAAGGGTTAAAAATTTTTATCGAGAAACATGATTTCATGGATTTTTTTAATCTAAAATTTAACCATAACAGATTTTTGAGAATATTCCACTTCAAATATTATAAAATAAAGTATATATACATTTCTGTATACAAATAGTACTACTGTCATAAGTTTGGGTACTGTGATGTACTATATCACATTACCCGAAATTGACTTTTTGCGAAAACAATTTTATAAAACAACAATAATAATTTTGTTAAGAACAGCGTTGCTCGCAAACTCATAATCGATATCACTGATTTACTTTTGATCAACCTCGAACTTTGTAATAATACTTTTTTTGTACCTTTTGGGCTTTCAAACTTTATAACCAAAAACTTGTGCAAGCCTACTCAAAGCGAAGGGAGAGCGAGAGAGAGCAGTGAAGTGAAGGCTGAGTTTGCACAGCGCTTAAATTAAAATAAATTAATAAATAAAAAACTGTTTATGAAAACCAACTTTTTAAACAAGTGAACAATTTAAAGATAGTGACTTTCAAAAACAAAATAAAAAAGGAAATTGGTTCACGAATTTTTAATAAAATTGGGGCAAAATGCCGCCAACGGAGTGCAAGGAGTGTACGGTGAAGTTGGTGCAATTGGACGATATTATATCGTGTTCTGGTGGATGTGGCTGCAATTTTTGCATTAAATGCAGTAGCATTAAAAGAACTGAAATAAAAATGTTAAGTGAAAACGTGAATTTGAAATGGTTCTGCAATCAGTGTTCGTTATCTGATACGAACACTAAATTCGTCGAAATTAAACATATTTTACAAAAGAGCGGACAAAACAAACCTGACATGAAATACATTATGGAAGAGGTGTTAGTGCAAAAGTTTTCGCAAATGAAAAATAGTTTAGTAAATGATTTCAATGCTCTATTGAGCCATAACATAGAAGTTATAATGAACGTCATGAAAGAAGAAATATTAGCGGAAATGTCAAAAGAATTAAACAAGATCGGTGAGAATCTAAATGAACTTCGCTCCGAAAACAACACCAGTGGTGACAACAGGCCAATAACCTATGCGCAGGCGGCAAAACAAAAACAAAATGAGAACAAAATTGTGCTTAAACCAAAAGACAAGACAAAAAAAAACAAAGATGCAAAAGTAGCGTTAAAGAAAGTAGTTGAGTCGACTGAAGGGCTTGTGAGTGCGGTGAGAGAGCTGAACAGCGGTGGACTCATCGTTTCGTGCAAGACCAAGGAAGCATGTGAGCAGGTGCAGCAGAAGATAAAGGAGAACATTGGAAATGAGTACGAATGGGAGCAAACTAGAGATAGAAGAATGTTTAAAAAAAAGTTCAACTTTTGAGAATGTTATTAAACAGAAGAGACTAAACATAGAATGGGATTCATGTATTGTATCTGAATACGATAATGTGTTGAGATGTTTTAAATGTTTAGGTTTTAACCACAAGGCGAATGAATGCATTAATAAAAAGGCTTGTAGCAAATGTGCAGGATATCATGATAGTAAAGATTGTAACTCAAGCGTAATCAAATGTGTTAATTGTTGCGAACTAGTGCAAAAAAAGTTAATGGTATGCGATGTTAATCATTCCACGTTTAGTAAAGATTGCCCAGCATTTAAAAAAGTCGTTCAAAGCAAAAATAAAATTAGAAAATAGCAACCAGCAAAATCCGAATTACATTGCATTTATCTTAATATTAACAGTATTTTGTCTAATAAAAGCGAACTTGAGAGGCTTATTGAATTAAAAAATCCATCTTTGATACTTTGCGCAGAGACATGTACGACTAAGGATATCTCTGATCAAGAAATAAATATTAAAACTTATAATATGATAAGATGTGATTCCCACAGTAGACATACTGGGGGTGTTCTGATTTATGTTCATAACTCTCTGAAGTTTGTTACAAAATTCAACAAAACAATAGATAAAAATATCTGGTGCATTTTTATTAAACTAAAATGTTCAACGGTGAAATGGCAGATTGGTGTGGTATACCATTCGCCAAGCTCAAGTGACGCAAATTTTATCAACTATCTAAGTGATGTTCTAGGAAATACTTGCGAACTTTCTGATTGTAATGTTGTAGTGGGTGACTTTAACATTCATCTTAACAATCAGTCAACGTATAGCAGCAAACTATTAGAGTTATTTAAGTTCCATTCAATGCAACAAAAAATTGATTTTGATACGCGAATAACTGAAAACACTAAAACTAAAATTGATTTACTGTTTTCAAATACAAATGATGTCTCGTGTGATAAATTAGATGACTTTAAAATCTCAGATCATGAAACTATTTACTTTAAAATTAAAATTAATCCAAATTTTAAAATGCGAAGTAGCCTGGTGATTACTTCATGGGAATTTTATAACAGTCAATTACTTTTGAACCAATTGCGCTCTCAAGATTTCAGTAATTTTGATCGATTTGATTTGGAAAGTAAGGTCCGGTTTCTAAACAATGGGTTAAAAATTGCCATGCGAAACCTTACAAGTGAGAAACAAATAACCATAAAGGTCATGAATAAATGGTACGATTATGAGCTTGCAAACTTGAATAAGCGAAAACTTAGTCTTTACAAAGAAGCTCTGGTCTCAGGAGTTTGGGATGAGTACAAAAAACTTAGAAATAAATATAAAAAGTTAGTGAAAGTAAAGAAAATTAAGTATATGGAATACAAGATAGATAGCAACAGCAAAGACAGCAAAGCCATGTGGAAAATTTTAAAACAAACTATCAATATGGTCAGTGAAAAAACTCCTATTTCTAAAATATTAATTAACGGACAGCTGTATGAGAGGGAAGTAGATATTGCCGAGGGCCTTATCAAATTTTTTGTTGACAGCACAATTGAAATAAGTAACAACATTGAACTATTAGTAACCAGAGATTTTCCCATACAGATTCAATGCAAATCACATTTCAAATTAAATCAGGTGTCAACTAGTGAGATTGAAGAAATAGTTAAAAACAAATTCAAATATAAAATAGGTGGAAGAAAGTTGCTCGCGGAAGGTGTTATCAAAGATCCTATTATTTATTTGGGATATTTTTACGCGCAAGCAATTAATGAAAGCCTGACGAAGGGCATTGTTCCAAAATTATGGAAAACATCAATAATAGTTCCCATTGAAAAAGTTAAAAATACGGTAAAAGCTGAAGAGTTGAGGCCAATAAACACCTTGCCGTGTGATGAAAAAATACTGGAGACAGTAGTAAAAAATCAACTTGTGCAATATTTAGAATGTAATAATATCTTTATACAAGAACAGTCCGGATTTAGATATAAACATTCATGTGAAACTGCGTTAAACATGGTTTTAGCTTGTTGGAACTAAATGAAAAGAAATCTATTTTTGCCGTTTTTGTAGATCTCAAGAGAGCTTTCGAGACCATAGATCAAGGGATTTTATTAAAAAAATTATTTAATATTGGTATACAGAATAAAGAGTTAGAGTGGTTCAAGAGTTTTGTCACAAACCGTAAGCAATGTGTTGCGATCGGGTCATCAATTTCCGATGAAATTTATGTCAAGATTGGGCTGCCCCAAGGCTCAGTTCTGGCCCCAATTTTGTTTAATGTATACATTAATGATATCGCATCTATACTCCAATTTAGTACCATCAAGCTATTCGCTGATGACGCCTTAATCATGATCAGCGGGACTAACGTAATTGACATCCAACGCAAGTTGCAATTGGACTTAGATTCTCTCTATGGTTGGCTATGTACAAATAGATTGAAGTTAAATATTGATAAAACTAAATATATGGTCATATCAAGAAATAACAATTTAATATTGGAAAATTTTAAAATAAAGAACGTCGAAATTGAAAAAGTTGATAAAATAAAGTACTTGGGCATTCAGATTGACGATAAATTAAAGTTTAACGATCACATTGATTACACTTTGGGAAAAATTTCGAAAAAATTTGGTTTATGAAGATTACAAAATAAGGGTTTATAGATCGATCATTGAGCCACATTTCATTTACTGTCCAACAATTTTTTTCATTATGAGAGACTCGCAAATTGACAAATTGCAAAAGATGCAAAATAAGGCAATGCGCTTCATCCTTAATAAGCGCTATGATGCGTCCGTTAAGGACATGCTTATTTCTCTCAATTGATTTGTTGCTTGTGTCAAGCAACAAATTTTTTTTCTATACGATGAAGTTTATTAATAATCTAAAAAATGGCTTATTACCCGAATATTTGAGCACCAATTTAGTTGTAGTTTCTAATACACATAGTGTGAATACAAGAAATAAAAATAAATTTAAGATACCATTCTTTAGAACAGAAGCGGATAAAAATAGTCTTTTTCACAAAGGCCTCAAATGTTTCAACGAGCTGCCTGAAGAAATTAAAAATTGTGATATCAATTTGTTTAAACGAAATCTGTTTAATTTTTGTAAAACGATAGACATAAGGTAACTATTAAGTAGTAATATTAATGTTATACTATTTTTAAGAATGTAAAGAATTAGGCTGAATAAAGCCGTAAGAAATAAAGAAATGAAATGAAAGCACTTCATCACACTGACGGTAAACTATTTAAGCAAACACATCCAAAATCATGCAGCGCGAGTTTTTTAGCTGTAGTGATGTTTTAAAAAGGTTAATTTTGAAAAAGCTCAACGCACTTGTGAAATAAGCACCTATATCACATTACCCAACCATATCACATTACCCGAACTTACTCTATTACAACATAATAATGGAAAATAAATTTTAATAGAGAATACTTACTTTTATAACTTTCAACCGGTGCAGCGTGCGAATAGAATTAAATTGAACAGCTGATCGCAGTGTTACCAACTAACAAACGAACTTGTTACTTTGTTACTCGGTAATTCGATAGTTCCATACTTTGCAAAAACAAAATACACGTACAAAACTACCGAGTACCGAAGTAACAATGTAGCTCGGTGTGAATACCCATAAGTGAACACAATACAAGGGAAGATAGTAAATAGATAACTCATCAAGTAAATGTCCATTTTCATACGATAAAAACAGCACACAAAATTTAAGCTCCCAATTCTAGCTTTTCCCCCAAAGCTATTTTTCGCACATAAGTAGCTGCATGTGCTCATTCAGAGCCTTGGCCGAATTGAATTCAGTTGTAGTTTCTTTTCTTGGATGTTGATATTCTTTATTGCAACATACATTCATAATTTTAGCTGCAACGATCATGTGTTGTATGTGGTATAACAGGTAGGTGGTACTTCGGATATTTGGGACTTTTTGCGTCGTAAATTTTGCCTCGGGTTCAAAGCTGGGCGAGGAAGTAACATTTTTTTCACTTTTAACATTTACGCTTTTTAACTTAACGCTTTTTGATCGCTGATGATTTAACGATTGTTTTTAATCCGTTCAATGTAGATGATATTAAGAATGTATTGAAAAATTTTGATGTAAATGAATCGGCACTAACAATATTTCAATGCACAAATTATTCTTGTGTATGATACATACTAGAGTCCTGCACGAGTATGCATTTTTGCTATTCGAAAACATTCAACTGCTTTTGAATAGAATACTTCACTTCATCTCTGCGGACTAGTCCGAATGAATACGAGTACAGCTCTCTTCGAGTACGAGTAAGCTCCGAACATAAACGAGTAGACGTACACTATTTATTCATATTCGCTCGAAGCGGGAAAACGAGGACAAACGCATTCGAATAATAGTACACATTGCTTCGAATATATTCGAATATACTCGTTTTATTATTCCTAAGATTATTTAGAAATATTTATGTTATACATAAATATTTATTTATTTGTTATGCTACTTTCTTCAATAATTTCCATTTCGCGTATTAACTAATAAGCCACTTCAACCGCACCACATGAATACACATGGAAAAGTGACATACTGCGCATAAAAATATTCGATGAAACTGTTGATCTTCGAATACTTCGCAAAGTTCTCGATTACCGAATACGAGCACTGCAGTATTCGCTTCTCACCGAATACGAGCACTGCAGTGTTCGCTATTCACCGAATATGAATAGAAACGAGAATCGACGCTCGCTGGTTCTCGTTTCTATTCGTTTCGTTGTACACATTCTTCGAATACCAAGTACCCGTACAGTATGTACAGTCGTGTAGCCGCCAAAATGAATATATTCATGCAGGAATTTAATACATACACATTGTTGCCAAGGCGGCGATATGTGGTACGCATTGCCAATAGCTGCGGCGCCAGTAGGTCTATCCTTTGCGTCGGCGATAACGTAGTGCCCGTTGAACAATTTAACTTCCGATTCAAATTGAGCCGGTCGGCTCATTCTCGTTTGCGAAAATCAAGTGCCTTATGAATATTTTGTTTATTTGTTTATTCAGTCTAAAGTATTCGCAACCTTACAGACTATGAAACAATTGTTAATAAATAAATTTAAATGACTTAAAACTAGTTAAAAATGTTCCAAAGAAATAACTTAAATTGAGCCCTACTTAAGTTAAAATCAAAATGACGATTAGCAAAAAGAAAGTTAAAATCAGAAAGCGCTCTATTGATTGGCTCATTAAGTGCATAATTAACTTTATGACCCTCAGTCCAAAATATATGATGCCGCCGCAGCGACTTAGCTGGGACATGGAAGTTTATTAGACCGAGCAAATCAGGGCAATCGATGAATCCAGAAACAATATCATATATAAAAGAGAGGGCCGAAATTCTTCTGCGCAACTCGAGTGACTGCAAATTTATTAATTTACATCGCGAAATAAGAGCAAAGTTAACAAATTTACGCTGAACCCGCTCAAGACGATAGATATGTACATCATAGTGTGGGTTCCAAATAAAAGACCCATATTCCAATTTCGATCTTACGAACGCATTAAAGAGCAATTTTCGCGTATATGAATCCTTGAAACCCACACTATGCCGTTTAACAAAGGCAAGAGAGGAAAAAGCCTGAGGAATGACACGGATCAAATGGCTGACAAACGTAAAACCCGAATCAAACACAACACCAAGATCCAACACCTCATATAGGGACTTTAGCACACAATTAGAGATGGAGTAGGAGGTAGGACGAAAATTACGGGATTTAGAAAAGGAAATAGAATTACATTTATTTATATTAACAGAAAGATTATTATATTTTTGAAATATATATTTAAAAAACCATTAAAACATCTTAGTAGCTAAAGCAATCATTGAACCGCGCACCCGAGTCTGAGAGACTCCCGTTTACACACTTGACCACCAAAATACATCGCTGGTCGCCTGCTTAAAAGGTATAATTACAGACAATCGCCACTTTAACTAAAATTCACATATTTCTGTATTTAAAAATAGAGCACAATGTGTGTCAAGTGGTTTTTGTGTGAGTGACATTAGAGCCCAAAAGCTCTTTTTCGGAGGCCAAATTTGTCGAACTGTTTGAAACATTTTTTCCTTGGCCGCGAGACATCTACTTGATAAGTTATCTATGGACGTAGGATTCAAAGTTGCAGCAGTAGAGGCGTTAAGCTGAAAGTCGGGTTTTTGGAACTTTTTTGGGACGAACAAGTCTAAGTGGAGGGCAGTGTGACGACAACACTCTGCGCAACTGCGGGCATTTGCAACAAAACAACACTGAGCGATCATGGGCTGCTGTACGTTGTATACTCTTAGGGTGTATAGTCATTTTAGGTAAAGTTTTGCAGACGGTTCGAGGCGAGGGCGGTCCCTGAGCGGCTGCTGGAGCTTGTCTTCTCAGCCGGCTAAGTTTGAGATGCGGAAACCCAGAAGCGTTAGACAGTGCCATGGCTGCGCGGTTGACCGAAGGTGCAGTAAAGGTGGCAAAGCCTGATAACAGGACCACTTCCACATTGCTCGACTGGAATACTGCTAAGAAGCCATCCCATTCTATGAAGCTCACTTCAACTCCGGTGGAAAAGGCCGTAAAAAGAGGTAAACCGGGAAAGGGCCAGCCAACGGGGCAGGGGGAAAAGCTGAAACTCTCCACAGGAGCTGCAGATTGCCGTAGTGGACGGGAGTGATCCTGATGGGAAAATGAGCCCGGAAAACTGGTTGCCAGTAGATGCGCGTATTTTGCGAACGATGCTCGAGGCAACCGACGGCGCAATTGATTTCGACGGGGAAATCGGAAAAATTTATTTATGTATTTGCTTCATTCGCTTCATGAAGTTCAAAGTCTATGAACATAGGTTCTTACAGATAAATACTATAAAATACAATATAGCTAACAAGCCTTACAACCATAAAAATTATTTTGCAACATTTTAATTTTTGATTCAGGCTCAGACAAGTCAAGATTACACTTGGCCATTATCCTTTTAAATTCATTCAGAGCTCTGTATATTGGTGAATTTTCCAAATAATTATTTAGACAAGTCCCTTAATTAACCCATTAGCGCTCAAAACGTCTAAAATTTTTGTACAACTTTGCGATTGTACCAAGCGATGAGATCGGCGTTACGGATAGTGAAAATAGTCATTCTATATGTTTTCGCGTCCGCTCTACATGATTATGCCATTAGATTTTCATTTTGGTCACAAGGAAATCCAATATGGCGGTGTTTTCGGAAAAAAATGCAAAAATTTCGACCAGTTTTTTTTTTCAAATCAATATTTCGTACCGAAATAGATTTTTGGTTGGGGTATAAATATGCACAAAAGTGCACAAACATGTTGAACTTTCAGAAAATACCCAAGTTGCCCCATGGGAAAACATTTAACAACCTCAAAATGGCGGAAAAATGAAAATGGCGGAAAATTTTTTCACAATCGTTCAAGAATTTTTTTTTTGAAAACGACGCACTATAACGAAAAATGTTCAAGAACAAAAAGTGTTTAGAATTTAACAGAGAATACGTCTGCATTTTTTGAAAAAGTTTTGATCAACTTTTGGAATTTTGCAAATTGTCAATTCTTAACAAATTGCAAAAATTTCTCAAAAAATTCTGAAAAAATTCATAGATGTTCTTAGACTGATTCTAAGCATTTCTGGCTAACAATTATTCTGTTTTTTTGTTTTTTTTTTATTTTTTTATTTTTTTGTTGTATTTTTGATTTTTTTGCAAAATTCCAAAAGTTGATCAAAACTTTTTCAAAAAATGCAGACGTATTCTCTGTCAAATTCTAAACACTTTTTGTTCTTGAACATTTTTCGTTATAGTGCGTCGTTTTCAAAAAAAAAATTCTTGAATGATTGTGAAAAAATTTTCCGCCATTTTCATTTTTCCGCCATTTTGAGGTTGTTAAATGTTTTCCCATGGGGCAACTTGGGTATTTTCTGAAAGTTCAACATGTTTGTGCACTTTTGTGCATATTTATACCCCAACCAAAAATCTATTTCGGTACGAAATATTGATTTGAAAAAAAAAACTTGTCGAAATTTTTGCATTTTTTTCCGAAAACACCGCCATATTGGATTTCCTTGTGACCAAAATGAAAATCTAATGGCATAATCATGTAGAGCGGACCCGAAAACATATAGAATGACTATTTTCACTATCCGTAACGCCGATTTCATCGCTTGGTACAATCGCAAAGTTGTACAAAAATTTTAGACGTTTTGAGCGCTAATGGGTTAAACACTGTAGTCTGCCGAAGCACTTTTGGCGGGACACTGAAATTTAGTTCTGCAGTTCGTGCAATCAACTCTCTCAGCTACATTTCCAAAACGAAAATAATAGACGGGACATTTCTCCTGTTTTCCAAAGTCATCAAATTAATTAACTTACACCGGCCCTCATAAGATTGTACGGGATCATTAAATTTAAGCGACCGAAGTACAAAACGAAAGAATGATTTTTGAATACTGTTACGAAAATGAGTTCTTTACGCTTAATCTCTGGATTGTGCTTGAAAAATACAACCACTTCAATTACTCAGCGCAAAACCCAGTCACAACCAACAATCACTTTATTTACAAATTTACACTTTTGTTGTCTTTACACTTGCTACTACTTTGCTTGTTCAAATAAGACTGTCCTCCTCTGCGCTGTATGCGGCTGCCTTTTATACTTGTCTGATTATCGCGCCGATTGTTCTCGCATATTCCAGTTGGACTATCTCTCGACCGTTCTCGCACATTCCATTACCATCGCGAGCCATCCTTGCCATATCGAAATTATAGCCTGCCGTACTCTAAAGTGCGTGCCTAAAAGTATGCCCGTAAAACATTCATGCATAGCACAGCGACAGAGTGCCTCATCGTTAACAATACGTGCGCAGAGTAGAATGGGTTCCAGATGATTGAAACAAATTCGATTCTAAGCTCTCTTGGAAGTGCAACGTGGGAGAGCGGGGGAAAGAGAGCCTCAATGCCTTCCACATTTGTAAAAGAGCTTTCGGGAGAAAGTGGGGATTGCGGCCGTATATCGTCTATTGGCTGTTTACCGCGATCATACGGCGGATCGTAAGTTACGAAACCAATGTCTAGTGGCCGGTTACGGACAGCAAGACCCTGGCGACCCAACTGAATACACTAAACAGTATGAAGGTACTGGAACTTCTCTCCGGTCAGACGTATTATGGACCCAAAGGCTAATTTTCATAACAATGTTTTTTTTTTGCTTGTTCACTCCTCACTGGAGCATAGGGCCTCAACAAGACTCTTCCATCGTACACGATTCTGGGCTTTTGTTTTTGCGCCGTCCCATGTGGTATTGACAGCGGCTAGTTCGCGTAGGGTCGACCTTCTCCAGGTGTTTTTTGGTCGACCGCGACTTCTACTCCCTTGCGGGTTTCAGTCCAGTGCCATTCTCGTGATGCTGTCGGGTGGTTTTCTTAGCGTATGACCAATCCATTTCCATTTTCTGCGCTTTATTTGCCTCAGAATGGGTTCCTCATTGGTAATCTTCCACGAAAATTTGTAGCCTCTGGGTGATGGCATTCGAGACTAGCCATGTTTCGCTTCCGTACAACAATGTCGACTTCACACATGCGTTGAATATTCGTAGCTTCGTGCGTCTGGAGATTTGCGAGCTTGCCCATACTGAATGCAGCCGTCCGAACGCTGCCCTGGCTTTACACAGTCTGCAGTTGGCATCTTCTTCCGCTCCGCGGTCCGCCTTGATTGTGCAGTCGAGGTAGCAGAAGCTGTCGACGAACTCCACGGCACAGCCGTCAATCATTATATGGTTTGTGCTGCTATGATTGACTCTCATGGCCTTGGTCTTGGCGATGTTGACCTCCAGACCGACGGTGCGTGCCAGCGCGACCAGGCAGTCGGCTTTTGCTTGCATGTCGGAGAGTTTGTGCGAGAGGAGGCAGATGTCATCAGCGAAGTCCAAATCCTCGAGATGCCTGGTGAAGGTCTATACGATGCCTCGTTGGTGCAGGGTGAGTTTGCTCATGACGTCGTCCAGTACGATGGCGAAGAGGAGAGGCGACAGGGGCAGCCTTGCCTGACTCCTGCGTTGGTAGTGAAAGAATCGCTGATGTTGCCGTTATGTAGTACTGCCAGTTCAGAGTTCTCGTACAACGCTCTGATGAGCCGAATTAGTTTCTGGGGGACCCCCTTTCTACTCAATGCTAACCAAATTGCGCTTCTTTTTATTGTGTCGAATGCTTTCTTGAAGTCAATGAACAACATGTACAGCGGGGAGCGCCACTCAATTGATTGCTCTACTATGATGCGGAGTGTGTTAGCTTGGTCAACACAACTCCGATGAGGGCGAAAGCCAGCTTGCTCATCTCTTAGGGAGTTTTCGACACATTGCAGTCTTCTTTGTATGATTGTGGATATTATCTTGTAGATGGTGTTGAGTGGGGTTATTCCTCTCCAGTTGCCGCAGTCCCGCAAGTCGCCCTTCTTCGGCAGCTTTACAATGATGTCTTTTGTCCATGACGGAGACAGCTTCTCCTTGTCCCAGGTAGTAGAAATGTGAGGATGGAGGATTTCAGCTGATATTTGGGGGTCGGCAAGCATTAGCTCTGGTTGTATGCCGTCTACACCCGCAGCTTTGTTTAGCTTCAGCTTCTTTATTGCATCCCTAATCTCCGCTATGCTAGGGCAGGTTGTTGCTACTTTGTTGTTGGTTTTAGTGCTGCCCACTTCGCAGCTGCCCTCATCGTTTGTAGCGATGTTGCTGACTGATTCGAAGTGTTCTTTCCATCTATGAACTTGGTCATCGTTGCACGTTAGTAATGCACCACTCAGATCCCTAATTGGCTGGTTTCTATTACTTGGTTGGTTGGTTAGGCGCCCAACTAAGCGATACAGCTGTCTCATATTGTTGGCTCCTGCTGCCGCTTCGGCATCACTGGCGAGGTTTTCAATGAACTTTCATTTCTAGCCGATTTCTTGACTAGCTTTGCGGCTTCTCTGTAGACTGGCCGCACAGCATCGTCATTGATAAGTTGCCTTTTGAGTTCATTTCTGCGCTGGATGATACCCCAAGTAGTGTCTGAAATCCAAGGTTTGGAGCCAGTAGGCTTTACTGTGCCAAGTTTTTCTTGTGCGATTTGCCTGAACGTGGCATTTGTAGCTTCCCAGTCGATATTACTTTGATTTGTGAGCAACTTCCTGCGAAAGGCGCTGGCCACTTCTTTTCTGGTGGCGGCATTGCGCAATAGCTGTACATTAAAGCGCTTATATCTGCGTTGCGTGTCAGTTTTCTGTCTAAATTTCAGCTTGCACGATGCTGATGTGCCGGTGAACATTGCTGCAGAAACGGGCCAAGATTATGCAGTCTGAGATAGGCTTCCAGGAATGCAAGGTGTTCCGCATGTCCTTGGAAATTATTAGACCTACGCCGCTTTCCCCTCTGACTTC
This sequence comes from Melieria picta, assembly GCA_964056695.1. Lineage (NCBI taxonomy): Eukaryota > Metazoa > Arthropoda > Insecta > Diptera > Ulidiidae > Melieria > Melieria picta. The sequence continues at coordinate 74,913,101 of OZ057400.1, forward strand.
TTTTCCACTGTGCAATACAATGTTGCCATACGCTGACGTACTCTCTCCACTGCCGTTCCATCTCATTTCGCTCACGCCGAGAATGTCGATGTTATAGGTCGCCATCTGCACTTCGAGTTGAGCTTGTCTGGATACTTCCCTGAGAATTCTTACGTTCCACTGCGCGATTCTTGTCCGGGTACGTGTGCCAAATGTCGTCAACTTAGGGGTGGTTGTGTATCCAACGCTTTGCCTTGTGTTGGTTACGTTAATCGGTTGTGTTGTTCTGCCAGGGTAGGTAATTGGACTGCCGCAGGTAGTCCTAAGTGATGGGCTGCCATCTAACGCCGCCTCCGTTTTTTCAAGCTACCGCTCGTAGCGCCATCTGTTGTGTGAGGAGGTTACAGCAGAATGGTTGGGGACCTCGCTAGATCAATTTTTGGTGCGCTGTTTTCGCAGTTGTCCACTTCCCCTTGCAGATGTCGCTGACGCACCGTGTAACTGCATGGTTGTTTTTCTTTTTTATCAGTCACACAGCACATAACTGCTCATACTATTGCGTGGAAGTGAGTGGGATAGGAGTAACTTGGGTTAGGATTCAATGAACTTGGGAATGTTGCAGGGGTTTTAGGAAAATTTAGAGAACAGGAAAAATCAGAAAAATTGGTTGGAAAAGTGCGGGGACCGTGCACACGGCGCGAGTTGAAACCACGACATAACAATACTAGTTTAAATTAAATAATTTATGACAATGTACTTACTTGTGAATTTCTGGACTTTCGCTTGCTAGTAACCGTACTAGTGGTGGAATGCCGCCCAGAGATCGTGTTCGCTGCTTATTTGGATCATCCATGTAGCATAAATGTTGTAAGTATGCAGCTGCATTGGCTATTATCTCATCGCTTGGATTGTTCAAGAAACTTATAACTTCTGAAAGATTTGGATCGCGCCATCTTAGCGTGGTACAAATATCACTCCCCGGATCCAGCACTGAGTGCTTTGAGTCTCTCATACGTGATACTATGTCAAGTGGCGCCAGCGTGAGTTGTGACATTTTGCTCTGAAAATCGTTGTGACTTTCAAACGCATGCGCTACGTCTGCCGGAACATTATCAGAGCCATTAGAATTGTTATTAAATAAAACCGATCTTGGAGAGTACGAATTAGTATTTCCACTTTCAATAGGGAAGTCAAAATTCACTTCTGACACATATCCATAGGCTATTGCAGGATTTTCAGTGTAATGAGACTCTACAGGACAAGAATTTAATGAATATTCAGGCATTTCGTCGTATTGTGATGCTTGTATATATCTCATCGTTGACACTGAGGCCCGCTCTTGAATAACAGATTCATTTTCTTCTTGTGATGTGTTAGGCTGCGATACAATGGTATTTGACGAGTTTTGATCTATACTATATGAACACTGGGCTTCAACTCTTGGTAATGCCAACTCCGGAGACTTTGAAACATATATTGAAGAATTTGGATATCGCGATTGATACTGCTCATAATCTTCCAAAGTTGTGTATTGGCAATTTAATTCGGCACCATTAAAAGTTGGGGAAGCCATATTTTGTTGAAGACAATTTGTGATTTTATTATATAGAAATTCCGATCTGCAATGTATAAAAAATATATTACTTATGTACAGTACGAGAGCAGTTTAAGAAGTCAGTGACTTTTTTAAATTCCCGCGTAGTATATTTAAATGCAACCTCGCTGCTGTCAACTACCATCTCTTAGTAGGCTACATTCAAATTTTGAGCGAATGATGCGTCATTTACTTTGTGTTTGACAGTCATTGCAGCAAAGCAGACAACTTTGTGAATTTCGACAAAAATGGAAAAAGTTATTTTCGCGTGATGATAAAACATTATACCATAGTTTGCGTAAAAAATACTTTGGGGCCTCTGCACTATCAATTTCTGAAGCTGTAGGCATCTCAACTGTGCGGGTACACCACACTTTGCATGAATATTTGGACATGAAAAAGCTATACGCGCGACTCGACCATAAGCGCATACGCGTGACCACTTCAAAGGAGTGTTTAGCGATGTTCAACCGAAATCCGAAAGTTTTTGCGCCACTTCGTAACCGTGGATGAAACATGGATCCATCACTGCACACCAGAGACCAAGGAACAATCAAAGCAGTGGACTTCTCCGCGTGAATGTGCACCAAAGAAGCCCAAGGTGGGTCTGTCGGCCAACAAGGTAATGGCTACAGTTTTTTGGGATGCATGCGAGAGCAAAATGATTACTGGCACAAATTAGAGCGATGCCGATTTAAAGCAAAAATGACCACGTTTGGCAAAGAAAAAAGTTCTGTTCCACCAGGAAAATGCACCAGCGCACACGTGTAAAGTCGCTATGGCAAAAATCCATCAATTGGGCTACGAACTATTTTGTGTTCCCAAACCTGAAGAAATGGTTCGGCAGTAAGAGATTTGGCTCGAATGAAGAGAAACATATGCGTATTTTGAAGTTTCAAAAACAAAAAACATATCCGACGACAAGGTACTCGAAATTGTCGTTACTAGAGGCCGAGCGAGCAGCTATTCGTTGTTACTCGACGCTGACTGGCTTCCTTCACGTTCTTACTAGACGGCACTCAATGGCATCGAATACATCGCAAATACTCGCGAAAGGTGCTGCGTATGCCAAGAGATTTGAATCTGCATTAGGTACCACAAATAGTCATAGATTGTAACCCTTTAAAAGCATCTTCTGAGCGGAAAAAAACGGAAAATTGGGCCATGTAGAGCTTATTTTTGTGAATCTAACAAACTAAAAATTTTGCCTGGAAAACGCCCACAAAAAGCGTGGCTAGGGGTCAAAGTTCAAAGTTTTTATCAAAAAAACTTAATTAATCTCCAACTGATTTACACGATATGAGTATCAAACGAAAGGTATTTTTCATACCTTTCTATTAATGTACAACATTATATACGTAGTATGTAAGTTATCTTAAGTTCCCACAGCGCTACTTTTGCTGACGACATGTGTGGCCGGTTGTAACTCCACACGAGGCACAAAGTCAGCAGAAGTCGCGAGCGCTGCGGAAACGGCAGAGCGCGACGACCGACGACATGTGTGGCGAGTGGTGAAACTCGAAACTCCACACGAAGCACCAAGTCAGCAGAAGTCGCGAGCGCTGCGGAAGCGGCAGTACAACAGAGGGGACGACATGGGCTGCGCGGCGGTAGAGCATAAGGGTAACATTAGGCTTAAAATAATTGCGAATTCAGTTTTTAGAATGCAATAAACCGATATAGATCGCCAGCCAGCGCTGCGATCCGCAACATAAAAGCTTGGTCTTTAATTAAATTAATAAATGGCGCCCAACGTGGGGCTTCGAAGAGTAAATCGGAAGTGTAATTTAAAGATTGAACAAATTAAGAAATCACCATGGCTAAATGAGTGCTGTCTCAAGTGATCTGTCGATCCCACCTCCAATCCCTTCCTTTCCTTATCCTTTTGTACTCATGTTTCCCCCTATTTTCTGCTCCCCGGCTTCGGCCGTTTGTATCGTTTAATGTTTATTGTCTTTCTTATCACTCGTTATTCGTACGTCTCGCAATAAAGACCGAAACCCCAAAACCCGAAAAACCACTGCGTTTTATTTAACCCGCTCCGCGACGAAGCGATTAAACATGGTCCTTCGAGCCATTCGTGATCGAGCCGAGAATGTTTTTATTAACAATAATTAACAAAAAAAAATAAAACGATGTCAAATACCAAACAATCAACATTTTTAAAGTGAACACAAACTAGTTAATAGTGAAAAGACAATTAACAAAGAAAAAACCAAACACATAGTTTCATAAAAACAAACAAGCAATTTACAAAACAGTGAAACAAACCAAAAGTGCGACAACGTAAACGTGAACCGTACACAAATTTCCAAAATTAAAAACAAAAAAGTGCAAAACATTGAACAGTGGAGTGACACAAAAGAAGAGCAGCAACGGCAAACAACAACAGCCACAACATAGCAGCGCACAAACAGCGGACAGACGACACACACCACATAGAGGAGATCCCCATACTCGGGCACTGGGCCCCCCCCAAGATAAGCCCAAAAATTTTTATAAAAATTAACACTCATTACACATACACTAACATAAATACATACACATATTTAAAAAAATATAATACACCCATTCCAAAAAAAACCCTCAAAATCCAGTTAAAAATTATGATATATACTGGTGCCCGCCACTGTCCGCTTTTCGTGTACAATTCTCTGTACATATACAAAATAACGCAGTGCAGTAAGCATTCCCGCTACTGCACATAATTTTGCGCTTTGTGCAAACAGCACATTCTGCTTTGTGCGACCTACGCAGGCAAAGCAGCAAAAACTCCCGCTGCAGCCTGCTTCCAATAATTTTCTAATTGCACATTTCCCTTCTTTTTCTTTGCGCTTGTACACAAGATCAGCAGCGACAGCCCAGCTGCTGTGTACATTCTGCGCGCCCACTTTGCACATACTCCCGCATTTCTCTTTGTGCTATATTCGCACGCACTTGGCAGCACACAATCCCGCTGCTTGGCCCAAGTGCATATACGTAAACAATAAAGCACAAAGCGGATACAGTGGGACAAGTTGCACATTTTCACGGCAGATTGACAATTTTCTTTAACTTAGAAAATTACAATTACAAAATTAGAAAATACACTCATATACAATATACATACATCTTACATATACAGTGGGACAAACTCATCCCACCTGTGCACAAAATTAAAAATGTTCTTGTCTCTCCCTTATACAAATAAAAGACATTTTATTAAATACACTAACAACTAACAAATATATTCAAAAATATATTTTGACATACACTTGTACACACATATACACATACCCATACATATTTATTTTTATTTTTCACATACATTTATACTCATACACATACATATATATATATTCAAATATATATATTTATACACAAATTTATATACACATACACCTACGTATTCACGTGATCACATACAAAAAAATTCACTTTTTCACAAGTAAAGACAAATTTTTATACACATTTGACTACACATATAACATTTGTTGCATAATATTTATTTGTACATCCCTTCCCAATACACCTATTTATACACAAATTTCGTTTGTTCATATACATATTTCCCTACACGTTTACACACACGGGTGTAAACTTTTTTGCTCGACAAACACACAAATTCGTTTCAACGAATTTTCCCATTCCCAACTCTTCCCATTTTCAAATATCGTTCGCGCGGACGCGGTTAGACTACACGTCTATTTTACAATACCCTACATTTATATTTATTTAAACTTTTTACCCTTTGTCGAGCTTTTCAAATTAATATGCCCGTTGAGCGATCCCCTAAACGCCAACTTATCACAATGGAGACTCCTTCCTCCAGATTCACAAAGTCGTCTAACGCACGTTTGACAGTTCCTGTCACTCGGGAGCCACCCAACACGCGCTCCAAACTATCTAGTCCCAAAGCAACCGATCCCAGTGTTGCAAAATTCATTTTCGAGTCCGATAGACTCATGCAATTATGCACAAAATTTTCATCGGCTCCCACTGAGGATTTGACCAAATCTCTGGTCGAAATTAAGCAAAAAAAATTTGCAAGCCCAATGGGAGAGGCTTATGCGCGCACATGAGGCAGTCTTCATTGCTGAAGACAACAGCCAGCCCGACGGTTTCAAAGAGTCGGCTAGGCAAAAAATCGACGCCTGCACAGACCAGTATGAGTTGTGCATGGCTCAGATGTTGGACATCATTGAGATGCTCCAAACTCAGTCCCCCCAGCCCGCTGCGCATATGGAACCGGTTCGACCCCTAGAACCAGCAAATACCCCCTACATTTGCCTACAAGTTCCACCTTGTGATACCGAAACCTTCTTCGGGGGCTATGAGCAGTGGCCGTCCTTCCGGGACATGTTTACGGCAGCATACATAAACCACCCCCAGCTCACTCCAGCCCAAAAATTGTATCACCTCCGATACAAGACGCAAGGTAAAGCCGGTGCTATTGTTAAGCAATATGCATTAACCGATGAGAATTTCGGACTCGCGTGGGAAGCCCTAAGATCCCGCTTCGAAAATAGACGCATACTCGTTGATACTCAAATTAAATCCCTTTTGAATATCGCTCCTGCCCACACTGAAAATAGTGAGGCACTTCAGCGGATCCAGAGTACTATAAACAATTGTCTGTCTGTTCTCAATACCCAGGCCGTAGATACAGACAATTGGGATCCGCTGCTAGTTTACATATGTTGTACCAAATTGCCCCAAGAGACACTTGCTCTATGGGAGCAATCTTTGACATCCCGGAAGGATCTGCAACCCTGGTCGCAAATGGACGAGTTCCTGACCGGCAGATACGAGGTACTTGAACGGCTGCAAAGCATTCGCCCCGCTAAGCCGAAACCTCAACCTTCTACTTCCAATGTCCTCCCAAATCGGCCACACAAATCCCTAAACTATCACACTCAAGCGAAAAGGGACTTCGCGTGCAAACTCTGCGACGCAAATCACCCTATACGGACTTGCCACAGCTTCAAAGGACTCACCCCCCAGAGTCGATTAGAATACGTTAAGAAGCACTATCTCTGCGTAAATTGTCTTGCGACATCTCACCTTGTTGAGAATTGTACAAGCAATTTTACGTGCGTATACTGCCAAATGAAGCACCATTCCATGCTTCATTTCCCCACAGGCAATGCGCAACCCTCTCAATCTCCTAATCGGTCACATTCGACCATTTCACAAGTCGCAACAGCTCCAAAACCAACGAACAACAACTCCACAACTCATTCCCCCCTTTCGGATGCGCAACCCCGCACATCTTCCAGGCACAGTACGCCCCAAGTACAAGCCTTACACTCCAATAATGGCACTCAATCCCTTCTGCCTACGGCACTGGTGTCTATTGAGCACTCAGGAAAGTTGTTTAAGGTTCGAGCGTTGATCGACCAAGCCTCTCAGCGTACCTTCATTTCCTCGAAGGTCCAGAAACGCCTCAAATTGCCAATCGAGAAATCCCCCTTCCAAATCTCGGGCATGGGCGGTCAGATTGTGCAAAATGCCAATCATACATGCTTCTTGACATTGGCAGTCCCCCAATCGAGCACGAAACTCCCCGTGCAAGCAATCGTGCTCCAAGAGCTTACGAAATTGCTCCCATCTTCCCATATAAACCCTCCCAATTTCAAAGATTTCGCCATGCTAGATCTCGCTGATCCAAACCCCTTCGAGACAGCGCAGATTGATATAGTGATTGGCAGTGATCTCATCCCGCAGATCATGCTCGAAGGTATCCACCGAAATGTATGTGGCAGCTTACTGGCTCAGCATACAGTATTCGGTTGGGTATTAAGCGGTCCAGTGCCCCCTCCATCGCATTTGACCTGTGCCACTGAGGTACGAAATCGCCATATGCATACTGGTCCCGCCCTTCGAAATAACCTTCCCGCCCTAAAGAAAGCCCTTTCACAAGTGATTGCCGCCCTCAATCCCGTAGGGTTTCCACCTCCGGAAATAATGGAAAATCACTCCGAACCCACCACTCCTGCAAACTCATTCTCAAACCGGCAAATTTCCCCCTTCGTTGCCAAACGTTTCGACAACGCAGGATGGCTTTCGCCTCTAATGAGACAGAGAAAAAGGGTTCGACAAGAGCGTTAGCTTGACGCCACTCGTTCCAGACCCCCAACAACTGCCGGAAATTGCAATCCCTCGCAATTCCTCATTACACCTCCCCCATCCCGGGTCCGAAAAGAGGACAGTCACCACTCCAGTGCGACTTGCTCCAAACGCTGCAAATCCCGCAGACGTCGGACTGATCGGGTATAAACTCAAAGATCTACACGATCTCCCTCTTGGGTGGAACGGCTCCAGCAATTCTTCCATGCTGAGCCAAACGGTCATGCTCACACAGTTCCAATCCCGGATCAAAGACCGATTGACTGCCACCACCCTCTCGAAGAGCAAACCGACATTCTCGCTCGGTTCTCCGGCTTCTCTCGAGCCCTATATGCACCCAATTATCCCGAGCGGCGTTGGCTTAGTTTACAAACAGCCTTCGAACCCGTTCGAAATTCTCCCTCCCCATAAATAAATGGCAATGCAGCCAATATTTATATGTATTTTTCTCATATTCCCCTAACGGTAGCTTACGCAAACCCTGCAGCTTAGCCACTATTTCCCATTCCCACGATGTCCACATTATAATTTCCACATATAATTTTTTAAATTTATATATCTCCATACTCCCCCGGCTGTAGCTTAAGCGAACCCCGCAGCTTAGCCACGATTTCCCATACTCATGATGTCAGCCTCAATACTGTTATGTCCAAGTAACTGACATCTCATCTCATTGCAGATCGGTGACGACACGCCAACCGCTGCAGCAGCACTTCCCCGAGGACGAGGCGTTGATGGACGGCCCCCCCGCACCCGTAAAAGCTGCATCCCGGAGACCACGCCCGTCTGGCCCGCGGCATAATTTTATTGCAATATGCAATGGCGGCCGCGATGGCTAAATGAGTGCTGTCTCAAGTGATCTGTCGATCCCACCTCCAATCCCTTCCTTTCCTTATCCTTTTGTACTCATGTTTCCCCCTATTTTCTGCTCCCCGGCTTCGGCCGTTTGTATCGTTTAATGTTTATTGTCTTTCTTATCACTCGTTATTCGTACGTCTCGCAATAAAGACCGAAACCCCATAACCCGAAAAACCACTGCGTTTTATTTAACCCGCTCCGCGACGAAGCGATTAAACACACCAAGAAGCGAGAATCCTAAAGACGAGCCGGACATAAGAAATCACCACGCAGCAGGAATCCTAAAGACAAGCCGGACAAATACGATTAATTCTTAAGAAGAAAATGTAAGTGAAATGCTCATGTGTTTTTTTAGAAAAAGTGTAATAAATAAAATTACTTTCCTATTGTGAATGGGTGAAGTACTAGAACATTTATTTAAGAAGTTGAATTTAGACAACACGGACGCCATGATCCTAGAACAAGTAACCGAGTTAGTACGAGCGGACGTAGGCAGAGCACTAGCGGCACAAAAATTAGAGTTCGATAGGAAAATTGTGGCAATACAAAATCAGGTTTCTTTAGTGAAGCCAAAGATAGTCAAATTCGTGAAAGTGTCGATTAATCCTTCAGTGTCGTGCGAAGTAACACTAGATGCAATTAAATCACTACCGGAGTTTGTGGGTCAACCCGGTACATACGTGTCGTGGCGCGAGGCGTATGAGTTGTTCAAGAGTTATGACGGCAGCGAACGTCATTATCAGGCTGTGACCATTCTTAGGAATAAGATAAGGAGCGCGGCCGACGCCGTACTCTCGTCTTTTAACACCGTGCTTAACTTCAGCGCGATAATCGCAAGATTAGATTTTACCTACGCCGATAAGAGGCCGATATATCTTATCGAGCAAGAGCTGTCCACATTGAGGCATGGTTCTATGTCGTGCTTAGAGTTTTATGATGAAGTCGAGAAGAAATTAACACTGCTGGTCAAAAAACTATTATGTCTTACGAGCCTGGTGTGGCGGACACAATAAACGAAAAGTACAGGGCCGATGCTTTAAGGGTATTTATCTCGGGTTTAAGGAAACCCCTGTGCGATATCCTTTTCGCCTCGAGACCGGCTAATCTTCCGTCCGCCTTGGCTCTGGCACAGGAAGTGGACGCTAAGCATGAGCGCTACACATTTGCGGCTAACTTCGCAGCCAGATCAGGCGAAAACGGTAATAATAAAAAAAGCGACCCGGCACCGAAATCAAACAATCAGATAGCTAACAACCCTGAACCCTACTCAGGACACAAGAACCCTCATTATTCAAATAATAGGCAAAACCCTTTTAATAATCAGGGGCAAAATAATAGATTTAATAATGGCCAAAAACGGGAGATAGGAGCGGAACCAATGGAAGTGGATCCTTCCTTGAGGCAATTCAGGTGCCATTCACAATACAAGGGTGGTAATTCTAACCAGTCCCGAGATTACCGACCACAGCAGGGCAATCAACAGAAACTCGCGGCAGGATCTGGGCACTACACCGGACCGAAACTACAGCGGGTAAATCATTTGAATGACGAGCTTGACTCGCCTAGTGACTCGGTGTATGGCGAAGAGGCGGAACAGACGGTTATTGACATTGAGGGTGATCAACTTAATTTTTTAGGGGACGATCCCTCCTACCATGGATATCGAGATCGGTGGGAGGGAAGGAAATAAAATTCCTCGTCGACACTGGGGCGTCAAATCGATACACGGGGTCACTTCTATCAAACATAAGTGCAAAGTGAAAATCTTTGGGATAGTATCGGACTTTTTCATATTACCAGATCTAACATCATTTGATGGCATAATTGGGCTAAACCTGTTAAATAAGGCGCATGCGACTATAGATTTAAGAACAGATACAATATCCCATGACTCCGGCAAGGAGTTCGTCCTTTTTATTAACAGCCGAGACATTGCCCATTTGTAACAGCAAACCATGTCGGTCCCAAAGGATCTTAAGGATTCTTTCGCCAAAATGATTAATAACGTGAACGGGGTTTTTGCAGACCCCAACGAGGCACTACTGTTTAATACAAACGTAGTCGCAACTATTCGCACCGAGGACGAGGACCCGGTGTACTCTAGATTGTATCCTTATCCGCTGGGTGTGCCAGATTTCGTATATGAAGAAATCCAAGACTTATTGGCAAATGGCATCATCCGACTGTCCAGCTCACCTTATAATAATTTCATATGGGTAGTTAGGAAAAGGGAGTGGACGAAGCAGGTCGCCCAAAACAGCGATTGGTTATCGATTTTCGTAAACTAAACGAAAAAACTATCGGTGACAGATATCCAATCCCCGACATCACAGGAATTTTGTCAAATCTGGGTGGAAGTAAGTTTTTCAGTACTCTCGACCTAAAGTCTGGTTTCCACCAGATTAAATTGGCGGAGTGTGACAGGGAGAAAACGGCTTTCTCTGTGAAAAATGGAAAATACGAATTTTGTCGGCTGCCCTTTGGTCTTAAGAACGGGCCCAGTATTTTTCAGAGGGCGATTGATGATGTTCTGAGGGAGCACTTAGGCAAAATTTGCTTCGTCTACATGTATGATGTTATCATATTTTCGCAAAATGAGCAACAGCACTTAAGAGAAACAATTTTAAGAAGTTTATTTGAAGCCAATATGAGGGTCTCAGCGTAAAAGTTGAAATTCTTCAGAACGGAGGTCGAATACTTAGGATTCCTGGTCTCACAAGGGGGGATAAGGACGTGCCCCGACAAAGTCGATACGATACGAAACTTCCCTGAGCCCACCACCTTGAGGGGAGTAAGGTAATTTTTGGGCCTAGCGGGGTATTACAGATGTTTTATGCGGGACTTCGCTAAATCGGCTAAGCCACTATTGAATATTCTGAGAGGGGAATATGGCCGAGTTACTGCTTCGCAGTAAAAAAAAATCAAAATCAATCTCTCCCAAGAGGGCAAACCTATTACGATGATCTCTCGTACTTTGTCCAGTAGCGAAGAGCATTTCGCTACCAATGAAAGGGAGTTGCTGGCAATCGTCTGGGCCTTGAAAACGCTTAGGAATTACCTGTACGGTGTAACTAAGCTAAACGTGTTCACAGACCACCAACCCTTGACTTTCGCAGTCTCGGATCGAAATCCTAACTCGAAAATCAAAAGATGGAAAGCTTTCATTGATGAATGTAATGCGAAGCTCATCTACAAACCGGGTAAAAAGAATGTGGTGGCAGATGCGTTGTCTAGACAACACATAAACGCTTTGCACAATATGAGCACAGAGACAATCCACAGTGAAATATCATCAACTAACACAATTGAAAGAACTGATAAGCCTAGGAGGAGGGCCTAGAACCTCAGAAAAGAAGCTTTATTATATTTGGGAAAAAAATTAGGCATCTGATCTCATTCCAAACCAAAGAGGATTTAATGAGCCTCTTGCAGGAAGCGGTGAAGGTGGATGCTGTCAACGCGATACATTGTGACTTGCCAAAATTAGCAAAATGTCAACACGAGTTAGTTGAATTATTTCCAACGGTAAAGTTTTGGCATACAGAAAAATTCGTCGTGGACATATCGGACCCAAGCGAGCAGCAGGAGATTATAGCGGCTGAACACAACCGAGCACATCGAGCAGCCCAAGAAAATACAAAGCAAATATTAGAAGACTATTTTTTCCAAAAATTTAGAAAAAAACCAGGCAATTCGCAGCGAATTGTCGCGTTTGTGCTCAGGCCAAGTATGATCGTCATCCAAAAAAACAACTTATAGCTGAGACGCCCATACCAAAATACTGCGGGGAAATTCTTCACGTTGATATATTCTCTACCGGCTCGAAGCACTTTCTGACTTGCATCGACAAATTTTCGAAGTTTTCTATCGTGCAGTCACTTAGATCCAGAACAATAGTGGATGTAAAGCCACAGTTGTTGCAATTGCTGAACATGTTTAGTGGTACAAAAACCATTTATTGTGACAACGAGAAGTCACTCAATTCGCATAGTATCAAAGCGATCTTAAAAAATCAGTTTGACATTGACATTGCGAATGCCCCACTTCTTCACAGCACGTCGAATGGTCAAGTGGAACGCTTCCACAGCACACTGATGGAAATAGCACGATGTCTTAAACTGGACAAAAATGTGGATGATATTGAAGAATTAGTTCTCTTGGCCATATAATAGGTCCATTCATACGGTAACTGGAGCTAAACCCATCGACATATTGCGTTCAACAGAATGTCTCGCTACATCGAGAAAGTAATTGAAAAAGATTTAGGCACTACTGTGCTTATTAGGGGGAGGAGGGTCCATAAGGACAACCTTCGATGAGAAAGCTGCTTAAGAAAATGTTTCACTATTTTCAGGATAATTTTAGGATTGGTTACGGCCATATTAGAATCGGTATCGACTGGACTGTTGATCGACTATGCCAATGCAAACTACATTCCAGTGGCTAGTGGCGACATCATAATCTGGGAAAACTTCGGGCATAAAGCATGTAACGAACCTGACCCTGTCTGAGCTCCTTCGGGCCGAGACAATCAACGCCACAGACCACTTTCCTCAATCTCACATGAAACAATTATTGGATGCGGAAATAAATCAGATAAGTAGATTAACATACAGTGAACATTCACCACAGACGGACAAGAAGCTTACACGCACTGGGGACGGTACTTAAATACATTACAGGGACACCGGATCACGACGGCTTTGACAGACTATCAAACACAAATGAACAATTGATTGAATCGCAGGACAGGCAGTTTACTATTAACACGGAAGTTCAGAGGGAAATTAATAACCTTACAGTTACCGTAAATAAAATCTTGAGGGAAGCCAAACAGAAGGCAATAGACACGGGACACCTTTACGACATACTTCTAGCTAGAAATAGAGCAATAATAACTGAATTGGATAGCATAATAACCTCCATCACATTCGCAAAAATTGGAATTTTGAACCCTGTCCTCCTGGGCAGCAGTAAAATAAATTTTATAAAAAAAAAATAGCATCTCACAAATCTAACGGTAGCCGATATCATGTCCGTAGCTAAGATTAAGATTCTACAATTTAACAATGTAATATATTTTTTAATAAGATACCTTATTCCGAAACTTAGATGTAAGAAAATAACTATTCTACCAGTAGCCCGCTGCAGTCAAATCCTTCACCTTCAGAAGTCTACTTTAGCTGTGTGCCACAACAACACGTTAGCTTTAAAAACTGCAGCGACACAATACCGACCTTCTGCCTAACTTCGTCAACCGCATCATGCGCTCTGCAACTTATGGCACGAAACTCCGTTAACTGCAGCACAACATTCAGCGACATTCCGCCTATCGCCACAGTAGGAGATGGACTGGTAGCTATCAATAACCAGCTAGTCACTATAGAGGAAAGTGGCGAGGCTCCCGTCACGGTTAATGGTACCTACCTGGTGCTCTTCAGGAACTATGTGGAAATTAATGGCACAACTTTCTATAATGAAAACGCAACAGCACCCCTGAAGCCCGAAACACCCTGGGCATCCGTCGTTAACTTGACACAATAATAATAAAATAATTGACTGGCACGACAGCCCGCTTACGCGAGACTAATACTACGTTTACATTGAACCCAAATGCGTAGTTTCGAATGAGTCATTTGAAAGTGTTTACATTGCCTCATTTGCATTGCATTTGCATTTTGTTTGGCAGCTAATGTCAAATGCTCAATTCTCATTTCCTCTTGCCGCTGCTCATAGATCAGCTCTTTTCCGGCTTCTGACTAAATCATTTGTTTCTTTTTTGCTGCCTCTATGTTCTACACACTGCAATATTTGAATACATGTAAATAACACACCTTGCATGCTAAGAATATTCTACATATTTGAAGCAGATGAAAATTTCAATGCAAAATTTCCATTTTGATAATTTTCGTTTGTTTTGATTTTGAACTGTCAAAAAGAAGCAAAAGCTTTTGAAGCTTTTGAAAGCGCTTTCATTTTGTGATGCGTTCGATAAAATTGGTCATGTTTTATCGCATTTGCTTCGTCGTTTTGTTGAAATGAGTCATTTCGTAGATTTGAATTTTTATGGGGAAATGCGTGATTTGGCTTCGCATTTGAGAATTTTTGCCCAAATCACGCATTTGGGCTCAATGTAAACGTAGTATAAGGCCTAGCTTCCCGCAACCACCCGTGTTGTGCGTGTGAATTTGTACGCGGGTGGAAGGGACCTACAGTTTTATGCCGGTTCCGAACGGCAGGTTGGGAGCTTTTTCATAAGCAATTTTTACTCTCAGAGGTTTGCCATTTCCAGCTGAGAGGACAGACACCGAAAGAGAAAACGAGTTTTCCCGTTATTTTTGTAGGTGTTATTACAGGCAGTATTTGAACCTGAGGTTGCTGCCTTCGACTCGCGGTCCAACGCACTAACCAACTGAGCCACGGCGGCCGCCGACACATACGGAACACAACATACAGAAATATTAAGCGTGCCCTACCTTCACCATGTAAACCAGCAGAACCTTCAACACATCAGACATCTGCAGCTAAGCGTGGAACGACGCCATATTACAAGCTGGTCCATGGCGGGCGTGCTGCTGTGTATGGCACTTATCGTCTACATACTTCGGCACATGGCGGTAGTTAGGAAGAAGATCGCCATAACCAGATCTGTCGAGGTAGCAGTAAAAACCGCTGCTGCGGGGACCGAGGACGTTCTCCACTTAGAAGGAGACGAGTTATCATAAGTTCCCACAGCGCTACTTTTGCTGACGACATGTGTGGCCGGTTGTAACTCCACACGAGGCACAAAGTCAGCAGAAGTCGCCAGCGCTGCGGAAACGGCAGAGCGCGACGACCGACGACATGTGTGGCGAGTGGTGAAACTCGAAACTCCACACGAAGCACCAAGTCAGCAGAAGTCGCGAGCGCTGCGGAAGCGGCAGTACAACAGAGGGGACGACATGGGCTGCGCGGCGGTAGAGCATAAGGGTAACATTAGGCTTAAAATAATTGTGAGTTCAGTTTTTAGAATGCAATAAACCGATATAGATCGCCAGCCACCGCTGCGATCCGCAACATAAAAGCTCGAAGTCTTTAATTAAATTAATAATTTCTACTAATAAAAAGTTTTAAGCGAAAAATAAAATTTTTTTTACAAATTTTTCAAAAACGGATTTTTTTTCGAAAAAATTTATTATTAAGGTATTAATAAGTTTGTTACCATATTGTAGCCTGTGAAATTTCATTTACAGCGAAATATAAAAATGTATAGTATAGTTTTTTCTGAATACATTATTTTAATTTTTTCTAACTTGACTCTGGGTACAAAGCCATTTCATATTCACCTTCGCCATCACTTTCGGACAATGAGGGCTGAAGGGGTTTGTACAAAGTACCTGCCATATTAAAAAATATTTGAAAAGATCTAGATTTCTAGCTTTGCATTATTTTAAAAGCTTAAATTTCGCCAAATAGCCATTAAAACCTTTTTTGCTTTTATGGTATTGCGGCATTGAATATTTTGCGTGACAACACAAGCCTCCAATTGTATTTGTGTGTGGTTATATTTTTCCATTATACGGAGGGTAGTAGCAAACTGCAGTTTTTCTGTATTCAAATACCTTTTGTGGGGCCGGCATTCGGCCGGGCTTCAAAAAAGTAACCCTCATGGGAGTAACTAAGGCATCAGAAATAAATAAAGTGTTTACAGTATTTTTGTATTCGAAACCTTGATGCGCGGTCGGTCGCTCCTAAGCAATAACTTTTATAATCGTAACTTCGGTTTCGCGGCCAAAAGTATTCCGGCATTCAAATACCTTTTGTAAGGCCGGCCTTCTGCCGGGCTTAAAAAAACCCTCTTGGGAGTAACTACGGCATCGGGATCAGTAAAGTGCTTACAGTATTTTTGTATTCAAATCGTATGATTGGTGTCAACACAGTTACGCGTGGGCAGAAGTGCCTTTTTGTGCTCGCGGTTTTTTAGTGTTTCTGTCCGTCTCGCGCGTGTATTAATGTTCGTCCGCCTGTTGTGTTTGTCTTTTTACCCGGTGTCTGCAGCCCCGCGTGTGCCAACTTAATAAATTTGCGTGAAATAAATATACAAATTTAATACGAAACGCAAAGAAAAACATCCAAAGCCGTTACTCGATACCGCCGTCCGCCGCAATGACCTCTGCTCGCGTTGTGTTGTTTGTGGTTCATTTTCCGTGTCTCCCTCCTCCGTCCGTATTCAGTGGCGCTACATGCGGTCCTGTTCGACATTGAGAAATTGACTGTTCTGTGGTAAAGGCATCGCAGTTTTCGCGTACGTTAACCTCCATAAACCCCACATAATGGCACTAGGCGAGACCCAGGTTTGTGAGGATGCAGATCCACTGGATTTTCACATCCCGGGGTACCACTTACTGCCATTATTCTCTCCCCACAGGGGTCTTGCCATTTATATGTGCAGTAATGTTGCGTACCAGTGCCAGCAGCAACTATATACGACGGATGCCGAATTTAGCTCCATGTGGGTTAAATTCAATATCCAGTCGCACATTCTGCACTTCTGCTTTCTTTACAGAAGCCCGAATTCAAGGAGAGATTTTACTTATAACAAGTTTGATCTTCTCTCTGATTCTATTTCTCATATTTTGGAATTGTATCCGAATAGTGAAATTGTAGTTGCTGGTGATTTCAATATTCATAATTCCAATTGGCTACGCCATTCCAGCCACACAACTCCTGAAGGCTTATTTGTCGAGCTCTTTGCCGAGTCTAATAACTTGACTCAAATAGTGCATGAACCAACGCATATTCCCTGCGTTGCGGGGCAAGCTCTCAATACTCTAGACCTTTTTCTCACTTCACATCATGAAAAATATGATGTTGAAATGCACGCACCTCTTGGAAACTCGGACCATTGTACCATTTTGGCGTCTTTCTCATACTCTTCTATCCGCAATGCTTCGCCCTTAGCCCCGAAGCACCTAGTGTGGATGTATGATAAAGCTAACTGGAGTGGGCTTAATGAATTTTTCGCCCACTTCAATTGGGAATTGTGTTTTCTTGATAAAAACATAAATGCCGCAGCCAAAATGGTTGAAGAAATAATATTATTGGGAATGCGGTCCTTCATCCCTAATAAGAAAATTTGCATTAAACCTAAGGACAATCTCTGGTTTAATGAGACATGCAGAATTGCTGTCAGGTCTAAAGAGGAAGCTTTCAGAGCATGGCAGGCAAATAAAAATGCCGCCACTGAACAGCTGCGTAAAAAGGCTAGAAATCGATGCAATGCCATCCTAAGGCGCCAAAAGTTTCTGCACGAACAGCGCCAAAGGAAAAAAGTTCTTCAATGCCAGCGTGGTAGTAAGAACTTCTGGTCATTCGTTAAGAAGGTGAAGAACCAAACATCGTCTTCAATCCCAACTCTTCTTAACAATGATCAAATCATCACGGTTGATAAAGCTAATTTGTTGGCTAAAATTTTCGCAGAGAATTCCTCTCTGCCCCCCAGCGATCAACCACTGCCCGTAGTCGAAGGCGTATCTTGCTCTATGCCAGAAATACATTTTCAGACACGGGTAGTTAAAAGAGTGCTTTCAAATCTCGATGTAAATAAGGCTTCAGGGCCGGACGGCATTCCAGCCCTTGTTTTGCAAAAGTGCGCTACCTCACTGGCTTGTCCATTACGCAAACTTTTCAACATGTCATACACCACAGGTGTATTTCCGACATGTTGGAAGGTGGCAAATGTTCACCCAGTTCCTAAAAAAGGCAAGACTACTGACCCTGCGAACTACCGACCTATAGCAATCTGCTCGGTGCTCTCCAAAGCAATGGAAAGCATTGTAAACTTCAACCTTGTGAAGTATCTGGAGCACAATAGACTGCTAAGTGACATCCAATACGGCTTTCGGAGACAGCGATCGACGGGAGACCTTATGGCGGTCCTCACCGAGAAATGGAGCCACAGCATTCTAAACCTCGGTGAAAGCAAGGTTGTTGCGTTGGATATTTCCTTTGACCGGGTGTGGCATAAAGCACTCGTGTCAAAAATGATTGCCTATGGCGTCGGTAGTATCTTCCCTCGTTGGATTACGAGCTTCCTCTATGATCGCTCTATTCGTGTTGTAATAGACGGTATAGCCTCGGAAAAGCATTCCTTTAGCGCGGGAGTGCCGCAGGGTTCGGTCCTTTCTCCAACCCTTTTCCTTATCTTCATCAACGACCTATTGTCGTCGACGAAGAATCCCATCTACTCGTTTGCGGATGACAGCACCATTTGTCATTCACACTCCTTCACAAAGCGCCCCAGCTCTGTGGAGATTGAGAGAGAACGGCGCCGTATGAATGACACACTTAATAGCGACCTACAAACAATCTCCAAGTGGGGTCAAGCGAACAGGGTCGATTTTAATCCTCGCACGACCCAATGTTGCCTGTTATCCCGCAAACGAGTCTCCCCACATCCCTGGTTATGGGTGGTGTGGGTATTGCGGAATCGGCAGCTCTTGATGTTCTGGGCATGTCCATTAAGAACGATCTTCGTTGGAACGATCATATTTTTGGCGTGTCGAAAGAAGCAGCCAAGTGCCTCGGCTTCTTAAAGCGGTGCCAAAAATATTTCACTCCGTCTGATCTCCGCATTATCTATACCACCTATATCCGACTAAAATGGAGTTTAACTCGTACCTATGGGCGGGGGCTTCAAAAACCCATTTGGAGCTCCTGGACCGGGTGCAAAACCGTGCGATCAAACTTATAGGGGACAGTAGGGCATCCAGCTCTATTGACTCCTTGGAGCATCGTCGAAACGTGGCATGTGTGGTGTTATTTTACCGATACTTTTTCGGTAATTGCTCAGTGGAGATGAGCAGCTTGCTGCCATCACTCCGGGTATTCCCCCGGGCAACCCGTTTGAACACTGGCGCCCATGCATTCCACGTTGAAACGATGTTCCAGCGCACTACGCATTACAGAGAAAGTTCGTTTCTGGCCCTGCGGATATTTTCCCCAGCACTTATGATCTCGATGGGTTCAAGTCAAGAGTCCACAACCACTTCTCTCAAAACCCTATCTCCTAACCTTTATATCCTTTCTGAACCAACGCAATGCCTCGCATTAATAGGGGTCATCCCCTGCGTGTTTGTTCGAGTCTTAAAAAAAAAAACAATATCGCGCCTAAGCAATAACTTTCATAAACACCATTTCAATATTGCAAATATAAAAGCGGAATCATAAAAATATCAAATGTTTTATATTTCATTGTAAAAGGAATTCCACAGGCTACAATATGGTAACAAACTTATTGTAATCGACTTTTTCGAGAAAAAATCCGTTTTTAAAAAATTTTCATAAAAAAAATTTTTTTCGCTAAACCTTTTTATTAGTAGTACATCTTACGTATCTAATGTTGCAAAGACCTTTCGTTTGGTACCCATATCGTGTAAATCAGTTGGAGATTAATTGAGTTTTTTTGATAAGAACTTTAAACTTTGACCCCGAGCCACGCCTTTTATGGGCGATTCCCAGGCAAAATTTTTAGTTTGTTAGATTCAAGAGCCAACCCTCTATATAAAAGCATACTCATTTATTTTTTCACGAGGGTTCGCTATACCGCATTAATGCCACGCATACTACGAAGAGAAAGTTGCTTGCGTGGCTTCATCGTTGCGCAGAGAGAGTTGCTTGCGTGGCTTCATCGTTGCTCTCCGGATGTGGCGCTGCTGTAAAAACCACTCTCACGTGGCTTTATTGAAAAAGCCACGGCAAATTTTTGAAGCGCCACTGATTTGTATGAACGTAAGACATCGTATAGTTTAATTGTCTTTGGTTATACACACTTCAACCCAAAGTGACATTGCACTTGTGGATCGTTACTCCAGTTTCTCGCATTTATTTATTTATTCATTAAATAATCTAGAAATGCAATATTCCTTACAGGTTATGTAGAGCTAGTGAGACCAATACTGTTAATTACTATGCAATTAACTCATTTAATATGAGCTTAAAGTTATTTTTAGAAATGGAAAAGTCAATTGCCAAAGAATTTGAGAGCAAATTCAATTCTTTCAAAGCTCTATATATGAGAGCATGGGAAGCGTACACAGTTCTAACGCAGTCAAGTAAGAATATATCATTACTCCGAAGGCTTCTAGTAGGAATATGAAAGGAAATGCGCTCAAGCAGGCATGGAGAATCAATCACTCCACTTATAATGTCGAAAACAAAGGAAAGTGAAAGGATAATCCTCCTACTCTGTAGCGATTTTAAGTTGATTAACAGATATCTTGCACCATAAGAAGGAATCGGATCGACAAAATTCAACGATCTCAATGCAAATCGTACAAACGATTTCTGAATGCGTTCTAGTCTATGTATTGATATGACAAACATGATATGGTCTCCAAATAAAGAGGGCATATTCCAGCTTAGACCGTACCAGAGAATTGTAGAGTAATTTCAGAGTATATGGGTCGGTGAAATCACAACCAAAGCGTCGAATGAAGGCTAGTAAAGAATAGGACTTAGCAATGGTGTAATTTAAGTGACTATGAAATAAGAATTTGGAGTCAAAAACTACACCAAGTTCAGAGATTTCATAGGAAGTTTTTAATCGCGAACCATGAATGAAATACGAAGTAGAAATTACGGAACGGGATTTGGAGAAGGACACATGAGAACACTTACTAATATTTAGGAGCAATTGATTTTGATGACACCAGGCAACTACATTGTTGAGATCTGATTGGAGCTTAACCGAGTCAGAAGGGCTCGAAACACAATTAAAGATTTTCAAATCATCAGCATACAAGAGGAATTTCAAAAACTTAAAGCATTCAGAGATATCGTTGATACAAATGACGAAGAGCAAAGGACCAAGAATACTTCCTTGGGGGACACCGGATGAGGCAACAAAGGAATGGGAGTAAGTGTTGTCAAAAACAACTGCACAGTTACGGAGGGAGAGGTACGATTTAACCTACAGTAAGAAAGTGGAATGAAATCCCAAGCTAGCCAGTTTTGAAACTAGGATTGAGTGACTCACTTTGTCGAAAGATTTCGAAAAGTCAGTATATACAGTAAGTACTTGAAGGCGATCATTAAAAGCGGACATACACAATTCCGAGAAAACCGCCAGGTTTGTGACTGTTGATCTGCCGGTCATAAAGCCATGTTGGTTATTGCAGATGAAACGCTTTACTGTAAAAAACAATTTTTGTTTTACAATGTATTCAAATAAATTTGAGACCACCGTCAGTTTTGCAATAGGCCTATAGTTCGCAATGTCGTTCTTATTGCCACTTTTGAAAATGTGCGTAATAAAAGTGACCTTCCAAGCATCAATAAATTCACCCGTTTTGAGGGATTTATTGAAAATTAAAAGAAGTGGATAGGCAAAAGCAGAGCAATTCTTAAGGAGATAAGGAGACAGACCATCATTATCCATGCTAGAAGAGTTTTTGATATACCGAATACCATCCGAAACATCGTCGAGGGATAGAGAAAGCGAACCAAAATTAATGGGGTAATTAACGTTCGGTTTGACATCCACTGAATCAGTAGCAGGTTCAAAATTAGCCCGGAAAAAATCCGCAAAGAGATTAGCTGCTTCCAGGGGGGGAAGAAGCATGTTTACCATTGTAGAACACTTCAGAAGGAATACTAGAGCACGACTTTTTTGACTTGACATAATGCCAGAATGCCTTTGGATTTGATTTAATATCTGACTCGAATTTACGAGAATAGTTACGTTGAAGGACTTTACTCCATCGAATAGCGACGAAATTTATCTCTGTAAAGTAGAGAGTTTGAAGATTTGATCTTTGGTGTACCACGGAATACTATAGCATTTCTTAATTGTACGTGGTATATTTGACCATGCCATCTCTTTTTGGCTGAAAAGAAGGATAAATCCACTAGGTTTGGCAATTTCGCGGGATATCGAATTGGAAAAAAGCATAAAAAAGGAAATATCAGGTGTACAACTTTGCTTCCGCCGTTTTCCGATAGGTGGCTGTACCGGCTGAGGCTGGTTGAAATACATAGATGGTAATGCCTTTAAAGTGAGTGTGGACAGTGCCTAACGAATTGTCATCGCCGTTTCAGTGACAGTTGTTCTTGTTTTCGTATTATTCACGCTCGAAAATGTCCGTTTATGTGCCCAATTCTCGCCATTTGCGGGAAGTTTTACTTTTCTGTTACAATTCGCAAAAAAATGCAGCTGAAGCTCATCGAATGCTCTCAGAAACTTACGGTGATGCTGCTCTGAGTGAAAGAACGTGTCGGGAGTGGTTTCAACGTTTTAAAAATGGTGATTTCGATGTCGAAGACAAACATGGTGGTGGAAGAGAAAAAACCTTCAAAGATGAACAACTAGAAGCATTGCTTGATGAAGATTCGTGCCAAACCCAAGAAGAGCTTGCCGAATCGTTGGGAGTGAGTCAGCAAGCCATTTCAAAACGTCTCAAGGCCCTGGGCCTTCATCCTCCATCCTTCAAGTCATCCTCCAACACGACAATGCTCGGCCTCACGTCGCAAAAGTGGTCAAAAAGTACCTGGAAACGCTGAAATGGGAAGTCTTGCCCCACCCGCCGTATTCCCCAGATGTCGCCTCTTCTGACTTCCACCTATTCCGTTCGATGGCACACGGCCTGGCAGATCAACATTTTCAATCCTTCGAAGAATTGGAAAAATGGATTGCTTCATGGATAGCGTCAAAAGAGGACTCCTTTTTTCGAGCCGGGATCTGAAAATTGCCGGAAAGATGGGAGAAAGTTGTCGCTAGCGACGGACAATACTTTGAATAATACATCTGTAAGCACTTTTTCGCAATAAAGCTTTTAATTTTGGAAAAAAACGGCGGAAGCAAAGTTGTACACCTGATACAAAATGTAAAAATTTTCTGAAAAACAATACATATTTTATTTATCCATATCAACTAGCATTGCTACAACTTCATCGTTGTCGTCGTCGTCATCATCGTCTTCAAAGTCAATCGCACACACATTGGCATCACATATGGTGGAATATTTCCCGGTCGCACAATCCGATGACTTAAAACTGTGGTTAGCGTTGATGGTGTGGTACGCCCAGACGCCTTCCATTGCCGTTTTTGTGTATCCAATGCTAATGAAAAATGCATGGTAATACTTTTACTCGAAGAAGCCGCATTCAAAGCAGAGAGGTGTTTCGATGTTTTGATATGTCGAATGATGTCTGAATTACCGCCGCCGGCAATGGACAAATGACTGTGGCATTTTTTGCACAAAACATCACTTTCTGACTTCGTCTTTTCCAAAAACGGATACTTCTCGCAAAGTTTTACGTTAAAGATGCATTTTCCTTTTGGCATTTGTTTTTTGTTTTTTATGTAGCCGGCTTCGATAGTCCAGCGGGTAGCGCGCTGGCTTCTCATACCGAGGCCCCAGGTTCGATTCCTGGCTCCGGCTGGTAAAACGCTCATCTTGTGTTGCATACACATTTAAAAAAAAAACGGGTGAAATATGTGGTATCACAATGGGCCTCATAATAGGCCTCCGAATGTGCCTCTTATAGAGGCAGCCACCATAACCTAAGCTAACCTAATGTACGACAAACTGATGCGAACAAATTTACAAAAACCGATGCGCAGCCATTTCAAAAAACAGTGTTGCCACGCCGCTGACCTCCCATCTGTTTTGTAACGCCAAAGGAGCCCTCTGTATCTCTGTCAGCATATGAAAGTGGTTGACAGTCGGCGCTAAGATGGTGGCAACACTCAAAAGCTGTGAAGCGTCATCTCCTTGTCATTTGTTTTTCAACAATATACGTTGGGAATTTGGTATGAGAAAAGGATTTATATAGAAAAAAAGGATTTAGACAATTTTCGCGGGATTGGTTTTTAGAAGCTGAAAAAAAGGAGTAACCCGCGAAAAAAAGGATAGATGGCATGGTTAGGTATATTCCTAATGCAAATATCACTTATCTTAAATTTAAATATCAAAACATTTGGCAACACCAGCATGAGCAAATAACGAATCCCAATCTAAATTAGAAATTTCCTCATTAGCAACATCAAAATTGCAGCAAAGGGTCGAGGCATTCGTTCAATAAAAAATTCATGTTATCATTTATGAAGACAAGATCGAGAATTCTAAATAGTTTATTTTTTAAGCAATTAATTTGGATAAGATCCAGACTTAAGAAGCTGTCAACTAAGTAGGATTCGGCGAAACTATTAATGTATTTAGGAAGTAAAGCAAACTTTTTATCTAAGTATGACCATTCTACATTGCATAGGTTGAAGTCGCCAAGAATACAGAAGTTACAGCCAAGATGAGTGGAGACTAAAGCCTGAATATTATCAACATGCGCCTTGTACAATGCATCAGTACTGGTCGGAGGAATATACGAAGCAGAGATATAAATTTTAGAGATTCCATGCACCAGGACGCATAGTTGATCCAAGAGGGAGTCTTCGGTAACCAAGTGCACTAATGATGAGTGGTAGCGACGCTGGACAGCGATTAGAACTCCACCACCTCTCGAGTAGCCCGTTTTCTCGGCGTCGCGGTCCTTCCGATAAACGTTGTATAATTTGCCGTCAAAGAATTCGCTGTCATAAAATTCCGAATTCAGCCACGTCTCAATCAGAACAAAAATATCATAATCCAAGTGTGAACTCATATCGAAGAGATTTGGACTTAGTACGCAAGCCAGAAACATTTTGAAAGTAGATTTTTAGACACTTACAGCCCAATTTTGTACACTTGATAAATTCACCATATTGACTATTTGTCAAGTTTTTACTATTTGTCAAGAATTGGCATTCTATTCCTAAAAATAAAAGCTCTTTTCTTGATAAGTTGTCAAAAGTGTGAATGCTATTGACAACAGCATACAAATTGAAATTTTGCCTATTGAAAATGGAAGAATTATGCATGTTAACACTTTTAGCGGTTGAGGAGGATAGAAGAGAAGAAATCAGAAGCAGAAGAAAACAAATAATTTGACTTCGTTGAGCGAAGAAGAATTCATGAAGAATATCCGGCTGACTCGATCCTTGGGACATCGATTAATTGAGGACTTGGCGCCACATGACAAACAGAGAACATCGCTATCTTTGCCCATACGCGTTCTGACGGCATTGCATTTTTTTGGACATGGATGCTACCAAAAATGCGTCGGTAATAACTGTAATTCGCCTATGAGCCAATCATCCGTCTCACAAAATAAAAATTTTTAACAAAAATTTAAAAATAATTTCAAAAATTACTTTTCTTCCAATTTTTTATTTGTCTTATTTTTTGACAATTTGACAGCTATCGCATATTCACTTTATGTTGAATTAAGGGGGTCCTCTAGTACAAACGGTGTTTTTTAAAGCTTTTTTGGGGATTTTTTTTTCAGAAACTGCAAATGATAATGAGATAATTCTTCGTATATTTATTCTTTACATATTGAATTATAAAAAACAATTTTTTTCCACGTGCTACCGCGAACACTGTTGGGGTACGCTAGCTGAGTACCGGCCATGTTTTTCCTAACTTTGTCCCTGTTCGTCTGAAATGTGATCCAAAAATTTTCTCTTAAAAAGGATTACTCCAATTAAAGGATGACCTATAATGAACCCGATCTAATCAAAATTAGACCTGCGGCATCGTTTTAACGTGTTTTTTTCGAAATTCGCCCTTTTTTGCTCTAAAAACTCCCCCAAAAATCGGCTAGTCAATGGAGCGCAATCTCCGTAGGTTAACCCGTGGAGCAAAAAGTTTTGAATACAGCAAAACAAGAATCAAGTGAATCGGTGAATTAGTTTCGACGGAATCATGGCGCAATGGTCAAAAAATGTGTTTTCGAGAAAAACGCGTTTAAAGTTTTAAAACCGTGTTACCGCGTAGTGAACGAGACGGATTTGAGGCCCTGTATCTCAGAGACGTTTACGAATTCCACAAAATCCGTTCGTATACTTTTTCTATGATAGTTATACTATAAAAATACGAAATTTTAAAAAAATCGATTTTTTCAAAATTTACAACTAGAGGACCCCCTTAAATGAGCTTTTTACTTTATCAATGTTGCATTAGAATGCCAACAAAGCTTTTGCTTGATAAAAATCTTGACAAAATACCTTGATAAAAAATTTGTCAAGAATACACAGAATCAGGCTGTTCGTCTGAGGACGACCAGCGGCATGAGGGACGGTACTCAAGTGGTTCCTTCCTTGTTCCCTGGTTGCTGAAAAAACTTAAACGGGCGAACCCTTACATCAGCAGGCCAGATCGCTGAGTTAAGTAGAGTGTCATAGTGCATTGCGGAAATTCCCAATTTAAAGTTCACACGTTTCAGGGAACCCACTTCCACGTCCTTTTTGACAAGCCTGTAGCAGGAGATCAGTTTTGCCTCAATGGAGGAGTGTTTCGAGACGTACGCAACGATGTTATCCGCAGTGACTGAGGGCTTAAAGGATGATAGGTGTAACCACATCACTCTATGTACGACATCTAATTCGTCACTCGTATTACAGCCAATACTTTGGGCTTTCAATTTATTGCTGGGTTTACTTGTAATCGAAGCAGCAGAAACTGAGACAGCAGGCACATCTGGTTTGTTATTTTTCTCAGCCGGAACAAGCGAGCGAGCGACGTTAGCGTAGGAAGCAGGCGAAACAACAACAGCGTTCGAAGCAGAGGTAACGACCGGAGTAACAATGTTCGGTACAGCAACAGAGTTCCATGGGTTGGTCGTGCGTGCCAGAGGAGCTGCAGACGACTGATGGGGGGAGAAGCGTTGATTAGTAGCAGTTGAGCGAGAGTGATTGTGATTAGCACCAAAAGCAGCGGGGGCAGGCGAGACTGCAGTCGAGGCGGGCAGCGAAGAGATAGTTTGACACATCTTGTTGCTGTTGTCACTTTTGTTGTTTTTATCATGACACCCACATGTAGATACGCTGGCACGAGGATCTTTGATCTCAGCAGTAAGCAGCGCAATGGCAGAGTCTTTCTCGATATGGAGTTTATGCATGGCTTTAACCTCCACACGCAGCTCTTCAATTTTGCCAATCAGAAGCTGCTTGTCAGCACAAAGAGCAGTAATCGCGGAAATAGCACTAGCATGTACGGATTTAAGAGCAGCAATTTCATCAAGAACAGTTAGTAAAGAGACTGGAGAATTATACTCATTTTTATTATCACATCGCTTTTGAGCAGCCTCAAGTTTAGGCAATTGTTGTTGCGATTGAGCAGTTGTGTTTTTGTTTTCACTTCGGTGTTGGGTTGGAATTGGCGAGTTAGTTGAAACCGCGTTTATAGATGTCACTATCTCATCCCGAATAACGGGAGGAGGGGGAGAGCAGATAGATTTACGGCGAACAGCCACACAGTTATTGCAAAAAAATTGTTTGCCAGAGTTAAGCAAAAATTCAAAATCTGCAGGCAAAAGACCAACACAATTCAAGTGGAACAAATCTTTGCATTTGCCGCACTGAACTTTAGCTTGGTTGCGATCCACTTTTTGCCCGCACTCACAAGGCCTTTTATGCATAAAGCGAATATGCTTCAAACGATTATTAAGTAAAAGAGTCACTATCTCGAGCACAGTACTTTGATATTCGTTTTGATTTAACCCTCTAGCGGGC
The DNA here is from genome assembly GCA_964056695.1 of Melieria picta. Classification (NCBI taxonomy): domain Eukaryota; kingdom Metazoa; phylum Arthropoda; class Insecta; order Diptera; family Ulidiidae; genus Melieria; species Melieria picta. The sequence goes on from OZ057400.1 coordinate 74,941,225, forward strand.
AAGCCCGCCTCCAGGCGGGGTACACCAAAATGCGTTTGCTGAGTAGGCGACGAACTTTATTTATTTAAATATGGCTGATAATGATTTGGAAAAGTTCCCTTTAATTAACGGTATAAATTTTGTGACCATAAGTGAGCTACTTTTGGTTTTAAACCCATTTGAAGTGAGAATTTGTCGAATTCGGACGAAAATAATTATTTTCGCGAGTATGAGTTTTTCATTTAATAAAAATACTAATAAATCTTGGAGATTGAAGCTGCAGAAAATTTCAGTAAGCAAACCAATATTTGTATTTGTATATAATTGATGTTGTTTATGACAATTATCATTGGGAGACCTACAGCCACCCCCTAAAGCAAGACCGCCTGCGGGCGGGGTTGCCGTTTTACGTCATGTTGCACAGCGCCTGCAGGCGGTCTTGCCGGTTTACGTCAACTTTGTTTATAGCTTGAACTGAGATGCTTAGGATGTATTTACTTTGTCTTAGAGATTATAATACTCTAAAGGAGGCATGGCCGGTATAGAAAAATATACGTATTTTACTTTTAGATAGATTTCCATACAAAAATAATTTTTAAAAATTTAGTATTTCAATATTTACCATAAAATATGTTCGTTTTTGTGTATTACAGGTTGATTGTATTAAATGCAACTTGTATTTGTGTTTCAGCAACACCAAAGACTGTTTTTTACTTTTCACAAAATAATAAATGACATTGTCAAACGTTTACCATCACTTCTTTTGATTTTCCTACCTTCTCATCACTTGCTTCTATGCACCTGAATATGCTGTATTTTCGGCAGCCCCGCCTGGAGGCGGGCTACCTTTAAGGGGTCTTCTGGTTACGAGCTGAAAATTTAAGTCTATTTTTCGGAGTAAATTGCGAAGGAACTACTTGAGATAATGCAGTAATTTTTTTTTTATTTTATTGATACATGCTTTATCTTGTAAGATCAAATTTTGGAAATTAAAAGTCATCACACTCGCGACTTTAGAACGACCTTGAGGTTGTTGCTTTTTTCAAACTTGTTGGTAAGACTTCTTCAAGAAATATTAATCGAATTCGATCAATTTTTTTTCAGTTATTCAGGAGTCATATGGCTATGTTACCCGAGTACGATTTTGAAATTTTTATTTTGTTCCATTTTTACACTCACCAATAGACCAAAAAACATGGTCGAAAATCAAACTTTTTACAAAAAACCTCCTAGTTTTGAAAAAAAATCGTACACGGGAAAACATAGCCATATGTCACCTGAATAACTGAAAAAAAAATTGATCGAATTCGATTAATATTTCTTGAAGAAGTCTTACCAACAAGTTTGAAAAAAGCAACAACCTCAAGGTCGTTCTAAAGTCGCGAGTGTGATGACTTTTAATTTCCAAAATTTTATCTTACAAGATAAGGCATGTATCAATAAAATAAAAAAAAAATTACTGGATTATCTCAAGTAGTTCCTTCGCAATTTACTCCGAAAAATAGACTTAAATTTTCAGCTCGTAACCAGAAGACCCCCTTAAACACACATAGCGACGAAACTATTCGCCTGAGACAAAAGTCTCAGTTTCGTCTTTCTCATGACGAAATTAACCAACTGTAATTTTTTTACAGCAATACAAAATTGGCCTGGTGAAGGGTTAAGATGAGGCCATATGGGAATGGAGAAACTAAAAAAAACACGGAGCGCAGTAAAAACACGTCCGCTCACGACCAAAGCTCACTATGCACTGAAACTATTATTTATTGAGAATATAAGCATTTTTATTAAGATTTGCCACAATTGCTTATCCAAACGTGGAACTCATGAAAGATTGGCGCAGCACCTCACAACAGATGAACTTCAACATTCACACGATGCCCTGGTGAAGGCTGCTCAAGCTACATCATTAGCAGCTGAAATACGAACCATTCAAAACGACAAGCAGTTGTCAGCATCGCACAAGCTGGCCCCACTAGCGCCGTTTATTGACAACAAGGAATTCTGCGAGTTGGCGGTAGGGTCACAAACGCCAGCATTAGCTTTGAGCAAAAACATCCAGCTATTCCTTTTAAGGATCATCAGTTAACAAAACTCATTGTTTAGCAATATCACGTGCGACATCTACATTAGAGTGTCCCAAAAATATAAAAGTCTTTTTTTTCCAACGCATACCCTCTTATTTTGTTTCAATGATGTCAAAATTATTATAAATAAAATTTCACGTATTTAGAACCACGGCAACCCGTGCAGACTTGCATCGAAATATGACGGTACTTGTTTACTAAGGCGCGCGGGAGCCAACGTATTGATGTACTTGTTGTTGCTTGTTTGTTTGATAAGTAAACGCATTGTTTTCATTCCGTCAACATGTCAGTGGAATTACGCAGTTCTTAAAAGGTGATATTTTTAATAGGGGACGTAATACATCCAATTACCGGTTCAAAACTTCCCTCTAATGGACAGGTTCTGGCAGTTCTGTTCTATAATATTCGAGAAGTTAAGTTAAGTTATGTAAGTGTCAATGAAAGCGCCAATCTTACTATTCATTAGTGCATTATTTACTGGGAAAAGGTACGTACACTAGTCAGAATAAGTTTACGTACAAGGGGTACATAGTTTTTTCATATGAAAAATAAATTACTTAAAGTAATTTTTCAAAAACAAAATATTTTATATTTTTTCCATAACCTCAGTTCTTTCATTCTATTAAGATAATAATAACAAAAACTTGACCAAATTGTAAAAGAAGGGCCAAAAACAAAATGTGTTAAGAATTCACCTCAGAAAAAGTTTGCATACAAGATAAGGTTATGGCAAAAATTTAATTGAAACTAAGTTTTGTCCAAAAATTAATAACTTTTTGGATATGCTTTTCTTATTGGAACTCCCTGCAGAAGTTTCGGCATACATTTTATTAAATTAGGTGTTTTTTCAGCGTTTCTTTTGTTATATCCTTGAATTGTTATATTGGTTTACTATATCTTTGAAGATGGGGTGTTGTTGGGCTCAAGGTCCAAGTCAACCTCTTATATATTTAATTAAATGCACGTTAGGTGACTAGGAATGAACTTTGGCTAAATGAGTGCTGTGGTTGTTCAGTGATCTGTCGATCCCACCTTTAATCCCGTCCTTTCCTTCTCCTTTTGTAATCATGTTTCCCCCTATTTTCTGCTCCCCGGCTTCGGCCGTTTGTATCGTTTAATGTTTATTGTATTACTTGTCACTCTTTATTCGACACCCGACCAATAAAGATCACCCCATAACCCGAAACTCAACCCGCGTTTGATTTCCACCGCTCCGCCGCGCATCGATTTACACATGGTCCTTCGAGCCATTCGCGAAAGAGCCGCGAATATTTTTACGAATATACAATATAACATACAGAAAACATTTTCAAATCAAAGTGAAAAACTAAAAGCTAACCAACACACACACAAGTGACGCAAAACATTCAAACAAAACAGTGACAAATTACATAGTGAACATAGTGAACAACATAAAGACGCAGTGAACAAAAAAGAGCCAAAAACAAAAATATATTGTGTACAAAGTAAAAACAAAAAAAAAAAAACATCAACAAAAACCATACACAAAAGGTGCAGTGCAAGAAATCAGAACATACAGTGCAGTGCAGCGTCAACAACAACAACAAACACACAAAGCAGACGAAGAGGGCAGCAACAACGGCAAACAACAACAGCCAACACATATCAGAGCACAAACGGCGGCCAAACACACAGCAATTAGCGGAGATCCCCATTCTCGGGCACTGGGCCCCCCAATAAGATAAGCCCAAAAATTGTTTATTAAAAATTAACAAATATTACATACACATACACTAACACAAAACATATTTAGAATATTCCCATTCCCAAAAATCCAGTCAAAATATTATACACTGGTACTCCGCCACTGTCCGTTTGTCGTGTACATTTCTCTATACACATACAAAATAACGCAGTGCAGTAAGCATTCCCGCTACTGCACATAATTTTGCGCTTTTTGTTTGCACATTCTCCTTTGTGCTACCTACGCAGGCAAAGCAGCAAAAACTCCCGCTGCAGCCTGCTTCCCACTTTTTTTTCTAATTTGCACACATTCCCCCAAATTTTGCTTTGTGCATATTTCAGATCAGCAGCAAGCACTCCAGCTGCTGATCTCCCAATCTTTAACTTACACCCATTTTCGCATTTCCCTTGGTGCGATCACTCCCCCACTTGTGTACATTTTCGCGTTTCGCTTTGTGCGATATACGCACGCACAAGCAGCAAGCACTCCCGCTGCTGCCTCCAAGTGCAATTACATTTTCATACTTCTGCCTAAGCATTTCCTCTTTCGCTAGCAGAAGTAAACAAAGCATATACAGTGGGACGAGTTACTGTTTTTTCGCAGCACATTTAAAAATTTCTTGGACTTGGAAAATTTTTAATAGTGCTGCACATATACTCATACACTGCACATCTGCTGCCACCCCAAGTGCATACAGTGGGACAAATATCGCCCATTCGCACACAAAAATTTTTGTACACAAAATTATTTTCACACTTTTTTACGTTCACTAACACACTAATACAAATAATCACATACATATATATATATATATATATATATACAAATATATATATTTATACACACATATATATATACACATACACATATATACAGACATACAAATACGTAATTATTCACGTAATCCCATACAAAAAAATTCACTTTTTCACAAATAAAAACACATTTAATACATATTTGACTACACATTTGTTATATTATAATAATTTAACGTACATTCCCAATTCCCACATACATACACATTTCTATTTATTACCCATTCCCATTTACAAAAAATTTGCCCGTCCCAATACACATACTTATACACAAATTTTGTTTGTTCATATACATATTTCCCTACACGTTTACACACACGGGTGTAAACTTTTTTGCTCGACAAACATTCAAATTCGTTTCAACGAATTTTCCCATTCCCAACTCTTCCCATTTTCAAATATCGTTCGCGCGGACGCGGTTAGACTACACGTCTATTTTACAATACCCTACATTTATATTTATTTAAACTTTTTACCCTTTGTCGAGCTTTTCAAATTAATATGCCCGTTCAGCGATCCCCTAAACGCCAACTTATCACAATGGAGACTCCTTCCTCCAGATACCCAAAGTCAGCCAGTGCACGTTTGACAGTTCCTGTCACTCGGGAGCCACCAAACACTCGCTCCAAACTCTCTAGTCCCAAAGCAACCGATCCTAGTGTTGCAAAATTTATTTTCGAGTCCGATAGACTCGTGCAATTATGCACAAAATTTTCATCGGCTCCCATTGAGGATTGGACCAAATCCCTGGTCCAAATTAAGCAAAAAAATTTGCAAGCCCAATGGGAGAGGCTTTTGTGCGCACATGAGGCAGTCTTCATTGCTGAAGACAACAGCCAGCCCGACGGTTTCAAAGAGTCGGCTAGGCAAAAAATCGACGCCTGCACAGACCAGTATGAGTTGTGCATGGCTCAGATGATGGACATCATTGAGATGCTCCAAACTCAGTCCCCCCAGCCCGCTGCGCATATGGAACCGGTTCGACCCCTAGAACCAGCAAATACCCCCTACATTTGCCTACAAGTTCCACCTTGTGATACCGAAACCTTCTTCGGGGGCTATGAGCAGTGGCCGTCCTTCCGGGACATGTTTACGGCAGTATACATCAACCACCCCCAGCTCACTCCAGCCCAAAAATTGTATCACCTCCGATACAAGACGCAAGGTAAAGCCGGTGCTATTGTAAAGCAATATGCATTAACCGATGAGAATTTCGGACTCGCGTGGGAAGCCCTTAGATCCCGCTTCGAAAATAAACGCATACTCGTTGACACTCAAATTAAATCTCTTTTGAATATCGCTCCTGCCCACACCGAAACTAGTGAGGCACTACAGCGGATCCAAAACACAATAAACAATTGTCTGTCTGTTCTCAATACCCAGGCCGTAGATACAGACAATTGGGATCCGCTGCTGGTTTACATATGTTGTACCAAATTGCCCCAAGAGACACTTGCTCTATGGGAGCAATCTTTGACATCCCGGAAGGATCTGCAACCCTGGTCGCAAATGGACGAGTTCCTGACCGGCAGATACGAGGTACTTGAACGGCTGCAACGCATTCGCCCCGCTAAGCCGAAACCTCAACCCTCTACTTCCAATGTCCTCCCAAATCGGCCACACAAATCCCTAAATTATCACATTCAAGTGAATAGGGACTTCGCGTGCAAACTCTGCAACGCAAACCATCCCATACGGACTTGCCAGAGCTTCAAAAGACTCACCCCCCAGAGTCGACTTAAATATGTTAAGAAGCACAATCTCTGCGTAAATTGTCTTGCTACTTCGCACCTTGTTGAGAATTGTACAAGCAATTTTACGTGCGTATATTGCCAAAGGAAGCATCATTCCATGCTTCATTTCCCCAAAGGCAATGCGCAACCCTCTCACTCGCTGAATCGATCACATTCGGCCACTCCACAGGTCGCAACAGCTCCAGAACGAACGCACAACAACTCCGCTACTCATTCCCCACTTTCGGATGCGCAACCCCGCACATCTTCCAGGCAAAGTACGCTCCAAGTACAAGCCTTACACTCCAATAATGGCACCCAATCCCTTCTGCCTACGGCACTGGTGTCTATTGAGCACGCAGGAAAGTTGTTTAAGGTTCGAGCGTTGATCGACCAAGCCTCTCAGCGAACCTTCATCTCCTCGAAGGTCCAGAAATGCCTCAAATTGCCAATCGAGAAATCCCCCTTCCAAATCTCGGGCATGGGCGGTCAGATTGTGCAAAATGCCAATCATACATGCTTCTTGACATTGGCAGTCCCCCAATCGAGCACGAAACTCCCCGTGCAAGCAATCGTGCTCCAAGAGCTTACGAAATTGCTCCCACCTTCCAATATAAACCCTCCCAATTTGCAAAATTTTGCCATGCTAGATCTCGCTGATCCAAACCCCTTCGAGACAGCGCAGATCGATATAGTGATTGGCAGTGATCTCATCCCGCAGATCATGCTCGAAGGTATCCACCGGAATGTATGTGGCAGCTTACTTGCTCAGCATACAGTATTCGGTTGGGTATTAAGCGGTCCAGTACCCTCTTCCTCGCATTTGACATGTACCACAGATGTACCAAATCGCCATATGCATCCTGGTCCCGCCCTTCGGAATAACCTTCCCGCCCTAAAAAAAGCCCTTTCTCAAGTGATTGCCGCCCTCAATCCCGTAGGGTTTCCACCCCAGGAAATAATGGAAAATCACTCTGAACCCACCACTCCTGCAAACTCATTCCCAAACCGGCAAATTACCCCCTTCGTTGCCAACCATTTCGACCACGCAGGATGGCTTTCGCCTCTAATGAGGCAGCGAAAAAGGGTTCGACAAGAGCGTTGGCGTGACGCCACTCGTTCCACACTCACAGCAACTGACGGAAATTGCATTCCCTCGCAGTTCCTCATTGCACCTCCTCCATCCCGGGTCCGAAAAGAGGACAGTTGCCACTCCAGTGCGACTTGCTCCAAGCGCTGCAAATCCCGCAGACGTCGGACTGATCGGGTATAAACTCCAAGATCTATAAGATCTCCCTCTTGGGTGGAACGGCTCCAGCAATTCTTCGATGCTGAGCCAAATGGTCATGCTCACACAGTTCCAATTCCGGATCAAAGAGCGGTTGACTGCCACCACCCTCTCGAAGAGCAAACCGACATTCTCGCTCGGTTCTCCTGCTTCTCTCGAGCCCTACGTGCACCTAAAATTCTCCAAATTCGCTCCAAAAATTCTCCCACACTTGGAAAAAGTAAATGGCAACTTGGCCAATTTTTATATGTATTTTCTCATATTCCCTCGGCTGTAGCTTATGCAAACCCTGCAGCTTAGCCACTATTTCCCATTCACACGATGTCCATATTTTAATTTTTAATCCTCTGACATCTAACCTTTTTGCAGATCAGCCGACCATCGCAGCAGGTGCCTCCTAGACTGACCCGCACGGACCGATCATCCCCTGCAAATAGGTTATCGGCGCAACCACAGCCAGCCAGCCGTGAGCCGCCCCACCACCAGCCAGACCTCAGCCGCGTCTCGGCAACTCTCCACCCGGACACTACACATCAATTGCACTCTGCAATGGCGGCCGCGATGGCTAAATGAGTGCTGTGGTTGTTCAGTGATCTGTCGATCCCACCTTTAATCCCGTCCTTTCCTTCTCCTTTTGTAATCATGTTTCCCCCTATTTTCTGCTCCCCGGCTTCGGCCGTTTGTATCGTTTAATGTTTATTGTATTACTTGTCACTCTTTATTCGACACCCGACCAATAAAGATCACCCCATAACCCGAAACTCAACCCGCGTTTGATTTCCACCGCTCCGCCGCGCATCGATTTACACAAACTTTTTCATCTTTTTTGAGTCAGTTAATAGCAAAGATAGCTTCACATCGTATGCATTACGCCCTAAGGTCATCGAAAAGTTGAAAAGAAATGTTGGAACCTGATCCAAATTTTTGAAACCTTGGCTTACATAAGCTTTTAGATTATGTAAATAACCCCTCGGAACCATTTCTGATTAAAAAAACACAGCTTGTTCACTCCTTTACTAGACAAGCAGCCCCATACCATACCCCCTCATATGCTATGCTTTATTGTTAATGTCAGATTTTTGTTGTTAACTGAATCCTCTTCAAATTTGTTGATGCCTTTTAATGCCAAATATGCCAAACCATTATCAGAAAATAATAAATCATCCTACTCCATAGATAACAACACATCGACCCGGAAATCCGGTTTTCTAGGCTCTTTGATGGACTCTTTCACGAAAGAAATTCTGTGCTCCTTGTTAGTAAGCTGCTTCTTATGGGTGTCTTACATGCTATTCTCTAGGGGAAATATGTTTTTTCAGGACTTTTCTTATAAAGTAACTGCTACTGGGTTTTATAAAATATTTCTGTACATTTCTGAAGATATCGGATGCAACTAGCCTAAGATTATGATGCACTGATCGCAAAACAATCTAATCCTATTGCTTGGGTAGCTTAAGAAAATGGCCAGATCGTAACAAAAAAGCAAGAATTTATGTTTTTTTCGAAATTTAAGATGGCTTTTCGAAATGACGAAAATGTGCTCTAATATGTGCTCTTCCAAAAGTTTCTCTAATTTCACGAAATTTTTTGTCAATTTGGGGAAGATTTAGTAAGCTTATCCTTTTATCCATTTTTATTTTTTTTTGCTTGGGTTCTATTGCTTTCTTTATAATTTCAAGCACATATACGTTTAAAAATAATTTACGAGTCCGTTAACTGCTCAATGGAATACAAATTTCCAAATTAAAAAAAAAGCATAACTGGAAATTCCCGTTATTAGTTTTGTACGCAAACTTATTCTGCACCGTTTTGTGAGTATATTGTCAATAAATGCGAATATATGGAAAATTATTGTTTTAATGCAGCTAAAACACAACAAAAAGTACAGTTAAGACATATATGACTAATGTGGATAAGTTTTGGTAAACAGAGAACCCATTTTTGAGGTCAAAATTGATGATAACATAATTTTTACTAGCCTGTACGCAAACTTTTTCTGACTAGTGTATGTATACCAACTAAATCTTTACCGAACTGTGTTAAAAAATTAGTTAACTTGTACCAAGTTTGGAGAGCTTTGCAAAAAAAAATGCAAATAAAACTCAAGGCGTGTTTGAGCAGCGTTGGCAAGAGTTTATTTCAAACTTAAATGATTTGTTTGATCTCGCGCATGCCGATGCGTTTAAATTAATGAAGATTAATGAAGATAAGATCTTCCTGTGGATGAAAAACAGGCCGAAAAGGAGGAAAAGGGTTACGTTAGAAACATTGACGAGCAAAAGCGACGTGATAAATATGTCATCCTTAACTCCTTCAACACCTTCTTATGAACCACTACAAGAAAATTCGTCTTTTGAATCTGAAATAGGGGATTTTCAAGAAAACTTGCCCACCTCTACCGAGAGCACATATTCTAACACTTCTATGAGGAACAATTTCATAACTCCGAAATTAGTGGCAGCTTTAGATAGGTGTCAGTTAACCCTTTCGCTACAGGTTTTTTACTGGGGAAAGTTAAAATTTTAAATTTTACGTCTTAGGCTTCTATGTGGTTATATTAGCAATATTCCATAAGAAATTTTTTAATTTTTATACTCGGACCCTGTATTTTAGAGCTTTTTTTCTATGAGAGCAACCACATCGTTGTGGCTGTAATAATTACTTAAACATACAACTTTTTACGCATAACGAAAATTTGAAAATTTCTTCATTTACTTCAGGCAAAATTAAAAAAAAAAAGTATCTAAATTAAAAGAAAACGTCAAATTAAAAAGATCTCTAATTTTTCTGCTTCTTCTTCTTTTACTATGTCAAGATATACTATTAAAAAAACTTGTATACTTCTCTTTTTTAAACTTAAATATTCAGTTTATTTCCTTATTTTTCCAAAAACTTCAAACTATTCTAAAGATCAACAAAAAAATGTATTCTTGCAACCATAGAGGATGCAGACGTCCACAAAGTAGCATGTTGCCATATGGCAACAAAATAGCAAAAGGGTTAAGTATGCGAAATTCTGTATTTATTATTGAAGCAACTATTGAAGCGCTTGAACATAACACTGACGAATATCCTAGAAGTCCTCAATTCAAAGAATTCGTACAGAAAAGCGAAAAGAGCGCGCAGAAGCTATAAAAGTTGATTTTCAAAACGAGGTACCGGATACTGTAACTGTCCACTGGGATGGCAAACTCTTACCAGCTTTATATGCACGAAAATATAAAGAAGAACGTCTACCGATATCATAAAGAACAACTCATCGCTGTGCCACAATTAGAGAACTCTTCAGGAAGCGAACAAGCACAGGCAGTTTGGAACGCTATGATTAATTGGAATCTTGAAGATAAAGTGCAGATTCTCTGTTGTGATACTACTGCTTCCAATACAGGAATAAAACATGAACAGAAAATAAATAGATAAATGCTTGTTTTTGCTTGCCGCCATCACGTCTACGAGTTGGAATTAAAAGGCGTGCTTGAAGCCAAAATTAGCCAAGTCACTACGAGCCCTGACATTCCACTGTTTCAAAAGTTCCGAGAAAACTGGAAAAATGTTGATTCCGAGAGGACACAGAGCTATACAGAAAAGCTAGCATGCCTTAATGTTTCAGAAATTAACGAACTGCTAGACTTTTACCGATCTGAATTAACTAAAAAGATTGCTAGAGATGACTATCGTGAATTAATAGAGCTTTCAATAATATTTCTCGGCGGAGATAGAGAGAAGAAATTTAAGATTCGGCCTCCAAGTGCCATGCACCAAGCTCGATGGATAGCAAGAGCAAGTTATTCATTAAAAATAACTCTACTTAGCTCTCAATTCAGAATTTCGAACAAGGACAAGGTAGCTCTATTAGACGTGTGCCTGTTCATCGTGACATGCTACGTAAAGCCTTGGCTGCAATGCACTTTAGCGGTACAGGCACCATACCAGGATTTATGCTTTTTGAAGACTTACGAAAGAATCGACAAAAGCATCTCAAAAGCAGCACTCAACAGCCCACGGTAAACGCTACATCCCATCGAAGGAAGAACTATGTGAGCCACTTTTCGGTTAGAAGAACTACACCTTTTCAAGTTCGATTTCAGAAAGTGTAAAAACAATTTCAGAAAGCGTAAAAGCAATTTCAGAAACCGTAAAAGCAATTTCAGAAAGCGTAAATTCAATTTCAGAAATATAAATTTAATTTCAGAAAGCGTAACAGCAATTTCAGAAAGCGTAAATTCAATTTCAGAAACCGTAAAAGCAATTTCGGAAACCGTAAATTCAATTTCAGATACAAAAATTCAATTTCAGAAAGCGTAAATTCAATTTCAGACAACGTAAATTCAATTTCAGAATAAATGTTGAATTTATTTTGGTTGCATTTACACAGATTTGAAACAGTAACATTCATTGTAATGCCTTAACAAAGAAATATCTACATAAATGCTTGCCCAGAAAAATAAATGTTTACGTTCCTACAAGCATGTCATTTTGCGCAAGAGCATCTCCATGAAAAGTCGAACTGTGCTGGATTGCTCTGGGGCAGTCGCTTCCAGTAATAGTACACTTTGCATCGTCCACAATTTTTTCTAAATACTGAAGCCGCTGCTTAGTAAACTGAACAAGCAACAATCAGATTAATTATCAATTTTTACTCGACAATGATGCATTTTACGAAGAAAATACAAAGAATAAAAAGTGTTTAGAATCACTCAGAGAATGATTCTACGAAGTTTCAAGACGTTTAGAGCAATTTCTACAAATTGTCAACAGTTGACAATTCGCAAAAGTGCAAAAATTGCTCAAAACTTATCGGAAAAATTCAGGCATGTTCTTTGATCAATTCTAAGCACTTTTGAAGTGAAACTTCTTTACGCACGCTTGACTTGGGGAGTAAGCTGGCGAACGCGTTACGAAAAATGTGATCGGGCGAGGCGAACGGGAGTTGAGTGGTTTACGCACGCTTGACTTGGGGAGTAAGCTGGCGAACGCGTAACAAAAAGTGTGATCGGGCGAGGTAAACGGGAGTTGAGTGGTTTACGCACGCTTGACTTGGGGAGTAAGCTGGCAAACGCGTGACGTAAGCGTTACGAAAAGTGTGTTCGGGCGAGGCGAACGGGAGTTGAGTGGGGGATATAAGCAAGAGACAGCAGTGCGCGCGCACATTTTCTTTCTCTCTTCCTCTCATAGCTAGTAAATGAAATATGTATATATTTATGTCAGTAGTTCGTTTGCGAGTTTACTAGCGTTACGCGATTACGGTGATTCTTTGGTTATTTTTCGTAATTCTATTTCGTTTTGAACAATTTTATGAATTAATATTTTGTTCAATACATTCAATATTCTACGTTTAAAGTGAATAAAATTGTAAACTCATTTTAAAGTTCATGTTTTGTGAATTGTCGGGTAAATAATAACAAATTATGGAAAGAAGCGACACAGACTCTGAGTATGAAAGCGGTGCTCCAGGACCACCAACTAAGAAGAAATTACGTACGGAAATTGTGCATTAAAAGTGTGTGACAACAGATTCACTAATTTTAGCAGGAGATTTCAATATTAATTTCGCGTCCGAAGGTGGACAACTCTTGGTAAACTTTCTACGAGATAAATTAGAACTACAAATGAATAATAACCGTAATGAGCCAACTACAAGACATGGAACAACAATCGATGCAGTTTTTTTAGATATCTGTCTAATTTTAATTCGAAAATATATGTATCTTATTTCTCATACCATAAGCCTATTGTCTCGGTTTTACAATCAGCCACAGTAATTACTGATGTATCAAATAATGAAAATAATGAATAAAAATAAAAGATCTATGCAAAAATATTAATTTACCAATGAAAACATAAAATAAATTTAAATATTTGTAGAAAATTAATATATGTATATGTACATACATGTATATATTGTACACACACATATATACATACAGATGGAGCGAAAGAAGTTTCACTTCAGTCGTGTGGTCATAAGCACACTCGTTTTTTTTTGTTCTCAGCACTCAGACTGAGTGAATTCCAAGAAAAAAATGCATGTCTGTTTCGATACAGATTTTGTTGTTCAACCGCCATTTTGAGCTTGAGAAATTGCTCAAACTCAGGTCTGAACGATTTATTTCTATAGGTGAAAATCCTATGCCACGTTTCCAGGCAAAAAAGCTATGGGCGTAACTGCTTTCCTATCGGAATTTCGGATTTAAAAATTTTTAGTACCGCGAAAATTGCAATTTTCGGTGAAAAAACGTTCATAACTTTTCAAATATTAATTTTGGCGGAATTTCATTGGCATATTCGGAAAGAGCACTAAATTTTACATTGGATAGGGTGGTTTTCAAATTTTTTCCGGGACTATTAACAAGGAAGAAAACAAGCTGAAAACCTGTCTGATTTTTTGTCCATTCAGGGCTTAATGGGTTAACGCAAGACTTTATTTTCGACCATATATTTTCTATGGGATTAAGCATGGGTGACCAGGGACCCAGACGTAGCACTTCCGCAAGACCACCTGAGTGTGCTGCTACGGCTGTTTCCATTGAACTATGGCATGGCGCATTGTTGCCCAAAATCACAAGGTCATTTACATTATTCCCATTTTCCAGCCATTTGTTTATTAGGCCTTGCGCCCATTCGGAGCAGGCTGCAGATTTTGAGCCCCTGCGACGCTCCAAAAGCAGCACACCTCCTGTGGCCCACCTTGTTCCGTACGTAATTCAAATATTGGGGAAAGTGCATTTTTCATAAAACATTTCTGAAATTGAATTTACGTTTTCCGAATTTGAATTTATATTTTCTGAAATTGCTTTTACGCTTTCTGAAATTGAATTTACGGTTTCTGAAATTGAATTTACGTTTTCCGAAATTGCTTTTACGGTTTCTGAAATTGAACTTATATATCTGAAATTGAATTTACGGTTTCCGAAATTGCTTTTACGGTTTCTGAAATTGAATTTACGCTTTCTGAAATTGCTTTTACGCTTTCTGAAATTAAATTTATATTTCTGAAATTGAATTTACGCTTTCTGAAATTGCTTTTACGGTTTCTGAAATTGCTTTTACACTTTCTGAAATCGAACTTGAAAAGGTGTAGTAGAAATATTTGTTTTCTTTTATCACTTTGCTTAGATAACTTATTTCTATCTTTTTCAATTTCAGAGAAAAGCATTGATGATTTTGTTTCAATCAAAAGCAAGGCCTTATTCAAAAGACTCAAAATCAGAGACCTAAAATAATTATTATCCATATTTTTGGGAATGAAAAAATTGCCCTAATTTAAGAAATTTCTATAATTATTGTTTTAAAATAATTATTCCTAATAAGAAATTTTTACGTCGCCTATAACTATTATCATGTAATAAATATTTTTGAGTTGCATAATAACTGTTATCATATAAGTAACAAGTATATTTTTCGTTGTCGATAATTATTATTTTGGGATTTTTGTTCTTTACATTGCTTCATAACTTTTATTTATGACTTTTTTAATCTACGTTACCGATAACTATTATTTTGAGAAAATTTTATGTTACGTTGCTTCATAACTTTTATTTATGAATTTTTTTTATTTACGTTGCCGATAACTTTTGAAAAAAAAATTTTTTACGTTGAATTACTACATTTTGGATATGAATTAATTTTTAATTGTTTTAAATTGACAAACGCAAATTAACTGCAGAAACCTTATTTCCACCATCAACTAAACAATTCAAAATCAATTCATACTCAAAATGTGGTAAGGCAACGTAAATAAAAAAAAATTCTTTCATAAACGTTATGAGGCAACGTAAAAAAATTTTCTTTCAAATAATAGTTACCGGTAACGTAAATAAATAAAAATCATAATTAAAAGTTATGAAGCAACGTAAAAAAAATTTTCTCTAAATAATAGTTATCGGTAACGTAAATAAAAAAGTCATAAATAAAAGTTATGATGCAACGTAAACAAAAAAAATCCGAATATAATAATTATCCAGAATGAAAAAAATATTTATTTCTCATAACAGTTATTATGCAACTTAAAAATTAATTGTGGCAAATAATAATTATAATCAACGAATAAAATTTATGTTGCATTGTAATAGTTATATTGCAATTAATTTCTTAAAAAACTTATAATAATTAAGCCCCTGCTCAAAATTGATGACAGTTTCCTCAACGAGTGTCCTTCATGGTCGAATAATACCTCGTTTTAATATGCTAAGAAAAAGGTGCTGGCACTCAGAGCAGTTAACGATACGGCTAAAAGAGCGGTTAAGTTAATGCAAGACTTCCATGGCTTAATTACTGTGAAAGAGGGAAAAAAGCAATTTTTACTACGTTGCGTACAAGAACAGAGACAGGTATATGGGTCATTCTTTTACAAACCGAACAACTTTTTTGACCCCATAATTTATATTCATCCCAAAATTTTTTTTTCACTTCTGGGCATAAAATTAACCGACACGTATATCAGAATTTATTCGAAAAAAATTTTTTTTTCTTTATATAATTATTTAAAATTTTGAAAGTTACGCGTATTTTGCTAGATTCTAACATGTTTAAAATTCAATATCTCCGGTTCGGCTTATCTTATCGACACAATTTCAAAACCGTTTTTTAGCTTATTGTATGCACTTTAGAGGAATATGTTTTAAAATTTTTTTTATTTTTAATAAAAAAAGTATATTAACAATTTGATTGTTTAAACAATTTTTTGATGATGTTCCCCAAAATCAATTTGATTGAAAAAAATACTGCTATTTTCGCAATGTTATTACCTACAAAACGCATATTTCAAAAAAGTGGAGACTTAATTAGATCATAAGATAGAAAACGATGTTGGTAGCAAGTCGCGCGCACCGTTTCCCTTGATACTCACACAGTGAGCGCGCGCGACTTGATGGGACTCGTCACGCTTGACTTGCGGTGGAAATTTTTTTCTATCTTATGATCTAATTAAGTCTCCACTTTTTTGAAATATGCGTTTTGTAGGTAATAACATTGCGAAAATAGCAGTATTTTTTTCAATCAAATTGATTTTGGGGAACATCATCAAAAAATTGTTTAAACAATCAAATTGTTAATATACTTTTTTTATTAAAAATAAAAAAAATTTTAAAACAAATTCCTCTAAAGTGCATACAATAAGCTAAAAAACGGTTTTGAAATTGTGTCGATAAGATAAGCCGAACCGGAGATATTGAATTTTAAACATGTTAGAATCTAGCAAAATACGCGTAACTTTCAAAATTTTAAATAATTATATAAAGAAAAAAAAATTTTTTTCGAATAAATTCTGATATACGTGTCGGTTAATTTTATGCCCAGAAGTGAAAAAAAAATTTTGGGATGAATATAAATTATGGGGTCAAAAAAGTTGTTCGGTTTGTAAAAGAATGACCCATATGCGGACTGCAAAAAGCAAACCTTAAAAAGAAAATTTAGTAAATAATGTTCTTTTAATGATAAATACTTAATAAATATTATATACGGGTAAAACAGTGCTTCATTTACTGTAATACGTATTAAGTTCTAAAACTTCTCTATGGCTTCCATACTAACTTTTCATTCTAAAGTTTGACATCAAGTCGGCACGGGTAATCGTTATCCGATCGCCATAATATTTATTATTTAAGTCATTAGGGTCAAATGGAAAATAAGGGGTATGCGTAACTCCATTCGCAAAAAAAATTTGCCCTTATAGCCTGGGACACTCTAATCTAAATGCTGGAAAGCGCCAGCTACACTATCTCCAGGCATTGCGTTATTGGATTCCTAATGCAGCTTACGTCATCAAACAATGCATTTATAAGTGCACCATATGTATGAGGCAGCGAGGCATATCATATCAACAACAAATGGGTAATATTCCCAGACAACGACTAGATCCAGGTGCAGCCTTTCTCAATACCGGAGTGGACTTTCCAGTCCAGGTGCGTTCTTGGAAAGGGCGTGAATCCAGATTATACAAATGCTGGTTTGCACTCTACAAATGTCTCGTTACAAAGGCTATTCATATCTAGCTCGTCACAGAATTGTCAACAGCAGCATTTATAGCATTGTTGCGCAGATTTGTTGCTAGGCGTGGCAAACCGATACATATATTTTCTGACAACGGCACAAATTTTGTGGGTGCCAGTCAACATTTGCGTGAAGTCTATCAACTTCTGAGCACTTCTGCTTGCCAGGACGGTGTGACAAGGTAGTTAGCTGAGCAACAAATCCAGTGGCATTTCTCTCCCCCTTCAGGACCCCATTTTGGAGGTATATGGGAAGCTGGTGTGAAATCCATGAAACATCATCTACGAAGAGTCTTAGCTAATGCATCAGTGAATTACGAGGGACTGCAAACAACTCTCTGCCAAATTGAAGGTTGCCTCAACTCACGGCCACTATGCATAAATTTCGAAGGTGATGTTGACCCACTGACACCAGCGCATTTTTTAATTCTTCGCCCAATGACCTCGTTGCCCGATAAAAATCTTCTTAAGGGGGTCCTACCATGTAAACGCCGTTTTTCGAGGCGTTTTTTGGGATCTTGCAGAAGGAAAAGTATTCAATATTTTCCAATGCGGTTTTTTTTTTAATGTTTATTGGTCCTTTTAGTATAAAAAAAATCGAAATTTAAGAAATAAGTGTTATGCTGTAGCCACAGCACCCCTGCGAAATAAGGCCTTCCAGAAGTATGTGGGTTGATGGTACACACGATTTTGTTTTTTGAAAAACTGTTCGTCTGAAACACAAAAGGAAAGGTTTTTTACAATCTGCAGACTTGCCGCTATCGTACGGTAATAATTCACATATTATCTTTACAATTGTCACAATGGCGGATCATAAAAAAAAAATCGAATTTTTCGGTTTTTTAAGCAGATAAAAACAATTTTTTTTTGTTTATAACAAATGGAAGCTTATCTTGTACCGAACGATAGCGACAACACTTACACACATTTAAAAAAAAAAATTATCAAAATCCGTCCACTGGTTCCTTAGAAATGCGGGGTACCAGTTCGAAAAAAGTGGTTCTGAGAAAAACGCGTCATGTCGGCCTGGCGCGCTGCGAGAACTCAGTGGAAAGCGTGATAAAACTTGCCGTAAAACCTGTTTTCCCTTCGGAATTCAGCAAATTCCTTTTTGTATCTTATTTTTAGATACATTAACTTTAGAAAAATGCAACAAAAAAAATGCATTTTTTGAAAGTGTTACATGGCAGGACCCCCTTAACCTAAAAGAAAATGCACTCAACAGATGGAAATTTCTTCAGCGACTTACACAACAGTTCTGGAAAAAGTGGTCTGCTGAGTACATCACACAGCTTCAACAACGACCCAAGTGGAGCCAGAAACTAAAAAATCTCACGGTTGATGTCGTAGATATCAGACATCTGCATGGCTCCATTCACTTTCTCTCCCACAGTGTTGACACTTCTGCTGAGTGCACACTTTCTGAGAGTCATTACAATATGAATGCAGTAATTGCTGTAGGCAAAGCAAAAGCTGTGCACAAAAAGAAAGAGTCACAAAATGACTCAATTGTTTTTATCTGCTTAAAAAACCGACAAATTCGATTTTTTTTTTATGATCCGCCATTGTGACAATTGTAAAGATAATTATGTGAATTATTACCGTACGATAGCGGCAAGTCTGCAGATTGTAAAAAACCTTTCCTTTTGTGTTTCAGACGAACAGTTTT